>JAEVFF010000083.1:788025-1140167 GCA_018901945.1 Pugionium dolabratum | reverse complement strand
TTGATGCTCATTGAGTAAAGGCTTATTAATGAAGCACAATGCATGTCAAGATGCAATTTTGGATAGATTGCATTATTTGGATGCTTTGTCGAATCATTTCTATCTCAAATTTTGTCACAATATAGAAAATTGAGCAAGCTTAACGTGGGCATTCGATTTGTGTCATTCGGAGTTCTAAAGCAAAAGTGATGGACAATTTAGTGTGGCATGTGAAGTTGATCGGCCAGTTAAAATGATCATTCTAAACTGATCATTGATGTTGCTCACTGAGTAACAGATTATAAAAGAAGCACAATGCAACGCATGACAAAGTTTTAGAAAGATTGGATACTTGGATGCTTTGTCGAATTAATTTCTGTCTCAAGTTTTTTCATAATATAGAAAATTAAGCTATCTTAACTTGGGCTTTGGATTTGTGTCATTATGAGCTTTAAATCCAAAGTTACGAACGATTTAGTGAACACATGTCAAGTTGATAAGCCAGATAAAATAATCAATCTAAACTGATCATTGATGGTCATTGAGTAAAGACTTATTAATGAAGCACAATGCATGCACTACAAGAAAACTGCCAAAATGCAACTGCAATTTGCGACTACATACGTAGTCGCAAAATTTGCGACCACATTTGCGACGATTTTGCGACCACTTTGCGACTACAGAGAAGTATTCGCAAAGTGGTTGCAAAAGTGTGACCAATACATGTAGTCGCATATTGGTCGCAATACGCATCCAATTAGAGACTGAAATGCGACTACTTTGCGACTGATTAGGGACTGATTAGCGACTACATGTGGAAAATCACTTGGTAGTCGCATATTGGTCGCTAAAAATGCGACCAATTTGCGACTATGTGCTGTAGTGGCTCTTCAGTCACAAAGTGGTGGCAAAGTGCCACAATAAAAAACATGTGCGGTTAGGTATAACGACATTTAAGCGACTACACTATTGTAGTCACAAAATAGTGGCAAATCAGTGGCAAAGGAGTGGCAAAGTAGTGGCAAAATGTTGTATATATATGCATCATCCCATTCTCTCATTTGTAAAATCGAAGGAAAAAAATTTTTAAAACATGTGGGGAAATTATAACAATTTGAGAGATTGGATGTACAGAAGAATTGATAATGAAACAAGAAATATATCGGCAGAATTTGCACAAGGCATGGAGCAGTTCATGAATTTTGCAAGTAGTCAACCTATAGCTCAAAGTAGCGGAGGTAAGTTTTTTTGTCCTTGTATTAATTGCAAAAATGATAAATTTATTCGGGACGGAAAATATGGAGTCATCTATATAGTCGAGGATTTATGCCAAATTATTATATTTGGTATAAACATGGAAAAGAGCTGAATGTTCAGTTAGGGACGAGTACTAGTCGGGGTGATGTCCAAAGAAATCAGCGAGGTACGCGTGGTTGTAGTAGTGATGAAACAGTTGGTATATCCGGTAATAGATATGTTGAAATGGTGATGGATGCATTTCGTGAGACAACGTCTGATGATCATCAGTACTATAATCAGAACGAAGGAAATTATAATTATAATGAAGAAGAACGGCCTAATGAAGAAGCACAAAAATTTTACATGTTAGAAGCTGCGAAAAATCCATTGTATGATGGTTGTCATGAAGGGCACTCATAGTTATCTTTAGCTGCTCGGTTCATGAACATCAAGTCTGATTTTAATTTACCAGAAAAATGTATGGATTCTTGGGCGGAGTTGTTTACATAATATTTTCCCGAGGAGAATTAGGCAACGGGTTCATATTATGAAACCGAAAAATTGATGCGAAATTTAGGCCTCCCGTTTTATACAATTGACGTGTGTGTTCAAAATTGTATGATCTTCTGGAAAGAAGACGAGAAATGGGAAAAATGCAAATTTTGCGATTCCCCCCGGTATAAGCCAAGCGAGGGCAGGACGAGAATACCTTTCAATCGTATGTGGTATTTATCTATAGGTGATAGACTTAAAAGAATGTATCAAAGCGAGAAAATAGCAGAGGCAATGAGGTGGCACGCAGAGCATGAAGCAGAAGACAGAGAAATGAGTCATCTATCTGATGCTGCAGAGTGGAAAAATTTTCAATATCTACATCCTAGATTTGCTGCTGAATCTCGAAACGTTTATCTTGGCTTATGTACTGATGCGTTCAATCCATTTGGGATGTCTCGTAATCATTCATTATGGCTGGTGATTATCACTCCATATAACTTGCCACCGGAGATGTGTATGAAGAAAGAGTATTTGTTTCTAACAATTCTGAATTCGGGGCCAAATCATCCGCGTGCTAGTCTAGATATATTCCTCCGACCTTTGATTGATGAGTTGGAAGAATTATAGTCTACGGGAGTTGATGCATATGATGTATCGTTGAACCAAAATTTCAATCTAAAAGCCATGTTACTATGGACGATAAGCGATTTTCCCGCTTATGGAAAGTTGTCAGAATGGACAATGCATGGAAGACTGGCTTACTCAATTTGTATGGATGATACGAAGTCATTTCAATTACCAAATGGGAGAAAGACGTGTTGGTTTGATTGTCATAGAAGGTTTCTTCCTAATGCTCACCCGTTACGGAAAAATAAAACAAATTTTTTAAAAGGGAAGCATGCTTTGAATGACTATCCTCCACAATCATTGACAAGCGAACAAGTTTTATACGAGCGAATAAAAACTTTCAATCCTCTAAGAACATTTGACTGTAGAGGAAACTGTCATGAAAGTAAAGAAGAAGGTTACGGCAGCTGGCATAATTGGCACGAAGAAAGTATATTTTGGGAGTTGCCGTACTGGACGGATCTTAACCTTCGACATAATCTTGATGTGATGCATATAGGGAAGAATTTCTTCGATAACATCATTAATACTGTTATGAATGTGAAAGAGAAATCAAAAGATACAGTTAAGTCAAGGTTGGATATTGCAAACTTTTGCTCTCGAAAAGAGTTGCACGTGGATGGTCGGGGTAATGCTACATTCCCTATATTTCGATTGACAGAAAAAGCGAAAGAACGGTTATTGGAATGTATCAAAAATGAAGTCAAATTTCTGGACGACTATGCGGCAGATTTAGCAAATTGTGTGGATATGGATGGACTAAAGTTCTCAAGCATGAAAAGCCATGACTGCCATGTTTTTATGCAAAGGCTTCTCCCTTTTATATTTGCAGAACTTTTACCACGGAACGTTGATCTAATATTATCAGGTAAATATAGTAATAAATATATTTTTATTGGAAATACGTAAATTAATAATAATTGCATGTAGTAATTAATTGTTTATGATAATATATATAGGGATTGGAGGATTTTTCCATGATTTATGCTCCAGATCATTACAACAAAACCGTTTCCAGGAAAACATAGTCATAATTTTGTGCAATTTGGAAAAGATCATTCCGCCTTCATTTTTTGACGTCATGGAGCATCTTCCTGTACATCTACCATACGAAGCTGAACTGGGTGGACCTGTGCAATATAAATGGATGTATCCATTTGAAAGGTTTTTTAAAAAACTAAAAAGCAAGGCGAAGAACAAACAATATGTTGAAGGGTCGATTGTGGAATCATATGTGAATGATGAGATATCTTACTTCTCAGAACATTACTTTGATAATATTATTAAAATTAATTTTGAAAAAAATTATCAAAAATATATTAATAAAAATTAATTAAAAAATATTTTCAAATAATTTAAATATTTTGAAATGAAAATTAAAAATTATTATTAAAAATAATAATATTTTTAATTTTAATTTCAAAATATTAAAATTATTTCAAAACAATTTTTAATTATACATAATTTTTTTAAATCTAATTCTGTTGTAGTCACAAATCAATCCCAAATCAGTTTCAATTTTTTGGGACCGATTTGCGATTACAAAAATTTTTTCGATTATTTTGTAATCAGTCGCAAATCAGTCGCACTTTTTGCCACTGATTTGTGAATGCGTGTTAACTGTGGTCGCAAATCAGTCACAAAATTTTGTGACTGATTTGCGACTACATGGCTCTGCATTCACAAATCAGTCACAAAATTTTGTCACTGATTTGCGACTGCTATGGTTCATGTAGTTGCAAATCAGTCACAAAATTTTGTGACTAATTTGCGACTACAGTGGCTCTTGTAGTCGCAAATCAGTCACAAAATTTTGTGAATGATTTGCGACTGCAGTGACTCTTGTAGTCGCAAGTCAGTCACAAAATTTTGTGACTGATTTGTGACCACGGGTTTCGCAACCACATATGTAGTTGCAAAACAGTGGAAAAATTTGTTACGAAGCTTCAGTGTCAAAGTAATCACAAATATAGTAACCACCAATTGGTCGCAATTCACTCGCACAATGAACCACAATTTGCGACTGATTTGCGACAATATATTTTTGCGACTATGATTTTACGACTACTTCTGGTGGTCGCAAAGTAGTCGCAATTTCGATTGTTGCGACAACTTTGCGACCACTTCCGTGGTCGCAAAATTGATGTTTTCCAATAGTGATGGCGAGACGCAGTTTTCGATAGATTGGATTACTTGGATGCTTTTTCGAATCTACTTTTGTCTCAGATTTTATCACAATATAGAAAATTGAGCTAGCCTAACGTGGGATTTGGATTTATGTCATTCTGGGCTCTAAATCAAAAGTTACGGACGATTTAGTCTCAACATGTTAAGTTGATTGGGCAGTTAAAATGATCATTCTAAACTGATCATTGATGCTCATTCAGTAACAGCTTATAAATGAAGCATAATCTATGGCATGACGCAGTCTTGGATAGATTGAATTACCTAGATGCTTTGTCGAAACTATTTCGGTCTCAAAATTTGTCACAATATAAAAAATTGAGCTAGATTCACGTGGGCTTTGGATTTGTGTCATTCTAAGTTATAAATCCAAAGTTGCGGACGATTTAGCGGCGACATGTCAAGATGATTGGCCAGTTAAAATAATCATTCTAAACTGATCATTGATGCTCATTGAGTAAAGGCTTATAAATGAAGAACAATGCATGGCATGACGTAGTTTTGGATGGATTGGATTACTTGGACGCTTTGTGGAATCTATTTCTGTCATTAATTTTGTCACAATATAAAAAAATTGAGCTAGCTTAACGTGAGCTTTGGATTTGTGTCATTCTGAGATCAAAATCCAAAG
This sequence comes from Pugionium dolabratum, assembly GCA_018901945.1. Classification (NCBI taxonomy): domain Eukaryota; kingdom Viridiplantae; phylum Streptophyta; class Magnoliopsida; order Brassicales; family Brassicaceae; genus Pugionium; species Pugionium dolabratum. The sequence goes on along the minus strand of JAEVFF010000083.1, from coordinate 1,135,012 downwards.
TTACTGACGATTTAGTGCGGACATGTCAAGTTAATCGGCCAATTAAAATAATTATTCTAAACTGATCATTGATGCTCATTGAGTAAAGGCTTATAAGTGAACCACAATGCATGGTATGAAGAATTTTTGGATAGATTGGATTACCTAGATGGTTTTCGAATCTATTTCAGTCTCAGATTTTATCATAATATAGAAAATTGAGCTACCTTAACGTGGGCTTTAGGTTTGTGTCATTGTGAGCTCTAAATCAAAAGTTATGGACGATTTGGAGCAGAGATGTCAAGTTGAACGGGTAGTTAAAATGATCATTGTAAACTAATCATTGAAGCTCATTGAGTAAAGGCTTATTAATGAAGCCCAATGCATGGCAAGAGGTAGTTTTCGATAGGTTGGATTACTTAGACGCATTGTCGAATCAATTTTTGTCTCAAAGTTTGTCATAATATAAAAAATTGAGCTAACTTAACATGGGCATTGGTTCATGTCATTCAGAGATATAAATCAAAAGTTACAGATGATAGAGTGCAAACATGTCAAGTTGATCGGGCACTTAAAATGATCATTCTAAACTGATCATTGATGCTCATTGAGTAAAAGCTTATAAATGAAGCACAATGCATGGCATGACACAAATTTGGATTGATAGGATTACTTACACACTTTGTCGAATCTGTTTCTGCCTCAAATTTTGTCACAACATAGAAAATTGAGCTAGGTTAACGTGGACTTTAGATTTGTGTCATTTTGAACTCTAAATCAAAAGTTACGGACATGTCAAGTTGATCAGCCAGTTAAAATTATCATTCTAAGCTGGTCATTGATGGTCATTGAGTAAATGCTTATAAATAAAGCACAATGCATGGTAAGACGCATTTTTGGATAGATTGGATTAGTTGGACCCTTTGTCCAATCTATTTTGTCTCAAATTTTGTTACAATATGGAAAATTGAGCTACCTTAACGTGGGCATTGGATTCGTGTCATTCTGAGTTATAAATCAAAAGTTAAGGATGATATAGTGCATACATGTCAAGTTGATCAGTGACTTAAAATGATCATTCTAAACTGATCATTGATGTTGCTCATTGAGTAACGCATTACTAATGAAGCACAATGCAACGCATGAAAAAGTTTTAGGAAAATTGGATTACATGGATGCTTTGTCGAATCTATTTATGTCTCAAATTTTGTCATAATATAGAAAATTAAACTACCTTAATGTGGGCTTTGGATATGTGTCATTCTGAGCTCTAAATCCAAAGTTACGAACTATTTAGTGAAGATATGTCAAGTTGATAAGACAGATAAAATAATCAATCTAAACTGATCATTGATGTTCATTGAGTAAAGTCTTATTAATGAAGCACGCATAGTAAGACGCAGTTTTGGATAGATTGGATTTCTTGGACGCTTTTTCAAACCTATTTTTGTTTCAATTTTTGTCACAATATAGAAAATTGAGCTAGCTTAACGTGGGATTTGGATTTCTGTCATTCTGAGCTCTTAATAAGAAGTTTTGGACGATTTAGTCCACACATGTTAAGTTGATCGGGCAGTTCAAATGATCATTCTAAACTGATCATTGATGCTCATTTAGTAAAGGCTTATAAATGAAACACAATCCATGGCATGACGCAGTTTTGGATAGATTGGATTACTTGGACGCTTTGTCAAATCTATTTTTGTCTCAATTTTTGTCACAATATAGAAAATTGAGCTAGATTGACATGGGCTTTGTATTTGTGTCATTCTAAGCTCTGAATCAAAAGTTACAGATGATTTAGTGCAGACATGTCAAATTGATCGGCCACTTAAAATGATCATTCTAAACTGATCACTGATGCACATTGAGTAAAGGCTTATAAATAAAGCACAATGCATGGCAATACGCAGTTTTTGAAAAATTGGATTACTTGGACACCTTGTAGAATCTATTTTGGTCTCAAATTTTGTCACAATATAGAAAATTGAGCTAGCTTAACGTGGGCATTGGATTCGTGTCATTCAGAGTAATAAACAAAACGTTACGGTCGATTTAGTGCAGAGATGTCAAGTTGATCAAGCAGTTAAAATTACCATTCTAAACTGATCATTGATGCTCATTCCGCAAAGGCTTATTAATGAAGCCCAATGCATGGCAAGACACAGTTTTGGATAGATTGGATTAATTGGACTCTTTGTCGAATTTATTTCGGTCTCAAATTTTATCACAAAATAGAAAATTGAGCAAGCTTAACGTGGGCACTGGATTCGTGTCTTTCTGAGCTAAAAACCAAAAGTTACGGACGATATAGTGCTGACATGTCAAGTTGACCGGCCAGTTAAAATTATCATTCTAAACTAATCATTGATGCTCATTGAGTAAAGGCTCATAAATGAAGCACAATGCACGGCATGACGCAGTTTTGGATAGATTGGATTACTTGGACGCTTTGTCGAAACTATTTCTGTCTCAAATTTTGTCAGAATGTAGAAATTGAGCTAGCTTAACGTGAGCTACGGATTTGTGTCATTCTGAGCTTTAAATCCAAAGATATGCTCGATTTAGCACAGACATGTCACTTTGATCAGACAGTTAAAATGATCATTCTGAACTGATCATATATGCTCATTGAGTAAAGGCTTATAAATGAAGCACAATGCATGGCATGACGCAGTTTTGGATAGATTTGATTACTTGGACGCCTTGTCGAATCTATTTTTGTCTCAAATTTTGTCACAATATAGAAAATTGAGCTACCTTAATGTGGGCATTGGGTTCGTGTCATTCTGAGTTATAAATCAAAAGTACCGGACGATTTAGTGCAGACATGTCAAGTTGATCGTACAGTTAAAATGAATATTCTAAACTGATCATTGATGCTCATTGAGTAAAGGCTTATAAATGAAGCACAACGCATGGCATGATACTGTTTTCGAAAGATTGGATTACTTGGAAACTTTTTCGAATCTATTTCTGTCTAAAATTTTGTCACAATATAGAAAATTGAGCTAGATTAACGTGGGCTTTGAATTTGTGTCATTCTAAGCTCTGAATCAAAAGTTACGGAATATTTAGTGCGGGGATGTCAAGTTCTAAACTGATCAGTGATGCTCATTGAGTAAAGGCTTATAAATAAAGCACAATGCATGGCAGTACACAGTTTTGGATAGATTGGATTAATTGGACGCCTTCTAGAATCTATTTTGGTCTCAAATTTTGACACAATATAGAAAATTGACCTAGCTTAACGTGGGAATTGGATTCGTGTCATTTAGAATAATAAAAAGAAAATTACGGACGATTTAGTGCAGACATGTCAAGTTGATCAGGCAGTTAAAATTACCATTCTAAGCTGATCATTTATGCTCATTGAGCAAAGGTTTATTAATGAAGCCCAATGCATGGCAAGACGTAGTTTTGGATAGATTGGATTACTTGGAAGCTTTATCGAATCTATTTCGGTGTCAAATTTTGTCACAAAATAGAAAATTGAGCAAGCTTAACGTGGGCACTGGATTTGTGTCTTTTGAAGCTAAAAATCAAAAGTTACGGACAATATAGTGTTGCATGTCATGTTGATCGGCCAGTTAAAATGGTCATTCCAAACTAATCATTGATTCTCATTGAGTAAAGGCTTATAAATGAAGCACAATGCATGGCATGACGCAGTTATGGATAGATACAATTACTTGGACGCTTTGTCGAATCTATTTTTGTCTCAATTTTGTCACACTGTAGAAATTTGACCTAGCTTAACGTGGGCTATGGATTTGTGTCATTTAGAGTTTTAAATCCAATGTTACGTGCGATTTAGTACATACAGGTCAAGTTGATCGGCCAGTTAAAATGATTATTTTAAACTGATCATTGATGCTCATTGAGTAAAGGCTTATAAATGAAGCACAATGCATGGCATGACGCTGTTTTGGATAGATTGGATTACCTGGATGCTTTGTCGAATATATTTCTGTCTCAAATTTTTTCACAATATAGAAAATTGAGTTAGCTTAACGTGAGCATTGGATTCGTGTCATTCTGATCATTGATGCTCATTGAGTAATGGCATATAAATGAAGCACAATGCATGACATGATTCGGTTTTGGATAGATTGGATTACTTGGACGCTTTGTCGAACCTATTTATAACTCAAATTTTGTTACGATATAGAAAATTGAGCTAGATTAACGTGAGCTTTGGATTTGTGTCATTATAAGCTCTGAATCAAATGTTACATATGATTTAGTGCGGACATGTCAATTTGATCGGCCACTTAAAAGTATCATTCTAAACTGATCATTGATGCTCATTGAGTAAAGGCTTATAAATAAAGCACAATGCATGGCAATATGCAGTTTTGGATATATTGGATTACTTGAACGCTTTGTATAATCTGTTTTTGTCTCAAATTTTGTCACGATATAGAAAATTGAGCTAGCTTAACATGCGCATTGGATTCGTGTCATTACGAGTAATAAACCAAAAGTTACGGACGATTTAGTGCAGACATGTCAAGTTGATCAGGCAGTTAAAATGACCATTGTAAACTGCTCATTGATGCTCATTGAGCAAAGGCTTATTAATAAAGCCCAATGCATGGCAAGACGCAGTTTTGGATAGATTGGATTAATTGTACGCTTTGTCAAATCTATTTCTGTCTCAAATTTTGTCAGAAAACAGAAAATTGAGCAAGCTTAACGTGGGTACTGGATTCGTGTCTTTCTGAGCTATAAATAAAAAGTTATGGACAATATAGTGCTATGTCAAGTTGATCGGCCAGATAAAATGATCATTCTAAACTAATCATTGATGCTCATTGAGTAAAGGCTCATAAATGAAGCACAATGCAATGGCAAGATGCAGTTTTGGATAGATTGTATTATTTCAACGCTTTCTCGAATCTATTTTTGCCTCAAATTTTGTCACAATGTACAAAATTGAGCAAGCTTAACGTGGGCTATGGATTTGTGACATTCAGAGCTTTAAATCCAATGTTACGTACGATTTAGTACATAAAGGTCAAGTTGATCGGCCAGTTAAAATGATTATTCTAAACTGATATCGATGCTCATTGAGTAAAGGCTTATTAATGAAGCACAATGCATGGCATGACACAGTTTTGGATAGATTGGATTACTTGGACGCTTTGTCAAACTATTTCTGTCTCGAATTTTTTTCACAATATAGAAAATTGAGCTAGCTTAACGTGGGCATTGGATTTGTGTGATTTTGAGTTATAAATAAAAACTGACGACGATTTAGTGCAGACAAGTCAAGTTGATCGGCCAGTTAAAATGATCATTCTAAACTGATCAATGATGCTCATTAAGTAAAGGCATATAAATGAAACACAATGCATGGTATGACGCTGTTTTGGGTAGATTGGATTACTTGGACCCTTTTTCGAATCTATTTCTATCTCAAATTTCGTCACAATATAGAAACTTGAGCTAGCTTAACGTGGGCATTCGATTCGTGCCATTCTGAGTTCTAAATCCAAAGTTCAAACGATTTAGTGCATACATGTCAAGTTGATCGGCCAGTTCAAATAATCATCTTAAATTGATTATTAATGCTCTTGAGTAAAGGCTTATTAATTAGGCACAATGCATGGCAAGACGCAGCTTTGGATAGATTGGATTACTTGGACGCTTTGTCAAATCTATTTCTGTCTCAAATTTGGTCACAATATAGAAAATTGAGCTAGCTTAACGTGGGCTTCAGATCTGTTTCATTCTGAGCTCTACATCCAAAGTCACGGACGATTTAGTACAGACGTGTCAAGTTGATCGGCCAATTAAAATGATCATTCTAAACTGATCGTTGATGCTCATTGAGTAAAGGCTTATAAATCAAGCACAATGCATGGCATGAAGAAGTTTTGGATAGATTGGATTACCTTGATGCTTTGTCGAATCTATTTCAGTCTCAAATTTTTTCATAATATAGAAATTTGAGCTAGCTTAACATGGGCATTGTATTCATGTCATTCTGAGTTATAAATCAAAAGTTACGGACGATTAAATGCAAAAATGTCAAGTTAATCATGCAGTAAAAATTATCGTTCTAAACAAATCATTGATGCTGATTGAGTAAAGGCTTATTAATGAAGCCCAATGCATGGCAAGATGCAGTTATGGATAGATTGGATAACTTGGACGCTTTGCCGAATCTATTTCGGTCTCAAATTTTGTTACAATGTAGAAAATTGAACTACCTTAATTTGGGCATTGGATTCGTGTCTTTCGGTGCTATAAATCAAAAGTTACGGACGATATATTGCAGACATGTCAAGTTGATCGGCCAGTTAAAATGATCATTCTAAAGTAATCATTGATGCTAATTGAGTAAAGGCTTATAAATGAAGCACGATGCATGGCATGTCGCATTTTTGGATAGATTGGATTACTTGGACGCATAGTCGAATCTATTTTCGTCTGAAATTTTGTCACAATGTAGAAAATTGAGCAAGTTTAACGCGGGCTATGGTTTAGTGTCATTCTGAGCTTTAAATCCAAAGTTACGGATGATTTAGTACATACATGTGAAGTTGTTCGGCCAGTTAAAATGATCGTTCTAAACTGATCATTGATGCTCATTGAGTAAAGGCTTATAAATGAAGCACAATGCATGGCATGACACAGTTTTGGATAGATTGGATTACTTGGACGTGTTGTCGAATCTATTTCTGTCTCAAATTTTGTCAAATTATGTAAAATTGAGCTAGCTTAACGTGGCCATTGGATTTATGTCATTTTGAGTTATAAATCAAAAGTGACGGACGATTTAGTGTAGACATGTCAAGTTGATAGGGCAGTTAAAATGATCATTCTAAGCTGATCATTGGTGATCATTGAGTAAAGGCTTATGAATGAAGCACAATGCATGGCATGACGAAGTTTTGGATATATTGGATTACTTGGCCACTTTGTCGAATATATTTCTATCTCAAATTGTGTAACAATATAGAAAATTGAGCTAGCTTAAAGTGTGGTTTGGATTCATGTCATTCTGAGCTATAAATCGAAAAATACGGACGATATAGTGATGACATGTCAAGTTGATCGGCAAGTTAAAATGATAATTCTAAACTGATCATTGGTGCTCATTCAGTAAAGGTGTATAAATGAAGCACAATGCATGGCATTACGCAGTTTTGGATAGATTGCATTACTTGGATGCTTTGTCAAATCTATTTTTGTCTCAAATTTTATCATAATATAGAAAATTGAGCTAGCCTAACGTGTGCTTTGGATTTGTGTCATCCTGAGCTCTACATCCAATGTTAGGGACGATTTAGCGCAGACATGTCAAGTTGATTGGCCAATTAAAATGATCATTCTAAACTGATCATTGATGCTCATTGAGTAAAGGCCTAAATCAAGCACAATGCATGGCATGAAGAAGTTTTGGATAGATTGGTTTACCTGGATTCTTTGTCGAATCTATTTTAGTCTCAAATTGTCTAATAATATAGAAAATTGAGCTAGATTCATGTGGGCTTTGGATTTCCGTCATTCCGAGCTTTAAATCAAAAGTTATGGACTATTTAGAGCACACATGTCAAGTTGATGGGCCTGCTAAAATGATCATTCTCAATGATCATTGATGCTCATTGAGGAACGGCTTACAAATGAAGCACAATGCAACGCATGACGCAGTTTTGGAAATATTTGATTACATGGATGCATTGTCGAATCTATTTTTGTCTCAAATTTTGTCACAATATAGAAAATTGACGTAGCTTATCGTGGACATTGGATTCGTGTTATTCTGAGTAATAAACGAAATGTTACGGACAATATAGTGCAGACGTGTCAAGTTGATCGGGTAGTTAAAATGATCATTCTAAACTGATCATTGATGCTCATTGAGTAAAGGCTTATAAAAGAAGCACATTGCATGGCAAGACGTAATTTTGGATAGATTGGATTACTTAGACGCTTTGTCAAATCTATTGCTGTCTCAAATTTTATCACAATATAGAAAATTTAGCTAGGTTAACATGGGCTTTGGAGTTGTGTCATTCCGAGCTCTAAATCACAAGTTACAGATGATTTATTGCGGACATCTCAAGTTGATCGCCAGTTAAAATGATCATTCTAAACTGATCGTTGATGCTCATTGAGTAAAGTCTTATAAATAAAGCACAATGCATGGCAAGATGCAGTTTTGGATAGATTGGATTACCTGAACGATTTTTCGAATCTATTTTTCTCTCAAATTTTGTAACAATATAGAAAATTGAGCTAGCTTCGTGTCAATCGTAGTTATAAATCAAAAGTTACGGACGATTTAGTGCAAATATGTCAAGTTGATGAAGCAGTTAAAATGATCATTCTAAACTGATCGTGGATGCTCATTGAGTAATGGCTTATTAATGAAGCCCTATGCATGGCAAGACGCAGTTTTGGAAAGATTAGATATCTTCGATGCTCCGTCAAATCTATTTCTGTCTCAAATTTTGTCACAATGTAGAAAATTAAGATAGATTAACGTGGGCTATTGATTTTTGTCATTCTGAGCTTTAATCCAAAGTTACGGACGATTTAGTACATATATGTCAAGTTGATCCGCCAGTTAAAATGATCATTCTAAACAGATCAGTGATGCTCATTAAGTAAAGGCATATAAATGAAGCACAATGCATGGTATGACGCTGTTTTGGGTAGATTGGATTACTTGGACCCTTTTTCGAATCTATTTCTATCTCAAATTTTGTCATAATATAGAAACTTGAGCTAGCTTAACGTGGGTATTCGATTCGTGCCATTCTGAGCTCTACATCCAAACTTACGGACGATTTGGAGCAGACATGTCAAGTTTATCGGCATATTCAAATAATCATCTTAAATTGATTAATGATGCTCGTTGAGTAAAGGCTTATTAATGAGGCACAATGCATGGCAAGACGCAGCTTTGGATAGATTGGATTACTTGGACGCTTTGTCGAATCTATTTCTGTCTCAAATTTTGTCACAATATAGAAAATTGAGCTAGCTTAACGTGGGCTTTGGATTTGTTTCATTCTGAGCTCTACATCCAAAGTTATGGACGATTTAGTACAGACATGTCAAGTTGATCGGCCAATAAAATGATCATTCTAAACTGATCGTTGATGATCATCGAGTAAAGGCTTTATAAATCAAGCACAATGCATGGCATGAAGAAGTTTTGGATAGATTGGATTACCTTGATGCTTTGTCGAATCTATTTGAGTCTTAATTTTTTTTCATAATATAGAAATTTGAGCTAGCTTAACATGGGCATTGGATTCATGTCATTCTGAGTTATAAATCAAAAGTTACGGACGATTAAATGCAAACATGTCAAGTTGATCATGCAGTTAAAATTATCATTCTAAACTAATCATTGATGCTGATTGAGTAAAGGCTTATTAATGAAGCCCAATGCATGGCAAGATGCAGTTACGGATAGATTGGATAACTTGGACGCTTTGTCGAAACTATTTCGGTCTCAAATTTTGTTACAATGTAGAAAATTGAACTACCTTATTTGGGAATTGGATTCGTGTCTTTCAGTGCTATAAATAAAAAGTTACGGACGATATATTGCAGACATGTCAAGTTGATCGGCCAGTTAAAATGATCATTCTAAAGTAATCATTGATGCTCATTGAGTAAAGGCTTATAAATGAAGCACGATGCATGGCATGTCGTATTTTTGGATAGATTGGATTACTTGGACGCATAGTCGAATCTATTTTTGTCTGAAATTTTGTCACAATGTAGAAAATTGAGCTAGTTTAACGCGGGCTATGGATTTGTGTCATTCTGAGCTTTAAATCCAAAGTTACGGATGATTTAGTACATACATGTGAAGTTGTTCGGCTAATTAAAATGATCGTTCTAAACTGATCATTGATGCTCATTGAGTAAAGGCTTATAAATGAAGCACAATGCATGGCATGACGCAGTTTTGGCTAGATTGGATTACTTGGATGCGTTGTCGAATCTATTTCTGTCTCGAATTTTGTCACAATATAGAAAATTGAGCTAGCTTAACGTGGGCTTTGGATTTGTGTCATTCTGAGCTCTACATCCAAAGTTACGGACAATTTAGTACAGACATGTCAAGTTGATCGGCCAATTAAAATGATCATTCTAAACTGATCGTTGATGCTCATTGAGTAAAGGCTTATAAATCAAGCACAATGCATGGCATGAAGAAGTTTTGGATAGATTGGATTACCTTGATGCTTTCTCGAATCTATGTCAGTCTCAAATTTTTTCATAATATAGAAATTTGAGCTAGCTTAACATGGGCATTGGATTTATGTCATTCTGAGTTATAAATCAAACGTTACGGACGATTAAATGAAAACATGTCAAGTTGATCATGCAGTTAAAATAATCATTCTAAACTAATCATTGATGCTGATTGAGTAAAGGCTTATTAATGAAGCCCAATGCATGGCAAGATGCAGTTATGGATAGATTGGATAACTTGGACGCTTTGTCGAATCTATTTCGGTCTCAAATTTTGTCACAATGTAGAAAATTAAGCTAGATTAACGTGGGCTATGGATTTTTGTCATTCTGAGCTTTAATCCAAAGTTACGGACGATTTAGTACATAGATGTCAAGTTGATCGGCCAGTTAAAATGATCATTCTAATCTGATCACTGATGCTCATTAAGTAAAGGCATATAAATGAAGCACAATGCATGGTATGACGCTGTTTTGGGTAGATTGGATTACTTCCCCTTTTTCGAATCTATTTCTATCTCTAATTTTGTCAAAATATAGAAACTTGAGCTAGCTTAAAGTGGCCATTCGATTCGTGCCAATCTGAGCTCTACATCCAAAGTTACGGACGATTTGGAGCAGACATGTCAAGTTTATCGGCCAATTCAAATAATCATCTTAATTGATTATTGATGCTCGTTGAGTAAAGGCTTATTAATGAGGCACAATGCATGGCAAGACGCAGCTTTGGATAGATTGGATTACTTGGACGCTTTGTCGAATCTATTTCTGTCTCAAATTTTGTCACAATATAGAAAATTGAGCTAGCTTAACGTGGGCTTTGGATTTGTGTCATTCTGAGCTCTACATCCAAAGTTAAGGACGATTTTGTACAGACATGTCAAGTTGATCGGCTAATTAAAATGATCATTCTAAACTGATCGTTGATGCTCATTGAGTAAAGGCTAATAAATCAAGCACAATGCATGGCATGAAGAAGTTTTGGATTGATTGGATTACCTTGATGCTTTGTCGAATCTATTTCAGTCTCAAATTTTATCATAATATAGAAATTTGAGCTTGCTTAACATGGGCATTGGATTCATGTCATTCTGAGTTATAAATCAAAAGTTACGGACGATTAAATGCAAACATGTCAAGTTGATCATGCAGTTAAAATTATCATTCTAAACTAATCATTGATGCTGATTGAGTAAAGGTTTATTAATGAAGCCCAATGCATGGCAAGATGCAGTTATGGATAGATTGGATAACTTGGACGCTTTGTCGAATCTATTTCCGTCTCAAATTTTGTCACAATGTAGAAAATTGAACTACCTTAATTTGGACATTGGATTCGTGTCTTTCGGTGCTATAAATCAAAAGTTACGGACGATATATTGCAGACATGTCAAGTTGATCGGCCAGTTAAAATGATCATTCTAAAGTAATCATTGATGCTCATTGAGTAAAGGCTTATAAATGAGGCACAATGCATGGCATGTCGCATTTTGGATAGATTGGATTACTTGGACGCATAGTCGAATCTATTTTTGTCTGAAATTTTGTCACAATGTAGAAAGTTGAGCTAGTTTAACGCGGGCTATGGACTTGTGTCATTTTGAGCTTTAAATCCAAAGTTACGGATGATTTAGTACATACATGTGAAGTTGTTCGGCCAGTTAAAATGATCGTTCTAAACTGATCATTGATGCTCATTGAGTAAAGGCTTATAAATGAAGCACAATGCATGGCATGATGCAGTTTTGGATAGATTGGATTACTTGGACGCGTTGTCGAATCTATTTCTGTCTTGAATTTTGTCAAAATATATAAAATTGAGCTAGCTTAACGTGGCCATTGGATTTATGTCATTCTGAGTTATAAATCAAAAATAACGGATGATTTAGTGTAGACATGTCAAGTTGACAGGGAATTTAAAATGATCATTCTAAGCTGATCATTTGTGATCATTGAGTAAAGGCTTATGAATGAAGCACAATGCATATCATGACGAAGTTTTGGATATATTGGATTACTTGGCCGCTTTGTCGAATATATTTCTATCTCAAATTGTGTAACAATATAGAAAATTGAGCTAGCTTAATGTGTGGTTTGGATTCATGTCATTCTGAGCTATAAATCGAAAATTACGGACGATATAGTGATGACATGTCAACTTGATCGGTAAGTTAAAATGATCATTCTAAACTGATCATTGGTGCTCATTCAGTAAAGGTGTATAAATGAAGCACAATGCATGGCAAAAACTGATGATTTAGTGCAAACATGTCGAGTTAATGAAGCAGTTAAAATGATCATTCTAAACTGATCGTGGATGTTCATTGAGTAAAGACTTATTAATGAAGCCCTATGCATGGTAAGATGCAGTTTTGGAAAGATTAGATAACTTGGACGCTCTGTCAAATCTATTTATGTCTCAAATTTTGTCACAATGTAGAAAATTAAGCTAGATTAACGTGGGCTATGGATTTTTGTCCTTCTGAGGTTTAATCCAAAGTTACGGATGATTTAGTACATAGATGTCAAGTTGATCGGCCAGTTAAAATGATCATTCTATACTGATCACTGATGCTCATTAAGTAAAGGCATATAAATGAAGCACAATGCATGGTATGACGCTGTTTTGGGTAGATTGGATTACTTGGACCCTTTTTCGATTCTATTTCTATCTCAAATTTCGTCACAATATAGAAACTTGAGCTAGCTTAACATGGGCATTCGATTCGTGCCATTCTGAGCTCTACATCCAAAGTTACGGACGATTTGGAGCAGACATGTCAAGTTTATCGGCCAATTCAAATAATCATCTTAAATTGATTATTGATGCTCGTTGAGTAAAGGCTTATTAATGAGGCACAATGCATGGTAATATGCAGCTTTGGATAGATTGGATTACTTGGACGCTTTGTCGAATCTATTTCTGTCTCAAATTTTGTCACAATATAGAAAATTGAGCTAGCTTAACGTGGGCTTTGGATTTGTGTCATTCTAAGCTCTACATCCAAAGTTACCGACGATTTAGTACAGACATGTCAAGTTGATCGGCCAATTAAAATGATCATTCTAAACTGATCGTTGATGCTCATTGAGTAAAGGCTTATAAATCAAGCACAATGCATGGCATGAAGAAGTTTTGGATAGATTGGATTACCTGGGATGCTTTGTCGAATCTATTTAAGTCTCAAAGTTTGTCATAATATAGAAAATTGATCTAGCTTAACGTGGGCATTGGATTCATGTCATTCTGAATTATAAATCAAAAGTTACGGATAATTTAGTGCAAACATGTCAAGGTTATCAGGCAGTTAAAATGATCATTCTAAATTGATCACTGATGCTCACTGAGTAAAGGCTTATTAATGAAGCTCAATACATGGCGAGACACAGTTTTGGATAGATTAGACACAGTTTACTTGTAGGCTTTGTCGTATCTATTTGAGTCTTATAATATAGGAAATTGAGCTAGCATAACGTGCCGTTGGATTTATGTCATTCTGAGCTCTAAATCAAAAGTTACAGACGATTTAGTGCGGACATGTCAAGTTCATTGGTCAGTTCAAATGATCATTCTAAACTGATCATTGGTGCTCATTTAGTAAAGGCTTATAAGTGAAGCATTATGCATTGCATCACACAGTTTGGGATAAATTTGTTTACATGGAGGCTTTGTCGTATCTATTTGAGTCTGAAATTTTGTCACAATATAAAAAATTGAGCTAGCATAATGTTGGCGTTGGATTCATGTCATTTTGTGCTCTAAATCAAACGTTACAAGTGATTTAGTGCGGATTTATCAAGTTGATTGGACAGTTCAAATGATCATTCTAAGCTGATCATTGGTGCTTATTGAGTAACGACTTATAAATGAGCCTAATGCATGGCATCACAAAGTTTTGGATAGATTGGTTTACTTGAAGGCTTTGTCGTATCTATTTGAGTCTGAAATTTTGTCACAATATAGAAAATTGAGCTAGCATACTCAGTGCAAACGTGTCAAGGTTATCAGGCAGTTAAAATGATCATTCTAAATTGATCACTGATGCTCACTGAGTAAAGGCTTATTAATGAAGCTCAATACATGGCGAGACACAGTTTTGGATAGACACATGGCAATACACGCCTTGTCGAATCTACTTCGGTCTAAACTTTTGTCACAGTATAGAAAATTGAGCTCACTTAAGGTGGGCACTGAATTTGTGTCATTCTGAGCTATAAATCAAAAGTTATAGACGATATATTGCAGACATGTCAAGTTGATCAGCCAGTTAAAATGATCATTTTATACTAACCATTGATGCTCATTGAGTAAAGGCTTATAAAAGAAGCACAATGCACGGCATGACACAGTTTTGGATAGGTTGGATTACTTGGACGCTTTGTCGAATCTTATTTTGTCTCAAATTTTTTCACAACGTAGAAAATTGTTCTAGCTTAACGTGGGCTATGGATTTGTGTCATTCTGAGCTTTAAATCCAAAGTTACGACGATTTAGTACATACATGTCAAGTTGATCAGCCAGTTGAAATTATCGTTCTAAACTGATCATTGATGCTCATTGAGTAAAGGCCTATAAATGAAGCACAATGCATGGCATGACGCAGTTTTGGATAGATTGGATTACTTGGACACTTTGTCGAATCTATTTCCGTCCTGAATTTTGTCACAATATAGAATATTGAGCTAGCTTAACGTGGGCATTGGATTTGTGTTATGGTGAGTTAGAAATCAAAAGTAACGGACGATTTAGTGCAGACATGTCAAGTTGATCAGGCAGTTAAAACGATCATTTTAAACTTATCATTGATGCTCATTGAGTAAAGGCTTAAAAATGAAGCACAATGCATGGCATGATGAAGTTTTGGATAGATTGGATTACTTGGATGCTTTGGCGAATCTCAAATTTTGTCGCAATATTGAAAATTGAGATACCTTAATGTGGGGATTGGTTTCGTGTCATTCTGAGTTATAAATCAAAAGTTACGAGCAATATAGTGAAAACATGTCAAGTTGATCGGCCAATTAAAATGAGCATTCTAAACTGATCATTGATGCTCATTGAGTAAAGGCTTATCAATGAAGCACAATGCATGGCATGACGCAGTTTTGGATAGATTGGATTACTTTGATGCTTTGTCGAATCTATTTCTGTCTCAAATTTTGTCACAATATAGAAAATAAAGCTAGCTTACCGTTGGTTTTGGATTTGTGTCATTTTAAGCTCTACATCCAAAGTTACGAACAATTTAGTGCATACATGTAAAGTTGATCGGCCAATTAAAATGATCCTTCTAAACTGATCATTGATCATTGATGCTCATTGAGTAAAGGCTTATAAATAAAACACAATGCATGGCATGAAGAAGTTTTGGATAGATTGGTTTACCTGGATGCTTTTTTGAATCTATTTTAGTCTCAAATTTTCTCATAATATAGAAAATTGAGCTAGCTTAACATAGGATTTGTATTTTTGTCATTCTGAGCTCTAAATCAAAAGTTATGGACTATTTAGAGTAGAGATGTCAAGTTGATCGGCCAGTTAAAATGATCGTTCTAAACTAATCATTGATATTCATTGAGTAACAGTTTATAAATGAAGCATAATGCAACCCATTACGCAGTTTTGGATAGATTGGATTACTTGGACACATTATCGAATCTATTTTTGTCTCAAATTTTGTCACAATGTAGAAAATTGAGCTAGGTTTACATGTGAATTGGATTCGTGTCATTCAGAGTTATAAATCAAATGTTACGGACGATATAGTGCATAACTTTCAAGTTGATATGGCAGTTAAATGATCTTTCTAAACTGATAATTGATGCTCAATAATTAAAGGCTTATAAATGAAGTACAATGCATGACATGATGCAATTTTGGATAGATCGAATTACTTTGACGCTTTGTCGAATCTATTTCTGTCTCAAATTTTGTCACAATACAGAAAAATGAACTAGGTTAACATGGGCTTTGGAATTTGTGTCATTCTGATCTCTAAATCAATAGTTATGAACAATTTAGTGCGGACATATCAAGTTGATCGGCCAGTTAAAATGATCAATCTAACCTGATCATGGATGCTCATTGAGTAAAGGCTTATAAATAAAGCACAATGCATGGCAAGATGCAGTTTTGGATAGATTAGATTACTTGGACGACTTGTCAAATATATTTTTGTCTCAAATTTTGTCACAATATATAAAATTGAGCTACCTTATCGGGGGCACTGGAGTCGTGTCATTCTGAGTTATAAATCAAAAGTTAGAGACGATTTAGTGCAAACATGTCAAGTTGATCAGGCACTTAAAATTATCATTCTAAACTGATCATTGATGTTCATTGAATAAAGGCTTATTAATGAAGCTTAATGCATGGCAATATGCAGTTTTGGATGGATTAGATAACTTGGACGCTTTGTCGAATCTATTTCTGTCTCAAATTTTGTCACAATATAGAAAATTTAGCTAACTTAACGTGGGCACTAGATTCGTGTCTTTCTGAGCTATACATCAAAAGTTATGGACGATGTAGTGCTGAAATGTCAAGTTGATCGGCTAGTTAAAATGATCATTCGAAACTAATCATCGATAGTCATTGAGTAAAGGCCTATAAATGAAGCACAATGCATCGCATGACGTAGTTTTGGATAGATTGTATTACTTGGATGCTTTGTCAAATCTATTTCTGTCTCCAATTTTGTCACAATGTAGAAAATTGAGCTAGCTTTATGTGGGCTATGGAGTTGTGTCATTCGGAACTTTAAATGCAAAGTTACGGATGATTTAGTACATACATGTCAAGTTGATCGACCAGTTAAAATGATCATTCTAAACTGATCATTGATGTTCATTGAGTAAAGGCTGAGAAATGAAGCACAATGCATGGCATGACCCAGTTTTGGATAGATTGGATTATTTGGACGCTTTGTCGAATCTATTTCTGTCTCGAATTTTGTCACAATATAGAAAATTGAGCTAGCTTAACATGGGCATTGGATTTGTGTCATTCTGAGTTATAAATCAAAAGTAACGGAAGATTTAGTGCAGACGTGTTAAGTTGATCCGGCATTTAAAATGATCATTATAAACTGATCATTGATGCTCATTGAGTAAAGGTTTGTAAATGAAGCACAATGCATGGCATGACGCAGTTTTGGATAGATTGGATTACTTGGACGCTTTGTCGAATCTATATCTATCTCAAATTTTGTCCCAATATAGAAAATTGAGCTACCTTAACGTGGGCATTGGATTCCTGCCATTATGAGCTATAAATCAAAAGATATGGACGATATTGTGCATACATTTGAAGTTGATAAGCCAGTGAAAATGATCATTCTAAATTGATAAGTGATGCTCATTGAGTAAAGGCTTGTAAATGAAGCACAATTCATGGCATGAAGAAGTTTTGGACAGATTGGATTAGTTGGACGTTTTATCGAATCTATATTTGTCTCAAAATTTTTCACAATATAAAAAATCGAGGTAGCTTAACGTGGGCATTGGATTCGTGTCATTCTTAGTTATAAATCAAAAGTTACGGACGATATAGTGCCGACAAATCAAATATATCGGGGCAGTTAAAATGATCATTCTAAACTGGTCATTGATGCTCATTGGGTAAAGGCTTATAAATGAAGCACAATGCATAACATGACGCAGTTTTGGATAGATTGGAATACTTGTACGCTTTGTCGAATCTATTTTTGTCTCAAATTTTGTTGTAATATAGAAAATTGAGCTTGGTTAACGTGGACTTTGGATTTCTGTCATTCTGACCTCTAAATAAAAAGTTACAGATGATTTAGTGTGGAAATTTCAAGTTGATCGGCCCGTTAAAATGATCATTCTAAACTGATCATTGATGCTCATTGAGTAAAGGCTTATAAATAAAGCACAATGCATAGGATGACGCAGTTTTGGAAGATTGGATTATTTGGATGCTTTGTCGAATCTATTTCTGTCTCAAATTTTGTCACAATATAGAAAATTGAACTAGCTTAACGTGGACTTTGAATTTGTCTCATTCTAAGCTATAAATCAAATGTTACGGACGATATACTGCAGACATGTCAAGTTGATCGGGCAGTTAAAATGATCATTCTAATATGATCATTGATGCTCATTGAGTAAAGGCTTATAAATGAAGCACAATGCATGGCATGATACTGTTTTGGATAGATTGGATTACTTGGATGCTTTGTCAAATCTATTTCTGTCTCAAATTTTGTCACAATATAGAAAATTGAGCTAGCCTAATATGGGGATTGGATTCGTGTCACTCTGAGTTATAAATCAAAAGTTATGGACGATATAGTGAAGACATGTCAAGTTGATCGACCAGTTAAAATGATCATTCTAAACTTATCATTGACGCTTATTGAGTAAAGGCATATAAATGAAGCACAATGACAGGCATGATGCAGTTTTGGATAGATTGGATTACTTGGACGCTTTACCGAATCTATTTACTGCCTCCAACTTTGTTACAATATAGAAAATTGAGCTAGGTTAACGTGGGCTTTGGATTTGTGTCATTCTGAGCTCTAAATCAAAAGTTACAAATGATTTTGTGCGGACATCTCAAGTTGATCGGCAAGTTAAAATAATCATTCTAAAGCTATCATTGATGCTCATTGAGTAAACGCTTATAAATAAAGCATAATGCATGGTAAGATGCAGTTTTGGATAGATTGGATTACTTGGACGCTTTGTCGAAGCTAGTTTTGTCTCAAATTTTGTCAAAATATAGAAAATTGAGCTAGCTTAAAGGTGGGATTGGATTCGTGTCAAGAAATTCTGAGTTATAAATCAAAAGTTACAGACGATTTAGTGCAGACGTGTCAACTTGATCAGGCTGTTAAAATTATCATTCTAAACTGATCATTGATGCTCATTGAGTAAAGGCCTATTAATGAAGCACAATGCATGGCATGAAAAAGTTTTGGATAGATTGGATGACCTGGATGCTTTGTCGAAAATATTTTAGTCTCAAATTTTGTCACAATATAAAAAATTGAGCTAGCTTAACGTGGGCTTTGGATATGTGTCATTCTAAGTTATAAATCGAAAGTTATGGAGGATATAGTGAAGACATGTGAAGTTGATCGGCTAGTTAAAATGATCATTCTAAACTGATTATTAATTCTCATTGAGTAAAAGCTTAAAAATGAAGCACAATGCATGGCATTACGCTGTTTGGGATAGATTCGATTACTTGTTCGATTTGTCGAATCTATTTCTGTCTCAAATTTTGTAACAATATAGAAAATTGAGCTAGTTTATCGTCTGCATTGGATTTGTGTAATTATGAGTTCTAAATCCAAAGTTACAGATGATTTAGTGTAGACATGTCAAGTTGATCGGCCAGTTAAAATGATTATAATATACTGATCATTGATGTTCATTGATTAAAGGCTTACTGATGAAGCACAATGCATGGTAAGATACAGTTTTGGATAGATTGGATTACTAGGACGCTTTTTTGAATCTATTTCTATCTCAAATTTTGCCACAATATAGAAACTTGAGCTAGCTTAACGTGAGCATTGGATTTTGGTCATTCTGAGCTATAAATCAAAACTTACGGACATAGTGAAGCTATGTGAATTTGATCGGCCAGTTAAAATGATCATTATAAACTGATCATTGATGCTCATTGAGTTACAATTTATAAATGAAGGACAATGCAAAGCATGACGCAGTTTTGGATAGTTTGTATTACTTGGACGCTTTGTCGAATAATTTATGTCTTAAATTTTATAACAATATAGAAAACTGAGCTAGATTAACATAGGCATTGGATTTGTGTCATTCTGAGTTATAAATCAAAAGTAACAGATGATTTAGTAGACATGTCAAGTTGATCGGGCACTTACAATGATCATTCTAAACTAATAATTGATGCTCATTGAGTAAAGGCTTATTAATGAAGCACAATGCATGGCATAATGCAGTTTTGGATAGTTTGGATTACTTGGACGCTTTGTGGAATCTATTTATGTCTCAAATTTTTCACAATAGAGAAAATTGAGCTATCTTAACGTGGGCTTTGCATTTGTATCATTCTGAGTTCAAAATCCAAAGTTATAGACGATTTAGTGCAGACATGTCAAGTTGATCGACCAGTTAAAATAATCATTCTAAACTTATCATTGATGCTCCTTGTGTAATGGCTTATAAATGAAGCACAATGCAAGGCATGACGCAGTTTTGGATATATTGGATTAGTTGTATGCTTTCTCAAATCATTTATGTCTCAAATTTTGTCACAATATAGAAAATTGAGGTAGATTAACGTGGGCTTTGGATTTGTGTAATTCTGAGTTCTAAAACAAAAGTTACGGACAATTTAGTGAAGACATGTCAAGTTGATCGGGCAGTTAAAATGATCATTCTAAACTGATCATTGATGCTCATTGAGTAACGACTTACAATGGAAGCACAATGCATGGCAAGACGCAGTTTTGGATAGAATGGATTACTTGGACGCTTTGTTGAATCTATTTCTCTCTCAAATTTTCTCCCAATATAAAAATTGAGTTAGCTCAACGTGGGCATTGGATTTCTGTCATTCTAAGCTCTAAATCCAAAGTTACGGACGATTTAGTGCAGACATGTCAAGTTGATTAGGTAGTTAAAATGATCATTCTAAACTAATCATTGATTCTCATTGAGCAAATACTTATAAATGAAGCACAATGCATGGCATGAAGATGTTTAAGATAGATTGCATTACATGGATGCTTTGTCGAATCTATTTCAATCTCAAGTTTTGTCACAATATAGAAAATTGAGATAGCTTAACGTGGGTTTTGGATTTGTGTCATTCTGTGCTCTAAATCGAAAGTTGGGGACGATTTAGTGGAGACATGTCAAGTTCATCGTGCAGTTAAAATGATCATTCTAAACTGATCATTATTGCCAATTGAGTAACGGCTTTTAAATGAAGCACAATGCATGGCATGACACAGTTTTGGATAGATTGGATTACTTGGACGCTTTGTCAAATCTATTTTTGTCTTACACAATATTGAAAATTGAGCTAGGTTAATATGGGCTTTGGATGTGTGCCATTCTGACCTCTAAATCAAACGTTACGGACGATTTAGTGCGGAAATATCAAGTTGATCGGACAGTTAAAATGATCATTCTAAACTGATCATTAAAACACATTGAGTAAAGGCATATAAGTAAAGCACAATGCATGGCAAGACGCAATTTTGGATAGATTGGATTACTTGGATGCTTTCTCGAATATAGTTTTATCTCAAATTTTGTCAAAATGTAGAAAATTGAGATAGCTTAACGTGGGCATTGGATTCGTGTCATTCTGAGTTATAAATCAAAAGTTACGGACAATTTAGTGCAAACATGTCAAGTTGATCAGACAGTTAAAATGATCATTCTGAAGTGATTCTTGATGCTCATTGAGTAAAGGCTAATTAAGGAAGCCCAATGGATGGCAAGACGCAGTTTTGGATAGGTTGGATAACTTGGACGATTCGTCGAATCATTTCTTCCTCAAATTTTGTCACAATATAGAAAATTGAGCTAGCTTAACGTGGGCTTTGGATTTGTGTCATTCTGAGTTCTAAATCCAAAGTAACGGATGATTTAGTACAGACATGTCTAGTTGATCGGCGAGTTAAAATAATCATTCCATACTCATCATTGGTGCTCATTGAGCAAAGGCTTATTAATGAAACACAATGCATGGCAAGACGCAGTTTTGGATAGATTGGATTGCTTATATGCTTTGTCGAATCTATTTATGTCTCAAATTTTGTCACAATATATATTATTGAGCTAGCTTAACGTGGGCTTTGGATTTCTATCATTCTGAGTTCTAAATCCAAAGTTACGGACGATTTAGTGCACACATGTCAACTTGATCAGCCAGTTAAAATGATCATTCTAAACTAATCATTAATGCTCATTGAGTAAAGGCTTATAAATGAAGCACAATGCATGGCATGAAGAAGTTTTAGATAGATTGGATGACCTGGATGCTTTGTCGAAAATATTTTAGTCTCAAATTTTGTCACAATATAAAAAATTGAGCTAGCTTAACGTGGGCTTTGGATTTGTGTGATTCTGAGCTCTAAATCAAAAGTTATGGACGATTTAGTGCAGACATGTCAGGTTGATCGGCCAGTTAAAATGATCATTCTAAACTGATCATTGATGCCCATTGAGTAACGGCTTATAAATGAAGCACAATGCAAGGCATGACGCAGTTTTGGATAGTTTGGATTACTTGAAAGCTTTGTCGAATCTCTTTTTGTCTCAAATTTTGTAACGATAATGAAAATTTAGCTATCTTAACGTGGGCATTGGATTCGTGTCATTCTTAGTTATCAATCAAACGTTACGGATGATATAGTGCAGACATATCAAATTGATCGGGCAGTTAAAATGATCATTCTAAATTGATCATTGATGCTCGTTGAGTAAAGGCTTATAAATGAAGCACAATGCATGGTATGACGCAGTTTTGGATAGATTGGATTACTTGGATACTTTGTCGAATCTATTTCACTCTCAAGCTTTGTCACAATATAGAAAATTGAGCTAGCTCAACGTGGGCTTTGGATTTGTCTCATTCTGAGCTCTAAATCAAAAGTTATGGACTGGAGACCTGTCAAGTTGATCGGGCAGTGAAAATGATCATTCTAAATTGATCATTCATGCCCATTGAATAACAGCTTATAAATAAAGCACAATGCAAGGCATAACACAGTTTTGCACAGATTGGATTACTTGGACGCTCTTTCGAATCTATTTTTATCTCAAACTTTGTCGCAATGTAGAAATTTGAGCAAGCTTAACGTGGGCACTGGATTCGTGTCATTCTGAGTTGTAAATCAAAAGTTACGGATGATTTAGTGCAAACATGTCAAGTTGATCAGGCAGTTAAAATAATCATTCTAATATGATCATTGATGCTTATTGAGTAAAAGCTTATTAATGAAGCACAATGCATGGCAAGACGCAGTTTTGGATAGATTGGATAACTTGGACGATTTGTCGAATAATTTCTGTCTCAAATTCTATCACAATATAGAAAATTGAGCTAGCTTAACGTGGGCTTTGGATTTGTGTCATTCTCAGTTCTAAATCCAAAGTAATGGACGATTTAGTGCAGACATGTCATGTTGATCGGCGAGTTAAAACAATCATTCGAAACTGATCAGTGATGGTCATTGAGTAAAGGCTTCTTAATGAAGCACAATGCATGGCAAGACGCAGTTTTGGATACATTGGATTACTTCGAAGCTTTGTCGAATCTATTTCTGTCTCAAAATTTGTCAAAGTATAGAAAATTGAGATAGCTTAACGTGGGCTTTGGGTTACTATCATTCTGAGCTGTAAATCCAAAGTTACGGACGATATAGTGCAGTCATGTCAAGTTGATCCGCCAGTTAAAATGATCATTATAAACTAATCATTGATGCTCATTGAGTAAAGCCTTATAAATGAAGCACAATGCATCGCATGACGAAATTTTGCATAGTTTGGATTACTTGAACGGTTTGTCAAATCTGTTTTGGTCTCAAATTTTGTCACAAAATTGAAAATTGAGCTAGCTTAACGTGGGCTTTGGATTTCTATCATTCTGAGGTCTAAATCCAAAGTTACGGACGATTTAATGTAGACATTGATCGACCAGTTAAAATGATCATTCTAAACTAATCATTGATGCTCATTGAGTAAAGGTTTATAAATGAAGCACAATGCATGGCATGAAGAAGTTTTGGATAGATTGGATTACCTGGATTCTTTGTCGAAAATATTTCTGTCTCAAATTTTGTCACAACATAAAAAAGTGAGCTAGCTTAACGTGTGCTTTGGATTTGTGTCATTTTGAGCTCTAAATAAAAAGTTATGGACAATTTAGTGCAGAGATGTCAAGTTTATCGGCTAGTTAAAATGATCATTCTAAACTGATCATTAATGCCCATTGAGTAACGGTTTATAAATGAAGCACAATGCAAGGCATGACACAGTTTTGGATAGTTTGGATTACTTGAACGCTTTGTTGAATCTATTTTTGTATCAAATTTTGTCACAATATTGAAAATTGAGCTACCTTAACGTGGGTATGGATTTGTGTCATTCTTAGTTATAAATCAAAAGTTACGGACGATATAGTGCAGATATGTCAAATTTATCGAGCAGTTAAAATGATCATTCTAAACTGATCGTTTTTTCTCATTGAGTAAAGGCTTATAAATGAAGCACTATGAATGGCAAGACACAATTTTGGATAGATTGGATTACTTTTACGCTTTGGCGAACCTATTTATGTCTCAAATTTTGTCACAATATAGAAAATTGAGCTAGGTTAACGTGGGCTTTGGATTTGTGTCATTTTGAGCTCTAAATAAAAAGTTACTGATGATTTAGTGCGGTCATTTCAAGTTGATTGGATAGTTAAAATGATCATTATAAACTGATCATTGATGCTCATTGAGTAAATGGTTATAAATAAACCACAATGCATGGCATGACGCAGTTTTGAATAGATTGGATTACTTGGATGCTTTATCGAATCTATTTCTGTCTCAAATTTTGTCACAATATAGAAAATTGAACTAGCTTAACATGGGCTTTAGATTTGTGTCATTTTGAGTTCTAAAACTAAAGTTACAGACGATTTAGTGCAGACATGTCAAGTTGATGGACCAGTTAAAATAATAATTCTAAACTGATCATTGATGGTCATTGAGTAAAGGCTTATTAATGAAACACAATGCATGGGAAGACGCAGTTTTGGATAGATTGGATTATTTCGATGATTCATCGAATCAATTTCTGTCTCAAATTTTGTCATAATATAGAAAATCGAGGTAGTTTAACGTGGGCATTGGAGTTGTGTCATTCTGAGCTATAAATCAAAAGTTACGGACGATATATTGCAAACATGTCAAGTTGATCGACCTGTTAAAATGATCATTCTAAACTAATCACTGATGTTCATTGATTAAAGGCTTACAAATGAAGCACAATGCTTGGCATGAAGGAGTTTTGAATAGATTGGATTACTTGTACGCTTTGTCGAATCTATTTTTGTTTCAAATTTTGACACAATATAGAAAATTGAGATAGCTTAATGTGGGCTATGGATTTGTGTCATTCTGAGTACTAAATCAAAAGTTATAGACGATTTAGTGTGGACATGTCAAGTTAATAGGCCAGTTAAAACCATCAATTTAAAGTGATCATTGATGCTCATTGAGTAAAGGCTTATAAATAAAGCACAATGCATGACATGATGAAGTTTTGGATAGATTGGATAACTTGGGCGCTTTGTTATATCTATTTTGTCTCAAAGTTTGTCACCATATTGAAAATTGAGCGAGCTTAACATGGGCTTTGGATTTGTGTCATTCTAAGCTCTAAATCAAGAGTTATGGACAATTTAGTGCAGACATGTGAAGTTGATCAGCTAGTTAAAATGATCGTTCTAAACATATCATTGATGCCCATTGAGTAACGGATTATAAATGAAGCAAAATGCAAGGCATGATGCAGTTTCGGATAGATTGGATTACTTGTATGCTTTATCAAATCAATTTTTGTCTCAAATTTTGTTACAATATAGAAAATATAGCTAGCTTAACGTGGATATTAGATTCGTGTCATTCCGAGTTATAAATCAAAAGTTACGGACGATTTATGGCATGAAGAAGTTTTGGGTAGATTGGATTACCTGGATGCTTTGTCGAATCAATTCCAGTTTCAAATTTTGTCACAATATAAAAAGTGAGCTAGCTTAACGTGGCCTTTGGATTTGTGTCATTCTGAGCTCTAAATCAAAAGTTATGGATGATTTAGTGCAGACATGTCAAGTTGATCGGCTAGTTAAAATGAGCATTCTAAATTGATCATTGATGCTCATTGAGTAAAGGCTTATAAATGAAGCACAATGCATGGCATGAAGAAATTTTGGGAAGATTGGATTACCTGGATGCTTTGTCGAATCAATTCCAGTTTCAAATTTTGTCACAATATTAAAAGTGAGCTAGCTTAACGTGGTCTTTGGATTTGTGTCATTCTGAGCTCTAAATCAAAAGTTATGGATGATTTAGTGCAGACATGTCAAGTTGATCGGCTAGTTAAAATGAGCATTTTAAACTGATCATTGATGCTCATTGAGTGAAGGGTTATAAATGAAGCACAATGCAAGGCATGACGAAGTTCTGGATAGATTAGCTAATTTAGACGCTTTGTCGAATCTATTTTTGTCTCAAATTTTGTCACTTATAAAAAAATTGATCTAGCTTAACGTGGGCATAGGATTCGTGTCATCCTTAGTTATAAATCAAAAGTTAAGGACGATATAGTGTAGACATGTCAAATTGACCGGGCAGTTAAAATGATCATTCTAAACTAATCATTGATGCTCATTGAGTAATGGCTTAAAAATGAAGCACAATGCATGGCATGACGTAGTTTTGGATAGATTGGATTACTTGGACGTTTTGTCGAATCTATTTCTATCTCAAATTTTGTCACAATATAGAAAATTGAGCTAGCTTAACGTGGGCTTTGTATTTGTGTCATTCTGAGCTCTAAATAAAAAGTTACAGATGATTTAGTGCGGACATTACAAGTTGATCGACCAGTTAAAATGATCATTTCTAAACTGATCATTGATGCTCATTGAGTAAAGGCTTATAATAAAGCATAATGCATGGCACGACGCAGTTTTGAACTGATAGGATTACTTGGACACTTTGTCGAATCTATTTCTATCTCAAATTTTGTCACAATATAGAAAATTGAACTAGCTTAACGTGACCTTTGGATTTGTGTCATTTTGAGTTTTAAAACTAAAGTTACGGACGATTTAGTGCAGACATGTAAAGTTTATCTACCAGTTTAAATAATCTTTCTAAACTGATCATTGATGCTGATTGATTAATGGCTTATTAATGAATCACAATGCAGGGAAGACGCAGTTTTGGATAGATTGGACTACTTGGACGCTTAATTGAATCGATTTTTGTCTCAAATTTTGTCACAATATAGAAAATTGAGCTAGCTTAACGTGGACATTGGATACGTGTCATTCTGAGCTATAAATCAAAAGTTACGGACAATATAGTGCAGACATGTCAAGTTGATCGGCCATTTAAAATGATCATTCTAAATAAATCATTGATGCTCATTGATTAAAGGCTTATAAATGAAGCACAATGCTTGGCATGATGCTGTTTTGGATAGATTGGATCACTTCGTCAAATCTATTTTTGTCTAAAATTTTGTCACTATACAGAAAATTAGGCTAGCTTAACGTGGGTTATTGATTTATGTCATTCTGAGCTTTAAATCCAAAGTTACAGACAATTTAGTACAGACATGTCAAGTTGATGGGCGAGTTAAAATGATCATTCATAACTGATCATTGATACTCATTGAGTAAAAGCTTATAAATGAAGCACAATGCACGGCATGACACAGTTTTGGATAGATTGGATTACTTGGACGCATTGTTGAATCTATTTTTGCCTCAAAATTTGTAACAATATAGAAAATTGAGCAAGCTTAACGTGGGCATTGGATTGGTGTCATTCTGAGTTATAAATCAAAAGTACTTGACGATTTAGTGCAAAAATATCAAGTTGATCGGGCAAATAAAATGAACATTCTAAGCTGATCATTGATGCTCATTGAGTAAAGGCTTATAAATGAAGCACAATGCATGGCATGATGCAGTTTTGGATAAATTTGATTACTTGGACACTTTGTCGAATCTATTTCTTTCTCAACTTTTGTCACAATATAGAAAATCGAGCTAGGTTAACGTAGGCTTTGGATTTGTGTCATTATAAGCTCTAAATCAAAAGTTACGGACGATTTTGTAATGACATGTCAAGTTGATCGGCCAGTTAAAATAGTCATTCTAAACTGATCATTGATTCTCATTGAGTATAGGCTTATTAATGAAGCACAATGCATGGCAAGACGCAATTTTGGATAGATTGGATTAATTAGATGCTTTGTCGATTCTATTTCTGTCTCAAATTTTGTCACTATGTAGAAAATTGAACTAGCTTAACATGGGCTATGGACTTGTGTCATTCTGAGCTTTAAATCCAAAGTTACAGACGATTTAGTACAAACCTGTCAAGTTGATCACCCAGTTAAAATGATCATTCTAAACTGATCATTGATGCTCACTGAGTAAAGGCTTATAAATGAAGCACAATGCATGGCATGACGCAGTTTTGGATAGATTGTATTACTTGGAAACATTGTCGAATCTATTTCTATTTCAAATTTTGTCACAATATAGAAAATTGAGCCAGTTTAACGTCGACATTGGATTTGAGTCTTTTTGAGTTATATATAAAAAGTAACGGGCGATTTAGTGCATACATGTTAAGTTGATCGGGCAGTTAAAATGATCATTTTAAACTGATCATTGATGCTCTTTGAGTAACGGCTAATACATAAAGCACAATGCGAGGCATGATGCAGCTTTGCATAGATAGGATACTTGTATGCTTTGTCGAAACTATTTCTGTCTCAAATTTTGTCCCAATTAGAAAATTGAGCTAGCTTATTATGATCATTGGATTTGTGTCATTTTGAATTATAAAACAAAAGTAACGGACGATTTAGTGCATACATGTCAAGTTGATCGGGCAGTTAAAATGATCATTCTAAACTGATTATTGATGCTCATTGGGTAACGACTAATACATAAAGAACAATGCAAGGCATGATGCAGCTTTGCATAGATTGGATTACTTGTATGCTTTTTCGATTCTATTTTTGTCTCAAATTTTGTCACAATATAGAAAATTGAGCTAGCATAACGTGGGCCTTGGATATGTGTCATTCTGAGCTCTACATCCAAAGTTACCGACGATTTAGTGCAGACAATCCAAGTTGATCGCCCAATTAAAATGATCATTCTAAACTGATCATTGATGCTCATTGAGTAACGGCTTATAAATGAAGCACAATGCATGGCATAACGAAGTTTTGGATAGACTGGATTACTTGGGCGCTTTGTCGAATCTAGTTCTGTCTCAAATTTTTTCACAATATAGAAAATTGAGCTAGGTGAACGTGGGCTTTGGATTTGTATCATTCTGATCTCTAAATCAAAAGTTACGGACAATTTAGTGTGCACATCTCAAGTTGATCGGCCAGTTAAAATGACCATTCTAAACTGATCATTGATGCTCATTGAGTAAAGGCTTATTAATGAAGCACAATGCATGGTAAGACACAGTTTTAGATAGTTTGGATTAATAGCACGCTTTCTCAAATCTATTTATGTCTCAAATTTTATCACAATGTAGAAAATTGAGCTAGGGCTATGAACTTGTGCATTCTATGCTTTAAATCCAAAGTTATGGACGATTTAGCACAAACATGTCAAGTTGATCAGCCAGTTAAAATGATCATTCTAAACTGATCATCGATTGCTCAATGAGTAAAGGCTTAAAAATGAAGCACAATGCATGGCATGACGCAGTTTTGGATAGATTGGATTACTAGGACGCATTGTCGAATCTATATCTGTCTCAAATTTTGTCACAATATAGAAAATTGAGCTAGCTTAACGTGGGCAACGGATTTTGTCATTTTGAGTTATAAATCAAAAGTAATGGACGATTTAGTGCAGACATGTCAAGTTGATCGGGCAGTTAAAATGATCATTCTAAACTGATCATTGATGCTCATTGAGTAAGGACAAATACATAAAGCACAATTCAAGGTATGATGCAGCTTTGCATAGATTGGATGACTTGTATGCTTTGTCGAATCTATTTCTGTGTCAAATTTTGTCACAATATCGAAAACTGAGCTAGGTTAACCTAGGCCTTGGATTTGTGTCATTCTGAGTTCTACATCCAAAGTTATGGACGAAGTAGTGCAGACATGACAAGTTGATCGGCCAATTAAAATGATCACTCTAAACTGACCATTGATGCTCATTGAGTAACGGCTTATAAATGAAGCACAATGCATGGCATGACGTATTCTTGGATAGACTGGATTACTTGGGTGCTTTGTCGAATCTAGTTCTATCTCACATTTTGTCACAATATAGAACATTGAGCAAGGTGAACGTGGGCTTTGGATTTGTGTCATTCTGAGCTCTAAATCAAAAGTTACGATGATTTAGTGCGGACATCTCAAGTTGATCGGCCAGTTAAAATGATCATTCTAAACTTATCATTGATGCTCACTGAGTAAAGGCTTATTAATGGAGCACAATGCATGGCAAGACGTAGTTTTGGATAGATTGGATTAATTGGACGCTTTGTCGAATCTATTTCTACCTCAAATTTTGCCACAATGTAGAAAATTGAGGTAGCTTAATGTGGGCTATGGACTTGTGTCATTTTGAGCTTTAAATCCAAACTGACAGATGATTTAGTGCAGACATGTCAAGTTGATCGGCCAATTAAAATGATCATTCTAAACTGATCATTGATGCTCAATGAGTAAAGGCTTATTAATAAAGCTTAATAATTGCGAGACGCAGTTTTGGATAGATTGGATTACAAGGATGCTTAGTCGAATCTATATCGGTCTCAAATTTTGTCACAATATAGAAAATTGAGCTACCGTAACGTGCGCATTGGATTCGAGTAATTCAAAGCTATAAATCAAACGTTACTGACGATATAGTGAAGACATGTCAAGTTTATCGGCCAGTTAAAATGATCATTGTAAACAGATCATTGATGCTTATTGTGCAAAGGCTTATAAACGAAGCACAATGCATGGCATGAGGAAGTTTTTTGATAGATTGGTTAACTTGGACGCTTTGTCGTATCGATTTCTGCCTCAAATTTTGTCACAATATAGAAAATTGAGCTAGCTTAATGTGGGCTTTGGATTTGTATCAGTCTAAGCTCAAATTTTGTCACAATATTTCTGCCTCAAGTTGATCGGCCAATTAAAATGATCACTCTAAACTGACCATTGATGCTCATTGAGTAACGGCTTATAAGTGAAGCACAATGCATGGCATGACGTATTTTTGGATAGACTGGATTACGTGGGTGCTTTGTCGAATCTAGTTCTATCTCACATTTTGTCACAATATAGAAAATTGAGCAAGGTGAACGTGGGCTTTGGATTTGTGTCATTCTGAGCTCTAAATCAAAAGTTACGGATGATTTAGTGCAGACATGTCAAGTTGTTCGGCCAGTTAAAACAATCATTTAAATTGATCACTGATGCTCATTGAGTAAAGGCTTATTAATAAAGCACAATGCATGGCAAGAGGCAGTTTTGGATAGATTGCATTACGTGGATGCTTAGTCGAATCTATTTATATCTCAAATTTTGTCATAATATAGGAAATTGAGCTAGCTTAACGTGGGCTTTAAATTTGTTTCTTCTGAACCCTAAATCAAAAGTTACGGACCATTTAGTGCAGACAAGTCAAGTTGATCGACCAGTTAAAATGATCATTCTTAACTGATCATTGGTGCTCATTGAGCAGAGGCTTATAAATGAAGCACAATGCAAGTCATGACGCAGTTTTGGATAGATTGGATTACTTGGACGGTTTGTCTAATCATTTCTGTCTTCAATTTTGTCACAATACAGTAAATTGAGCTAACTTAATGTGGGATTTGGATTTGTTTCATACTGAGTTCTATATCCAAAGTTACCGATGATTTAGTGCAGATCATTGATGCTCATTGAGTAAAAGCTTATAAATAAAGCATAATGAATGGCAAGACACAGTTTTGGATAGATTGGATTACGTGGATGCTTAGTCGAATCTATTTTGGTCTCAAATTTTGTCACAATATAGAAAAAATTGAGCTAGCTTAACGTGGGCATTAGATTCGTGTCATTCTGAGCTATAAATCAAAAATTAAGGATGATATAGTGAAGACTTGTCAAGTTGATTGGCCAGTTAAAATCACCATTCTAAACTGATCATTGATGCAGATTGAGTAAAGGCTTATAAATAATGCACAATGCATGTCATGACACTGTTTTGGATAGATTGGATTACTTGGACGCTTATCGAATCTATTTCTGTCTCAAGTTTTATCAAAATATAGAAATTTGACCTAGCTTAATGTGGGCTTTAAATTTGTGTAATATGTGCTATGAATGAAAAGTTACGGATGATTTAGTGCAGACATTTCAAGTTGATCGGCCAGTTAAAATGATCATTCTTAACTGATCATTAGTGCTCATTGAGTAGAGGCTTATAAATGAAGCACAATGCAAGGCATGACGCAGTTCTGGATAGATTGTATTACTTGGACAGTTTTTCGAATCATTTCTGCCTCAAATTTTGTCAGAATAGAGTAAATTGAGCTAACTTAATGTGGGCTTTGGATTTGTGTTATTCTGATTCTATATCCAAAGTTACGGACAATTTAGTGCACACATGTCAAGTTGATCGGCCAGTTAAAACAATCATTGTAAACTGATCATTGATGCTCATTGAGTAAAGGCTTATAAGTGAAGCACAATGCATGGCATGCCGCAGTTTTGGATAGATTGGATTACTTGAACGCTTTTTCGAATCTATTTCTGTCTCAAATTTTTTCAAAACATAAAAAATTGAGCTAGCTTAAAGTGGGATTTGGATTTGTGTCATCTGAGCTCTAAATAAAAAGTTACGGACGATTTAGTGCGGGCATGTCAAGTTGATCGGCCAGTTAAAATGATCATTCTTAATTGATCATTAGTGCTCATTGAGTAGAGGCTTATAAATGAAGCACAATGCCTGGGATGAAAAAGTTTTGGATAGATTGGATAACTTAGACGCTTTGTCGTATCTATTTCTGTCTCAAATTTTGTCACAATATAGAAAATTGAGCTAGCTTAAAGTGGCCTTTGGATTTGTGTCATTCTAGGCTCTAAATCAAAAGTTATGGACGATTTAGTGCGGACATAATTTTGTCACATGCCAAGTTGATCGGCCAGTAAAAATGATCATTATAAAATGATCATTGTTGCCCATTGAGTAACGGCTTATAAATGAAGCACAATGCAAGGCATGAAACAGTTTTGGATAAATTGGATTTCTTGGACGCTTTGTCGAATCATTTCTATCTCAAATTTGGTCACAATATAGAAAATTGAGCTAGCTTAACGTGGGCTTTGGATTTGTGTCATATGAGCTCTAAATAAAAAGCTACGGGTGATTTAGTGCAAACATGGCAAGTTGATCAGCCAGTTAAAATGTTCATTTCTTAGTCTAATCTCTGTATCAAAAGTTATGGACGATTTAGTGCAGACATGTCAAGTTGATTTGCCAGATAAAATGATCATTTTAAACTGATCAATGATGCTCATTGAATAAAGGCTTATAAATGCATGGCATTACTTGAACGCCATGTCGAATCATTTCTTTCTCAAATTTTTTCATAACATATAAAATTGAGCTAGCTTAACGTGTGCTTTGTATTTGTGTCATATGAGCTCTAAATAAAAAGTTACGTATAATTTAGTGCAGATGTGTCAAGTTAATCAGCCAATTAAAATGATCTTTCTGAACTGATCATTGGTGCTCATTGAGTAGAGGCTTATAAATGAAGCACACTGCATGGCATGACGAAGTTTAGCATAGATTGGATAACTTGGACACATTGTCGTATCTATTTCTGTCTCAAATTTTGTCACAATTTACAAAATTGAGCTAGCTTAACGCGGGCTTTGAATTTGTGTCATTCCAACATCTAAATCAAAAGTTATAGACGATTTAGTGCGGACATGTCAAGTTGATCGTCCAGTTAAAATGATCATTCTAAACTGATCATTGATGCTCATTTAGTAAATGCTTATAAATGAATCACACAATGCATGGCATGAAGCAGTTCTGGATACACTTTGTCGTATCTATTTCTGCCTCAAATTTTGTCACAATGTAGAAAATTGAGCTAGATTAATGTGGGCTTTGGATTTGTATCATTCTAAGATCTAAATAAAAAGTCATGGACGATTTAGTGGGTAAATGTCAAGTTGATCAGCCAATTAAAATGATGATTCTAAACTGATCATTGATGCTCATTGAGTAGAGGCTCATAAATGAAGCACAATGCATGGCATGACGAAGTTTTGGATAGATTGGATAACTTGAACGCATTGTCGTATCTATTTCTGTCTCAAATTTTGTGACATTTTACAAAATTGGGCCTGCTTAACGCTGGCTTTTGATTTTTGTCACTCCAACATCTAAATCAAAAGTTATAGACGATTTAGTGCGGACATGTCAAGTTGATTGGCCAGTTAAAATGATCATTCTAAACTGATCATTGAAATATTGGATTACTTGGAGCCTTTGTCGTATCTATTTCATTCCTAAATTTTGTCACAATATAGAAAATTGATCCAGTTTAACATGGGCGTTGGATTCTTGTCATTCTCAGCTCTAAATCTAAAGTGACTTATTATTTAGTGTTGACATGTCTAGTTGATTGGCTAGCTAAAATGATTATTCTAAACGGATCGATGGTCCTCTTTGAGTAAAGGCTAATAAATTAATTATAATGCATGGCATCATGCAGTTTGGGATAGATTGGATTACTTGGAAGTTTTGTCATATCTATTTGAGTCTGGAATTTTACCATAGTATAGAAAATTGAGCTAGCATAATGTGGGCGTTGGAATCATGTCATTCGGAGCTCTAAATCAAAAGTTACGGATGATTTAGTGTGGACATGTCAAGGTTATTGGCCAGTTCAAATGATTATTCTAAGATGATCATTGGTGTTCATTGAGTAAAGGCTTCTAAGTGAATTATAATATATGGCATCACACAGGTTGGGATAGATAGAATTTCTTGGAAGCTTTGTCGTATCAATTTGAGTCTGAAATTTTGTCACAATATAGGAAATTTAGCTAACATATCGTGAGCGTTGGATTCATGTCATTCTGATCTCTAAATCAAAATTTATGGACGATTTAGTGGGGATATGTCAACTTGATCGGCCAGTTAAAATAATCATCCTAAACTGATCATTGATTCTCATTGATTTAAACCTCATATGTGAAGCATAATGCATGACATCACCCCATTTGGGATATATTGGACTACGTGGAGCCTTTTTCATATCTATTTCATTCCTAAATTTTGTCACAATATAGAAATTGGATCCAGTTTAACATGGGCGTTGGATTATCGTCATTCTGAGCTCTAAATCTAAAGTGACTTATGATTTAGTGTTGACATGTCTAGTTGATCGGCTAGCTAAAATGATCATTCTAAACGAATCGATGGTTCTCATTGAGTAAAGGCTAATAAATGAATTATAATTGATGGCATCATGCAGTTTGGGATAGAGTGGATTACTTGGAAGTTTTGTCATATCTATTTGAGTCTAAAATTTTGCCATAGTATAGAAAATTGAGCTAGCATAATGTGGGCGTTGGATTCATGTCATTCGGAGCTCTAAATCAAAAGTTACGGACGATTTAGTGCGGGCAAGTCAAGTTTATTGGCCAGTTCAAATGATTATTCTATGCTGATCATTGGTGCTCATTGAGAAAAGGCTTCTAAGTGAAGCATAATACATGGCATCACGCAGGTTGGGATAGAATGAATTACTTGGAAGCTTTGTCGTATCTATTTGAGTCTGATATTTTGTCACAATATAGAAAATTGAGCTAGCATATCGTGGGCGTTGGATTCATATTATTCTGAGTTCTATATCAAAAGTTATGGACGATTTAGTGGGGACATGTCAAGTTGATCGGCCCGTTAAAATAATCATCCTAAACTGATCATTGGTTCTCATTGATTAAAACCTCATAGGTGAACCATAATGCATGGCATCACACCGTTTGGGATATATTGGATTACTTGGAGCCTTTATCGTATCTACTTCATTCCTAAATTTTGTCACAATATAGAAAATTGATCTAGTTTAACATGGGCGTTGGATTCTCGTCATTCTGAGCTCTAAAT
Source organism: Pugionium dolabratum (assembly GCA_018901945.1). Classification (NCBI taxonomy): domain Eukaryota; kingdom Viridiplantae; phylum Streptophyta; class Magnoliopsida; order Brassicales; family Brassicaceae; genus Pugionium; species Pugionium dolabratum. The sequence goes on along the minus strand of JAEVFF010000083.1, from coordinate 1,098,885 downwards.
CTAAAGTGACTTATGATTTAGTGTTGACATGTCTAGTTTATCGGCTAGCTAAAATGATCATTCTAAACGAATTGTTGGTTCTCATTGAGTAAAGGCTAATATATGAATTATAATGCATGGCATCATGCAGTTAGGGATAGATTGGATTACTTGGAGGTTTTGTCATATCTGTTTGAGTCTGAAATTTTGCCATAGTATAGAAACTTGAGCTAGCATAATGTGGGAGTTGGATTCATGTCATTCGGAGCTCTAAATCAAAAGTTACGGACGATTTAGTGCGGACGTGTCTAGTTGATTGGCCAGTTCAAATTATTATTCTAAGCTGATCCTTGGTGCTCATTTAGAAAAGGCTTCTAAGTGAAGCATAATACATGGCATCACACGGGTTGGGATATATTAACTTCCTTTGAAGCTTTGTCGTATCCATATGAGTCTGAAACTTTATCACAATATAGAAAATTGAGCTAGCATATCGTGGGCGTTGGATTCATGTAATTCTGAGCTCTAAATCAAAATTGATGGACGGTTTAGAGGGGACATGTCAAGTTGATTGGCCAGTTGAAATAATCATCCTAAACTGATCATTGGTTCTCATTGATTAAAACCTCATAAGTGAACCACAATGAATGCCATCACACCGTTTGGGATATATTGGATTACTTGGAGCCTTTGTCGTATCAACTTCATTCCTAAATTTTGTCACAATATAGAAAATTGATCCAGTTTAACATGGGCGTTGAATTCTCGTCATTCTGAGCTCTAAATCTAAAGTGACTTATGATTTAGTGTTGACATGTCCAGTTGATCGGCTAGCTAAAATGATCATTCTAAACGAATCGATGGTTCTCATTAAGTAAAGGCTAATAAATGAATTATAATGCATGGCATCATGCAGTTTGGGATAGAGTGGATTACTTGGAAGTTTTGTCATATCTATTTGAGTCTGAAATTTTGCCATAGTATAGAAAATTGAGCTAGCATAATGTGGGTGTTGGATTCATGTCATTCGGAGCTCTAAATCAAAAGTTACGGACAATTTAGTGCGGACAAGTCAAGTTGATTGGCCAGTTCAAATGATTATTCTATGCTGATCATTGGTGCTCATTGAGAAAAGGCTTCTAAGTGAAGCATAATAAATGGCATCACGCAGGTTGGGATAGATTGAATTACTTGGAATCTTTGTCGTATCTATTTCAGTCTGATATTTTGTCACAATATAGAAAATTGAGCTAGCATATCGTGGGCGTTGGATTCATATTATTCTGGGTTCTAAATCAAAAGTTATGGACGATTTAGTGGAGACATGTCAAGTTGATCGGCCAGTTAAAATAATCATCCTAAACTGATCACTGGTTTTCATTGATTAAAACCTCATAAGTGAAGCATAATGCATGGCATCACACCGTTTGGGATATATTGGATTACTTGGAGCCTTTGTCGTATCTACTTCATTCCTAAATTTTGTCACAATATAGCAAATTGATCCAGTTTAACTAGACATGTGAACACTAAATCATAAGTCACTTTAGATTTAGAGCTCAGAATGACGAGAATCCAACGCCCACGATATATTGGACTGGATCAATTTGCTATCTAAAATGATCATTCTAAATGGATCGATGGTTCTCATTGAGTAAAGGCTAATAAATGAATTATAATGCAAGGCATCACGCAGTTTGAGATAGATTGGATTACTTGGATGTTTTGTCATATCTATTTGAGTCTAAAATTTTGCCATAGTATAGAAAATTGAGCTAGCATAATGTGGCGTTGGATTCATGTCATTCGGAGCTCTAAATCAAAAGTTACGGACGATTTAGTGCAGACATGTCAAGTTGATTGGCCAGTTCAAATGATTATTCTAAGATGATCATTGGAGCTCATTGAGAAAAGGCTTCTAAGTGAAGCATAATTCATGGCATGCCACGTGGGTTGGGATATATTGAATTAGTTGGAAGCTTTGTCGTATCTATTTGAGTCTGAAATTTTGTCACCATATAGAAAATTGAGCTAGCATATCGTGGGCGTTGGATTCATGTTATTCTGAGCTCTAAATCAAAAGTTATGCACGATTTGGTGAGGACATGTCAACTTGATCGGCCAGTTAAAATAATCATCCTGAACTGATCATTGGTTCTCATTGATTAAAACCTCATAAGTGAAGCATAATGCATGGCATCACACTGTTTGGGATATATTGGATTACTTGGAGCCTTTGTCGTATCTACTTCATTCCTAAATTTTGTCACAATATAGAAAATTGATCCAGTTTAACATGGGCGTTGGATTCTTGTTATTCTGAGCTCTAAATCTAAAGTGACTTATGATTTAGTGTTGACATGTCTAGTTGATCGGCTAGCTAAAATGATCATTCTAAACGAATCGATGGTTCTCATTGAGTAAGGCTAATAAATGAATTATAATGCATGGCATCATGCAGTTTGGGATAGATTGGATTGAAGCTTTGTCATATCTATGTGAGTCTAAAATTTTGTCACAATATAGAAAATTGAGCTAGCATATTGTGGGCGTTGGATTCATGCCATTCTGAGCTCTAAATCAAAAGTTATGGACGATTTAGTGGGGACATGTCAAGTTGATCTGCCAGTTAAAATGATCATTCTAAACTGATCACTGGTTCTCATTGATTAAAACCTCATAAGGGAATATTAATGCATGACATCACGCCGTTTGGGATATATTGGATTACTTGTAGCCTTTGTTGTATCTATTTCATTCCTAAATTTTGTCAAAATATAGAAAATTGATCCAGTTTAACATGGGCGTTGGATTCTGGCCATTCTGATCTCTAAATCTAAAGTGACTTATGATTTAGTGTTGACATGTCTAGTTGATCGCCTAGCTAAGATGATCATTCTAAACGGATCGATGGTTCTCATTGAGTAAAGGCTAATAAATAAATTATAATGCATGGCATCACGCAGTTTGGTATAGATTGGATTACTTGGAAGTTTTGTTGTATCTATTTGAGTCTAACATTTTGCCATAGTATAGAAAATTGAGCAAGCATAATGTGGGCATTGGAATCATGTCATTCGGAGCTCTAAATCAAAAGTTACGGACGATTTAGGGCGGACATGTCAAGTTGATTGGCCAGTTCAAACGATTATTCTAAGCTGATCATTGGTGATCATTGAGTAAAGGCTTATAAGTGAAGCATAATACATGGCATCATGCCGGTTGGGATAGATTCAATTACTTGGAAGCTTTGTCGTATCTATTTGAGTCTGAAATTTTGTCACAATATAGAAAATTGAGCTAGCATATTGTGGGCGTTGGATTCATGTCATTATGTGCTCTAAATCAAAAGTTATGGACGATTTAGTGGGGACATGTCAAGTTGATCGGCCAGTTAAAATAATCATCGTAAACTGATCATTGGTTCTCATTGACTAAAACCTCATAAGTGAAGCATAAATAATGGCATCACACCATTTGGAATATATTGGATTACTTGGACCATTTGTCGTATCTATTCCATTCTTAAATTTTGTCACAATATAGAAAATTGATCTAGTTTAACATGGCGTTGGATTCTCGTCATTCTGAGCTCTAAATCAAAAGTGACTTATGATTTAATGTTGAAAATTCTAGTTGATCGGCTAGCTAAAATGATCATTCTAAACGCATCGATGGTTCTCATTGAGTAAAGGCTAATAATTTAATTATAATGCATGGCATCATGCAGTCTGGGATAGATTGGATTAGTTGGAAGCTATGTCGTATCTATTTGAGTCTGAAATTCTGTTACAATATAGAAAATTGAGCTAGCATATCGTGGGCGTTGCATTCATGTCATTGTGAGCTCTAAATCAATAGTTATGGAAGATTTATTGCGGACCTGTCAAGTTGATCGGCCAGTTAAAATGATCATTATGAACTGATCATTGGTGCTCATTGATTAAAACCTCATAAGTGAAGCATAATGCATGGCATAACGCAGTTTGGGATATGTTGGATTATTTGGAGGCTTTGTCCTATATATTACATTCCGAAATTTTGTCACAATATAGAAAATTGATCTACTTTAACATGGGCGTTGGATTCATGTCATTCTGAGCTCTAAATCTAAAGTGACGGTAGATTCAGTGTTAACATGTCAAGTTGATCGGCTAGCTAAAATGATTATTCTAAATAGATCGATGGTTCTCATAGAGTAAAGGGTAATAAATGAATTATAATGTATGGCATCGCGCAGTTTGGGATAGATTGGATTGTTTGGAAACTTTTTCGTATCTATTTGAGTCTGAAATATTGCCATAGTATCAAAAATTGAGCTAGCATAACGTGGGCCTTGGATTCATGTAATTTGGAGCTCTAAATCAAAAGTTACGGACGATTTAGTGCGGACATGTTAAATTGATTATCCAGTTCAAATGATTATTCTAATCTGATCGTTGGTGTTCATTGAGTAAAGGCTTATAAGTGAAGCATAATGCATGGCATCACGCAGGTTGGGATAGATTGAATTACTTGGATGCTCTGTCGTATCTATTTTACTCTGAAGTTTGTCACAATATAGAAAATTGAGCTAGCATATCGTGGTCGTTGGATTCATGTCATCGTGAGCTCTAAATCAAAAGTTATGGACAATTTAGTGCAGACATGACAAGTTGATCGGCCAGTTAAAATGATCATTATAAACTGATCATTGGTGTTCATTGATTAAAACCTAATAAATGAAGCATAATGCATGGCATCACGCAGTTTGGGATATATTGGATTACTTGGAGGCTTTGCCGTATCTATTACATTCCTAAATTTTGTCACAATATAGAAAATTGATCTATTTTAACATGGCCGTTGGATTCGTTTCATTCCGAGCTCTAAATCTTAAGTGACGGATGATTTAGTGTTGACATGTCAAGTTGATAGGCTAGCTAAAATGATCATTTTAAACGGATTGATGTTTCTCATTGAGTAAAGGCTAATAAATGAATTACAATGTATGGCATCACGCAGTTTGGGATAGATTGGATTACTTGAAAGTTTTGTCATATCTATTTGAGTCTGATATTTTGTCACAATATAGAAAATTGAGCTAGAATATCGTGGGCGTTAGATTCATGTCATTTTGAGCTCTAAATCAAAAGTTATGGACGATTTAGTGCGGACATGTCAAATTGATCGGCCAGTTAAAATGATCATACTAAACTGATTCTTTGTGCTCATTGATTAAAACCTCATAAGTGAAGCAAAATGCTTTGTCGTATCTATTTCATTCCTAAATTTGGTCACAATATAGAAAATTGATCTAGTTTAACATGGGCGTTGGATTCGTGTCATTCTGAGCTCTAAATCTAATGTGACGGATGATTTAGTGTTGACATGTCAATTTGATCAGCTAGCTAAAATGATCATTCTAAACTGATCGATGGTTCTCGTTGACTAAAGCCTAATAAATGAATTATAATGCATGGCATCACGCAGTTCGGGATAGATTGAATTACATGGAAGCTTTGTCGTATCTATTTTAGTTTGAAATTTTGCCATAGAATGGAAAATTGAGCTAGCATAACGTTGGCGTTGGAATCATGTCATTCGGAGCTCTAAATCAAAATTTTTGGACGATTTAGTGCGGAGATGTCAAGTTGATTGCCCAGTTCAAATGATTATTCTAAACTGATCATTGGTGCTCATTGAGTAAAGGCTTATATGTGAAGCATAATGCTTTTTCATCACGCAGGTCGGGATAGATTGGATAACTTGGAAACTTTATCGTATCTATTTGAATCTGAAATTTTTCACAATGTAGAAAATTGAGCTAGCATATCGTGGGCGTTGGATTCGTGTCATTGTGAGCTCTAAATCAAAAGTTATGGTTGATTTAGTGTTGACATGTCAAGTTGATCAGCTAGCTAAAATGATCATTCTAAACGGATCGATGGTTCTCATTGAGTGAAGGTTAATAAATGACTTATTATGCATGGCATCACACAGCTGGGGAGAGATTGGATTACTTGGAAGCCTGCTCATATCTATTTGAGTATGAAATTTTTCCATAATATAGAAAATTGAGCTAGCATAATGTGGGCATTGGATTCATGTCATTTTGAGCTCTAAATAAAAAGTTACGGACGATTTAGTGCGGACCTGTAAAGTTCATTGGCCAGTTCAAATGATCATTCTAACCTGATCATTGATGCTCATTGAGTAAATGCTTATAAGTGAAGCAATATGCATATGACATCACGATATTTGGGATAGATTGGATTACTTAGTGGCTTTGTCGTATCTATTTGAATCTGAAATTTTGTCACAATATAGAAAATTGAGCTAGCATATCGTGGGCGTTAGATTCATGTCATTCTGAGCTCTAAATCAAAAGTTATGGACGATTTAGTGCAGACATGTCGAGTTGATCGGCCAGTTAAAATGATCATTCTAAACTGATTATTGGTGCTCATTGATTAAAACCTCATAAGTGAAGCATAATGCATGACATCACGCAGTTTGGGATAAATTGTATTACTTGGAGGCTTTGTCGTGTCTATTTCATTCCTAATGTTTGTCACAGTATAGAAATTTGATCAAGTTTAACATGGGCGTTGGATTCGCGTCATTCTGAGCTCTAAATCTAAAGTGACGGATGATTTAGTGTTTACATGTTAAGTTGATCGGCTAGCTAAAATGATCATTCTAAACAGATCGATGGTTCTCATTCAGTAAAGGCTAATAAATGAATTATAATGCATGGCATCACGCAGTTTAGGATAGATTGGTTTACTTGGAAGCATTTTCGAATCTATTTGAGTCTGAAATTTCGTCATAGTATAGAAAATTGAGCTAGCATATCATGGGCGTTAGATTCATGTCATTCAGGGCCCTAAATCAAAAGTTATGGACGATTTAGTGTGGACATGTCACGTTGATCAGCCAGTTAAAATGATCATTCTAAACTGATCATTAGGGCTCATTGATTAAGACTTCATAAGTGAAGCATAATGCATGGCATCGCGTAGTTTGGGATATATTGGATTACTTGGAGTCTTTGTCGTATCTATTTCACTCCTAAATTTTTTCACAATATAGAACATTGATCTAGTTTAATATCGGTGTTGTATTCGTATCATTCTGAACTCTAAATCTAAAGTGACGGAAGATTTAATGTTTACATGTCAAGTTGATCGGCTAGCTAAAATGATCATTCTAAACATATCGGTGGTTCTCATTGATTAAAGGCAAATAAATGAATTATAATGCATGGCATCACGCAGTTTGGGATAGATGAGATTACTTGGAAGCTTTTTCGTTTCTATTTGAATCTGAAATTTTGCCATAGTATAGAAACTTCAGCTTTCATAACGTGGGCGATTCTTGTCATTCTGATCTCTAAATCAAAAGTTACGAACGATTTAGTGTGGACATGTCAAGTTGGTTGGCCAGTTCAAATGATCATTCCAAGCTGATCCTTGGTGCTCATTGAGTAAAGTCTTATAAGTGAAGCATTATGCATGACATCACGATGTTTGGGATAGATTGAATTACTTGGAAGCTTTGTCATATCAATTTGAATCTGAAATTTTATCACAATATAGAAACTTGAGCTAGCATATCGTGGGCGTTAGATTTATGTCATTATGAGCTCTAAAGAAACATTTATGGAAGATCATGTCAAGTTGATCGGCCAGTTAAAATAATCATTCTAACCTGATTATTGATGATCATTGATTAAAACATCATAAGTGAAGTATAATGCATGGCATCACGCAGTATGGGATAAATTGGATTACTTGGAGGCTTTGTCGTATCTATTTCATTCGTAAAATTTGTCACAATATAGAAAATTGATCTAGTTTAACATGGGCGTTGGATTCGTGTAATTCTAAGCTCTAAATCTAAAGTGAACGACGATTTAGTGTTTACATGTCAAGATGATCGGCTAGCTAAAATGATCATTCCAAACAGATCGATGGTTCTCATAGAGTAAAGGCTAATAAATGAATTATAATGCATGGCATCACGCATTTTGGGATAGATTGGATTACTTGGAAACTTTTTTGTATCTATTTGAATCTGAAATTTTGCCATAGTGTAGAAAATTGAGCTAGCATATCGTGGGCGTTAGATTCATGTCATTCTGAGCTCTAAATAAAATGCTATATACGATTTAGTGCGGACATGTCAAGTTGATCGGCCAGTTAAAATCATCATTCTAAACTGATCATTAGTGCTCATTGATCAAAACCTCATAAGTGAAGCATAATGCATGGCATCACGCAGTTTGTGATATATTGGATTACTTGGAGGCTTTGTCGTATCTATTTCATTCCTAAATTTTGTCACAATATAGAAAATTGAGCTAGCATATCGTGGGCGTTAGATTCATGTCATTCTGAGCTCTAAACCAAAAGTTACTGACGATTTAGTGTGGACCTGTCAACTTCATTGGCCAGTTCAAATGATCATTCTAAGCTGATCATTGATGCGCATTGAGTAAAGGCTTATAAGTGAAGCATAATGCATGACATCACGCAGTTTGGGATAAATTGGATTACTTGGAGGCTTTGTCGTGTCTATTTCATTCCTAATGTTTGTCACAATATAAAAATTTGATCAAGTTTAACATGGGCGTTGGATTCGCGTCATTCTGAGCTCTAAATCTAAAGTGACGGACGATTTAGTGTTTACATGTTAAGTTGATCGGCTAGCTAAAATGATCATTCTAAACAGATCGATGGTTCTCATTCAGTAAAGGCTAATAAATGAATTATAATGCATGGCATCACGCAGTTTAGGATAGATTGGTTTACTTGGAAGAATTTTCGCATCTATTTGAGTCTGAAATTTCGTCATAGTATAGAAAATTGAGCTAGCATATCATGGGCGTTAGATTCATGTCATTCAGGGCTCTAAATCAAAAGTTATGGAAGATTTAGTGTGGACATGTCAAGTTGATCAGCCAGTTAAAATGATCATTCTAAACTGATCACTGGGGCTCATTGATTAAGACCTCATAAGTGAAGCATAATGCATGGCATCGCGTAGTTTGGGATATATTGGATTACTTGGAGTCTTTGTCGTATCTATTTCACTCCTAAATTTTTTCACAATATAGAACATTGATCTAGTTTAATATCGGTGTTGTATTCGTATCATTCTGAACTCTAAATCTAAAGTGACGGAAGATTTAATGTTTACATGTCAAGTTGATCGGCTAGCTAAAATGATCATTCTAAACATATCGGTGGTTCTCATTGATTAAAGGCAAATAAATGAATTATAATGCATGGCATCACGCAGTTTGGGATAGATGAGATTACTTGGAAGCTTTTTCGTTTCTATTTGAATCTGAAATTTTGCCATAGTATAGAAACTTCAGCTTTCATAACGTGGGCGATTCTTGTCATTCTGATCTCTAAATCAAAAGTTACGGAAGATTTAGTGTGGACATGTCAAGTTGGTTGGCCAGTTCAAATGATCATTCCAAGCTGATCATTGGTGCTCATTGAGTAAAGGCTTATAAGTGAAGCATTATGCATGACATCACGATGTTTGGGATAGATTGGATTACTTGGAAGCTGTGTCGTATCAATTTGAATCTGAAATTTTATCACAATATAGAAACTTGAGCTAGCATATCGTGGGCATTAGATTCATGTCATTATGAGCTCTAAAGAAAAATTTATGGACGATTTAGTTCGGACATGTGAAGTTGATCGGCAAGTTAAAATCATCATTCTAACCTGATTATTGATGATCATTGATTAAAACATCATAAGTGAAGAATAATGCATGGCATCACGCAGTATGGGATAAATTGGATTACTTGGAGGCTTTGTCGTATCTATTTCATTCGTAAAGTTTGTCACAATATAGAAAATTGATCTAGTTTAACATGGGCGTTGGATTCGTGTAATTCTAAGCTCTAAATCTAAAGTGAACGACGATTTAGTGTTTACATGTCAAGATGATCGGCTAGCTAAAATGATCACACCAAACAGATCGATGGTTCTCATTGAGTAAAGGCTAATAAATGAATTATAATGCATGGCATCACACATTTTGGGATAGATTGGATTACTTGGAAACTTTTTTGTATCTATTTGAATCTGAAATTTTGCCATAGTATAGAAAATTGAGCTAGCATATCATGGGCGTTAGATTCATGTCATTCTGAGCTCTAAATAAAAAGCTATAGACGATTTAGTGCAGACATGTCAAGTTGATCGGCCAGTTAAAATCATCATTCTAAACTGATCATTAGTGCTCGTTGATCAAAACCTCATAAGTGAAGCATAATGCATGGCATCACGCAGTTTGAGATATATTGGATTACTTGGAGGCTTTGTCGTATCTATTTCATTCCTAAATTTTGTCATAATATAGAAAATTGATCTAGTTTAACATGGGCGCTGGATTCGTGTCATTCTGAGCTCTAAATCTAAATTGACGGACGATTTAGTGTTGAAGTGTCAAGTTGATCGACTAGTTAAAATGATCATTCTAAACGGATCGATGGTTCTCATTGTAAAGGCTAATAAATGAATTATAATGCATGACATCACACAGTTTGGGATAAATTGGATTACTTGGAAGCTTTCTCGTATTTATTTGAGTATCAAATTTTGCCATAATATAGAAAATTAAGCTAGCATAACGTGGGCATTGGATTAATGTCATTCTGAGCTATATATCAAAAAGTTACGGACGATTTAGTGCGGATCTGTCAAGTTCATTGGCCAGTTCAAATGATCATTCTAAGCTGATCATAGGTGCTCATTGAGTAAAGGCTTATAAGTGAAGCAAAATGCATGACATCACGCTGTTTGGGATAGATTGGATTACTTGGAGGCTTCGTCGTATCTATTGGAATTTGAAATTTTCTCACAATATAGAAAATTGAGCTAGCATATTGTGGGCGTTAGATTCATGTCATTCTAAGCTCTAAATCAAAAGTTATGGACGATTTAGTGCAGACATGTCAAGTTGATCGGCCAGTTAAAATGATCATTCTAAACAGATCATTGGGGCTCATTGATTAAGACCTCATAAGTGAAGCATAATGCATTGCATCGCGTAGTTTGGGATATATTTGATTACTTGGAGTCTTTGTCATATCTATTTCATTCTAAATTTTGTCACAATATAGAACATTGATCTAGTTTAACATCGGTGTTGTATTCGTATCATTCTGAGCTCTAAATCTAAAGTGACAGACGATTTAGTGTTTACATGTCAAGATGATCGGCTAGCTAAAATGATCATTCTAAACAAATCGATGGTTCTCATTGAGTAAAGGATAATAAATGAATTATAATGCATGGCATCACGCATTTTGGGATAGATTGGATTACTTGGAAACTTTTTTGTATCTATTTGAGTCTGCAATTTTGCCATAGTATAGAAAATTGAGCTAGCATATCGTGGGCGTTAGATTCATGTCATTCAGAGCTCTAAATCAAAAGTTATAGACGATTTAGTACGGACATGTCAAGTTGATCGGCCAGTTAAAATCATCATTCTAAACTGATCATTAGTGCTCATTGATTAAAACCTCATAAGTGAAGCATAATGCATGGCATCAAGCATAATACTTGGAAGCTTTCTCGTATCTATTTTGAGTCTCAAATTTTGCCATAATATAGAAAATTGAGCTAGCATAACGTGGGCATTGGATTAATGTCATTTTAAGCTCTAAATCAAAAAGTTACGGACGATTTGGTGTGGATCTGACAAGTTCATTGGCCAGTTCAAATGATCATTCAAAGCTGATCATAGGTGCTATTTGAGTAAAGGCTTATAAGTGAAGCATAATGCATGACATCACACTGTTTGGGATAGATTGGATTACTTGGAGGTTTCGTCGTATCTATTGGAATTTGAAATTTTCTCACAATATAGAAAATTGAGCTAGCATATCGTGGGCGTTAGATTCATGTCATTCTAAGCTCTAAATCAAAAGTTATGGATGATTTAGTGCGGACGTGTCAAGTTGATCGGCTAGTTAAAATGATCATTCTAAACTGATCATTGGGGTTCATTGATTAAGACCTCATTAGCGAAGCATAATGCATGACATCACATATTTTGGGATATATTGGATTACTTGGAGGCTTTGTCGTATCTATTTTACTCCTAAATTTTTTCACAACATAGAACATTGATCTAGTTTAACATTGGTGTTGTATTCGTGTCATTCTGAGCTCTAAATCTAAAGTGACGGAAGATTTAATGTTTACATGTCAAGTTGATCGGCTAGCTAAAATGATCATTCTAAGCATATCGATGGTTCTCATTGAGTATAGGCTAATAAATGAATTATAATGTATGGCATCCCGCAGTTTAGGATATATTGGATTACTTGGAAGCCTTTTTGTATCTATTTGAGTCTGAAATTTTGCCATAGTATAGAAACTTGAGCTTGCATAATGTGGCCATTGGATTCATGTCATTCTGAGAAATAAATCAAAAGTTACAGACGATTTAGTGCGGAGATGTCAAGTTGATTGGCCAGTTCAAATGATCATTCCAAGCTGATCATTGGTGCTCATTGAGTAAAGGCTTATTAGTGAAGCGTTATGCATGACATCACAATGTTTGGGATAGATTGGATTACTTGGAGGCTTTGTCGTATCTTTTTGAATCTGACATTTTTTCACAATATAGAAACTTGAGCTAGCATATCGTGGGCGTTAGATTCATGTCATTTTGAGCTCTAAATTAAAAGTTATGGACGATTTAGTGCGGACATGTCAAGTTGATCGGCCAGTTAAAATAATCATTCTAAACTGATCATTGGTTTTCATTGATTAAAACCTCATAAGTGAAGCATAATGCATGGCATCAAGCAGTTTGGGATATATTGGATTACTTGCAGGCTTTGTCGTATCTATTTCATTCTTAAATTTTGTCACAATATAGAAAATCTATCTAGTTTAACATGGGCGCTAGATTCGTGTCATTCTGAGCTCTTAATCTAAAGTGACGGACAATTTAGTGTTGAAGTTTCAAGTTGATCAGCTAGTTAAAATGATCATTTTAAACGGATCGATGGTTCTCATTGTAAAGGCAAATAAATTAATTATAATGAATGGCATCACGCAGTTTAGGATAGATTGGATTAAATGGAAGCTTTTTCGTATCTCTTTGTGTCCGAAATTTTGCCATAGTATAGAAAATTGAGCTAGCATAATGTGGGCGTTGGATTCATGTCATTCGGAGCTCTAAATCAAAAGTTACGGACGATTTAGTGTGTACATTTCAAGTTGATTGGCCAGTTCAAATGATTATTCTAAGCTGACCATTTGTACTCATTTAGTAAAGGCTTATAAGTGAAGCATAATGCAAGGCATCACGCAGGTTGGGATACATTGGATTACTTGAAAGTCTGTTGTATCTATTTGAGTCTGAAATTTTAGCACAATATAGAAAATTGAACTAGCATATCGTGGGCGTTTGATTCATGTCATTATGAGCTCTAAATAAAAAATTATGCATAATTTAGTGCCGAGATGTCAAGTTGATCGGCTTGTTAAAAAGATCATTCCGAACTGATCATTGGTGCTCATTGATTATATCCTCATAAGTGAAGCATAATGCATGGTATCACGCTGTTCGGGAAATATTGGATTACTTGGAGGCTTTATTGTTTCTATTTCATTCCTAAATTTTGCCACAATATAGAAAATTGATCTAGTTTAACATGGGCGTTGGATTCGTGTCATTCTGCGCTCTAAATCTAAAGTGATGGATGATTCAGTGTTGACATGTCAAGTTTATCGGATAGCTAAAATGGTTATTCTAAACGGATCGATGGTTCCCATTGAGTAAAGGCTAATAAATGAATTACAATGCATGGCATCACGTAGTTTGGGATAGATTGAATTACTTGGAAGCTTTCTCGTATCTATTTTATTCTGAAATTATGCCATACTATAGAAATTTGAGCTACCATAACGTGTGCATTGGATTCATGTCATTCAGAGTTCTAAATAAAGTTACGGACGATTTAGTGCGGACATGCCAAGTTGATTGGCCAGTTCAAATGATTATTCTAAGCTGATCATTGGTCCTCATTGAGTAAAGGCTTATAAGTGAAGCATAATGCATGTTAAATTGAGGACATGTTATGGACAATTTATTGAGGACATGTTAAGTTGATCGACCAGTTAAAATGATCATTTTAAACTGTTCATTGGTGCTCATTGATTAAATCCTCATAACTGAAACATAATGCATGGCATAACGCAGTTTGGGATATATTGGATTACTTCGAGGCTTTGTCGTATCTATTTCATTCCTAAATTTTGTCACAATATAGAAAATTGATCTAGTTTAACATGGGTGTTGGATTCGTGTCATTCGGAGCTCTAAATCTAAAGTGACGGACAATTTTGTGTTGAAGTGTCAAGTTGATCGACTAGTTAAAATGGTCATTCTAAACGGATCGATGGATCTCATTGTAAAGGCTAATAAATGAATTATAATACATAGCATCACGCAGTGTGGGATAGATTAGATTACTTGGAAGATTTTTCTTATTTATTTCAGTCTGAAATTTTGCCATACTGTAGAAAATTGCGATAGCATATCGTGGGCGTTGGATTCGTGTCATTCGGAGCTCTAAATAAAAAGGTATGGGCGATTTAGTGTGGACATGTGAAGTTGATTGGCCAGTTCAAATGATTAATCCAAGCTGATCATTGATGCTCATTTAGTAAAAGCTTATTAGTGAAGCATAATGCATGACATCACGCAGGTTGGGATAGATTGAATTACTTGGAAGTCTATCGTATCTATTTGAGTCTGAAATTTTGTCACAATATAGGAAATTGAGCTAGCATATCATGCGCGTTTGATTCCTGTCATTCTGAGCTATAAATCAAAAATTATGGACTATTTAGTGCGGACATGTCAAGTTGATCGGCCATTTAAAATAATCATTCTTAACTGATCATTGGTGCTCATTGATTAAATCCTCATAAGTGAAGCATAATGCTTGGCATCATGCAGTTTGGGACATATTGGATTACTTGGAGGCTTTGTCGTATCTATTTCATTCCCAAATTTTGTCAATATAGAAAATTGATCTAGTTTAACATGGGCGTTGGATTCGTGTCATTCGGAGCTCTAAATCTAAAGTGACGGATGATTTAGTGTTGACATCCCAAGTTAATCGGCTAGCTAAAATGATCATTCTTAACGGATCGATGTTTCCCATTGAGTAAAGGTAATAAATGAATTACAATGCATGTCATCACGCAGTTCGGATACATTGGATTAATTGGAAGCTTTCTCATATCTATTTTAGTTTGAAATTTTGCCGTACTATAGAACATTGAGCTGGCATAACGTGGGCATTGGATTCATGTCATTCACAGCTCTAAATCAAAAGTTACAGAAGATTTAGTGTGGACATGTCAAGTTGATTGGCCAGTTCAAATGATTATTCTAAGCTGATCATTGGTGCTCATTGAGTAAAAGCTTATAAGTGAAGCATAATGCATGGCATCACGCAGGTTGGGATAGATTGGATTACTTGGAAGCTTTGTCGTATCTATTTGAGTCTGATATTTTGTCACAATATTGAAAAGTAAGCTAGCATATCGTGGGCGTTTGATTCATGTCATTCTAAGCTCTAAATCAAACGTTATGGACGATTTAGTGCGGATATGTCAAGTTGATCGACCAGTTAAAATGATAATTCTAAACTGATCATTGGTGCCCATTGATTAAATCCTCATAAGGGAAACATAATGCAAGGCATCACACAGTTTAGGATATACTGGATTACTTGGAGGCTTTGTCGTATCTATTTCATTCCTAAATTTTGTCACAATATAGAAAATTGATCTAGTTTAACATAGGCGTTGGATTGGTATCATTTTGAGCTCTAAGACAAACGTTACGGATGATTTAGTGTTAACATGTCAAGTTGATCGGCTAGCTAAAATGATAATTCAAAACGGATTGATGGTTCTCATTGAGTAAAGGCTAAAAAATGAATTATCATGCATGGCATCACGCAGTTCGGGATAGATTGGATTACTTGGAGGCTTTGTCGTATCTATTTCATTCCTAAATTTTGTCACAAAATACAAAATTGAGCTAGCTTAACATAGACGTTGGATTCGTGTTACTCTAAGCTCTAAATCAAACGTTAAGGACGTTTTAGTGCGGACATATCAAGTTGATTTGCCAGTTCAAATGATTATTCTACGCTGATCATTGGTGCTCATTTCGTAAAGGCTTATAAGTAAAGCATAATGCACGGCATCACGCAGGTTGGGATAGATTTGATTACTTGGAAGCTTTGTCCTATCTACTTGAGTCTACAATTTTGTCACAATATAGAGAATTGAGCTAGCATATCGTGGGCGTTTGATTCATGTCATTCTGAGACCTAAATCAAAAGTTATGGATGATTTAGTGCGGACATATCAAGTTGATCGGCCAGTTAAAATAATCATTCTAAACTGATCATTGGTGCTCATTGATTAAATCCTCATAAGTGAAGCATAATGCATAGCATCACGCAGTTCGGGATATATTGGAATACTTGGAGGCCTTGTCGTGTCTATTTCATTCCTAATTGTTATCATAATATAGAAAATTGATCTAGTTTAACATGGGTGTTGGATTCGTGTTGTTCTGAGCTCTAAATCTAAAGTGACGGATGATTTAGTGTTGACATTCCAAGTTTATCGGCTAGCTAAAATGATCATTCTAAACGGATCAATGGTTCTCATTGAGTAAAGGGTAATAAATGAATTATAATGCATGGCATCACGCAGTTCTGGATAGATTCGATAACTTGGAGGCTTTGTCGTATCTATTTCATTCCTAAATTTTGTCACAATATACAAAATTGAGCTAGCTTAACATAGCCGTTGGATTCGTGTTACTCTAAGCTCTAAATCAAACGTTAAGGATGTTTTAGTGCGGACATATCAAGTTGATTTGCCAGTTCAAATGATTATTCTACGCTGATCATTGGTGCTCATTTCGTAAAGGCTTATAAGTAAAGCATAATGCACGGCATCACGCAGGTTGGGATAGATTTGATTACTTGGAAGCTTTGTCCTATCTACTTGAGTCTAAAATTTTGTCACAATATAGATAATTGAGCTAGCATATCGTGGGCGTTTGATTCATGTCATTCTGAGACCTAAATCAGAAGTTATGGACGATTTAGTGCGGACATATCAAGTTGATCGGCCAGTTAAAATGATCATTCTAAACTGATCATTGGTGCTCATTGATTAAATCCTCATAAGTGAAGCATAATGCATAGTATCACGCAGTTCGGGATATATTGGAATACTTGGAGGCCTTGTCGTGTCTATTTCATTCCTAATTGTTATCATAATATAGAAAATTGATCTAGTTTAACATGGGCGTTGGATTCGTGTTGTTCTGAGCTCTAAATCTAAAGTGACGGATGATTTAGTGTTGACATTCCAAGTTTATCGGCTAGCTAAAATGATCATTCTAAACGGATCAATGGTTCTCATTGAGTAAAGGCTAATAAATGAATTATAATGCATGGCATCACGCAGTTCGGGATAGATTGGATTACTTGCAGGCTTTGTCGTATCTATTTCATTCCAAAAATTTTGTAACAATATACATAATTGAGCTAGCTTAACATGGACACTGGATTCGTGTTATTCTAAGCTTTAAATCAAAAGTTACGGACGATTTAGTGTGGACATGTCAAGTTGATTGGCCAATTCAAATGATTATTCTAAGCGGATCATTGGTGCTCAATGAGTAAAGGCTTATAAGTGAGCATAATGCATGGCATCACACCGGTTGGGATAGATTGGATTTCTTGGAAGCTTTGTCGTATATATTTGAGTCTTTAATTTTGTCACAATATAGAAAATTGAGCTACCATATTGTGGGCATTTGATTCATGTAATTCTGAGCTCTAAATCAAAAGTTATGGACGATTTAGTGCGGAAATGTAAAGTTATCATTCTAAACTGATCATTGGTGCTTATTGATGAAAGCTTCATAAGTGAAGCATAATGCATCGCATCACGCAGTTTGGGTTATATTGGATTACTTGGAGGCTTTGTCGTATCTATTTCATTCCTATATTTTGTCACAATATAGAAAATTGATCTAGTTTAACATGGGTGTTGGATTTGTGTCTTTCTGAGCTCTAAATCTAAAGTGATGGATGATTTAGTGTTGACATGTCAACTCGATCGGCTAGCTAAAATAATCATTCTAAACGGACCGTCTGCTCTCATTGAGTAAAGGCTAATAAATGGATAATAAGACATGGCATCACGCAGTTTGGGATGGATTGGATTACTTGGAGGCTGTGTTGTATCTATTTCATTCCTAAATTTTGTCACAATATAGAAAATTGAGCTAGCTTAACATGGGCGTTGGATTCGTGTTATTCTAAGCTCTAAATCAAAACTTACGAACGATTTAGGGCGGACAAGTCAAGTTGATTGGCCACGTTAAATGATAATTCTTAGCTGATCTTTGGTGCTCATTGAGGAAAGGCTTATAAGTGAAGCATAATGCATGGCATCACGTAGGTTGGGATAGATTGAATTACTTGGAAGCTTTGTCGTATCTATTTGAGTCTGAAATTTTTTCACAGTATAGAAAATTGAGCTAGCATATCGTGGGCGTTTGATTCAAGTCATTTTGAGCCCTAAATCAAAAGTTATGGACGATTTAGTCTGTACATGTCAAGCTGATCGGGCAGTTAAAATGTTCATTCTAAACTGATCATTGGTGCTCATTGATTAAAACTTCAAAACACAAGCATAATCCATGGCATCACGCAGTTTGGGATAGAATGGATTACTTGGAGGCTTTGTCGTATCTATTTCATTCCTAAATTTTATCACAATATAGAAAATTGAGCTAGTTTAGCATGGGCGTTGGATTCGTGTCATTCTGATCTCTAAATCTAAATTGACGGATTATTTAGTGTTGACATGTCAAGTTGATCAACTAGATAAAATGATCATTCTAAGAGGATCAATGGTTCTCATTGAGTAAAGGCTAATAAATGAATTATAATGCATGGCATCACCTAGCTTGGGATAGATTGGATTACTTGAAAGCTTTGTTGTACCTATTTGAGTCTGAAATTAGGTCATAGTATAGAAAGTTGAGCTAGCATAACGTGGGCGTTGGATTCATGTCATTCTAAGCTATAAATCAAAAGTTATGGAGGATTTAGTGCGGACATGTCAAGTCGATTGGCAAGTTCAAATGATCATTCTAATCTTATCATTGGTGCTAATTGAGTAAAGGCTTATAAGTGAAGCATAATGCATGGAATCA
Source organism: Pugionium dolabratum (assembly GCA_018901945.1). Lineage (NCBI taxonomy): Eukaryota > Viridiplantae > Streptophyta > Magnoliopsida > Brassicales > Brassicaceae > Pugionium > Pugionium dolabratum. Next base: position 1,079,601 of record JAEVFF010000083.1, on the reverse strand, counting down.
CGCAGTTTGGAACATATTGGATTACTTGAAGGATTTGTCATATCTATTTCATTCCTAAATTTTGTCACAATATTGAAAATTGAGCTAGCACGTGGGTTTTGGATTCGTGTCATTCAGAGCTCTAAATCTAAATTGACGGACGATTTAGTGTTGACATGTCAAGTTGATCATTCTAAACAGATCGATGGTTCTCATTTAGTAAAAGCTAATAAATGAATTATAATGCATGACATCACACAGTTTGGGAGAGATTGGATTACTTGGAAGCTTTGTCGTATCTACTTGAGTCTGAGAAATTTTCTCATAGAACAGAAAATTGAGCTAGCATAACGTGGCCGTTGGATTCATGTCATTCTGAGCTCTAAATCAAAAGTTAGGGACGATTTAGTGCGGACATATCAAGTGATCATTCTAAGCTTATCGTTCGTGCTCATTGAGTAAAGGCATGTCACTAAAGCATAATGCATGGCCTCACGTAGTTTGGGATAGATTGGATTACTGGGAGGCTTTATCGTATCTATTTGTCTGAAATTTTGTCACAATATAGAAAATTGAGCTAGCATAACGTGGGCGTTGGATTCATGTCACTCCGAGGTCTAAATTAAAAGTTATGGTCAACTTAATGCGGACAGGTCAAGTTGAACGGCCAGTTAAAATGATCCTTCTAAACTTATATTGGTGCTCATTGATTAAAACCTCAAAAATGAGGCAAAATGCATGGCATCACGCAGTTTGGGATAGACTGGATTAATTGGAGGCTTTGTCGTATCTGTTTCACTGCTGAATTTTGTCAACTTATAGAAAAAATGAGCTAGCTTAACGTGGGCGTTAGATTCATGTCATTCGGAGCTCTAAATATAAAGTGATGGAGGATTTAGTGTTGACATGTCAATTTGATCAGCTAGCTAAAATGATCATTCTAAAAGGACCAATGGTTCTCATTGAGTAAAGGCTAACAAATGAAATATAATGCATGGCATCACGCAGTTTGGGATATTTTGGATTATTTGGAGGCTTTGTTGTATCTCTTTGTGTCTGAAATTTTGTCACAATATATAAAATTCAGATAGCTTAACATGGGCATTGGATTATCGTCATTCTGAGCTATAATTCTAAATTGATGGACGATTTAGTGTGGACATGTCAAGTTGATCGGCTAGCTAAAACCATCATTCTAAACAGATCGATGGCTCTCATTGAGTAAACGCTAATAAATGAATTATAATGCATGGCATCATGCAGTTTGGGATAGATTGGATTACTTGGAAGCTTTGTCGTATCTATTTGAGTATGAAATTTTGTCATATTATAGAAAACTGAGCTAGTATAACGTAAGCGTTGGATTCATGTTAATTTGAGCTCTAATCAAAAGTTACGAACGATTTAGTGCCAGACATGTCAAGTTGATTGGCCAGTTCAAATGATCATTCTAAGCTGATCATTGGTGCTCATTGAGTAAATGCTTATAAGTGAAGCATAATGCAAGGCATCACGTAGTTTGGGATAGATTGGATTACTTGGAGGCCTTGTCACATCTATTTCATTCCTAAATTTTCTCACAATATTGAAAATTGAACTAGGTTAACATGGGCGTTGGATACATGTCATTCTAAGCTCTAAATCTAAAGTGACGGACGGTTTACTGTTGACATGTCAAGTTGATCGGCTAGCTAAAATGATCATTCTAAGCGGATCAATGGCTCTCACTGAGTAAAGGCTAATAAACGAATTATAATGCATGGGATCACGCACGTTGGGATAGATTGGATTACTTGGAGGCTTTGTCGTATCTATTAGAGTCTGAAAATTTGTCATTGTATAGAAAACTGAGCTAGCATAACGTGGGCATTGTAATCATTTCATTATGAGCTCTTAATCAAAAGATACAGATGATTTACTGCAGACATGTCAAAATGATTGGTCAGTTCAAATGATCATTCTAAGCTGATCATTGGTGCTCATTGAGTAAACGCTTATAAGTGAAGCATATTGCATGGCATCACATAGTTTGGGATAGATTGGATTACTTGGAGGCTTTGTCGTATCTATTTGAGTCTGAAAGTTTGTCATAGTATTGAAAATTGAGCTAGCATAACGTGTGTGTTGGGTTCATGTCATTCTGAGCTCTAAATCAAAAGTTACGAAAAACTTATTGCGGACATGTCAAGTTCAATGGTCAGTTCATATGATCATTCTAAGCTGATCATTGGTGCTCATTGAGTAAAGGCTAATAAGTGAAGCATAATAAATGGCATCATGCAGTTTGGGATAGATTGGATTAGTTGGAGGCTTTGTCGTATCTATTTGAGTCTGAAAATTTGTCATTGTATAGAAAATTGAGCTAGTATAACGTGGGCACTGTATTCATGTCATTCTGAGCTCTAAATCAGAAGAAACGGACGATTTAGTGCAGACATGTTTAGTTGAATGATCAGTTCCAATGATCATCCTAAGCTGATCATCGGTGCTCATTGAGTAAAGGCTTATAAGTGAAGCATAATGCATGACATCCCGGAGTTTGGGGTAGAGTGGATTACGTGGAGGCTTTGTCGTATCTATTTGGGTTTGAAATTTAGTCACAATATAGAAAATTGAGCTAGCATAACGTGCTCGTTGGATTCATGTCATGCTGAGGTCTAAATCAAAAGTTATGGACGATTTAGTGCGGACAGGTCAAGTTGTTTGGCAAGATAAAATGATTATTCTAAACTGATCATTGGTGTTCATTGATTAAAACCTCACAAGTGAAGCATAATGCATGGCATCATGCAGTTCGGGATAGATTGGATTACTTGGAGGCTTTGTCGTATCCATTTCATTCCTAAATTTTGTCACAATATAGAAAATTGAGATAGCTTAACATAGGCGTTGGATTCGTGTCATTCAGGGTTCTAAATCTAAATTGACGGACGATTTAGTGTTGACATGTCAAGTTGATCGTCTAGCTAAAATCATCATTCTAAACAGATTGATGGTTTTCATTGAGTAAAAGCTAATAAATGAATTATAAGGCATGACATCACGCAGTTTGGGATATATTGGATTACTTGGAAGCTTTGTCATATCTATTTGAGTCTGAATTTTTTTCATAATATAGAAAATTGAGCTAGCATATTGTGGGTGTTGGATTCATGTCATTCTGAGCTCCAAATAAAATGTTACGGACGATTTAGTGCGGACATGTCAAGTTGATTGGCCAGTTCAAATGCTCACTCTAAGCTGATCATTGGTGCTCATTGAGTAAAGGTTTATAAGTGAAGCATAATGCATGGCATCCCGCAGTTTGGGGTAGATTTGATTACTTGGAGGCTTTGTTGTATCTATTGAGTCTAAAATTCTGTCACAATATAGAAAATTGAGCTAGCATAACATGGGCGGTGTATTCATGTCATTCTATCGGATAGATGAAATGATAATTCTAAACGGATCAATGATTCTCATTGAGTAAAGGCTTATAAATGAATTATAATGCATGACATCACGCAGTTTGGGAAAACTTGGATTACATGGAAGCTTTTTCGTATCTATTTGAGTCGAAAATTTTGTTATAGTATAGAAAATTGAGCAAGCATAACATGGGCGTTGAATTCATGTCATTCTGAGCTCTAAATCAAAAGTTACAGACGAATCAGTGCGGACATGTCAAGTTTATTGGCCAGTTCAAATGATCATTCTAATCTGATCATTGGTGCTCATTGAGTAAAGGCTAATAAATGAATTATAATGGATGGCATCACGCAGTTTGGGATATATTGGATTACTTGAAAGCTTTGTCGTATCTATTTTACTCTAAAATTTTCTCATAGTATAGAAAATTGAGCTGGCATAACGTGGGCGTTGGACTCATATCATTTTGAGTTCTAAATCAAAAGTTACAGACGATTTAGTGAGGACATGTCAAGTTGATTGGCCAGTTCAAATGATCATTCCAAGTTAATCATTGGTGCTCACTGAGTAAAGGCTTATTAGTGAAACATAATGCATGGCATCACATAGTTTGGGATAGATTGTATTTCTTGTAAGCTATGTCGTATCTATTTTGAGTCCAAAATTTTGTTACAATACAGAAAATTGAGCTAGCATAACGTGTGCGTTGGGTTCATGTCATTTTGAGCTCTAATAAAAAATTATGGACGATTTAGTGGGGACATGTCAAGTTGATGGACCAGTTAAAATGACCATTCTAAACTTATCATTGGTGCTCATTGATTAAAACCTCATAAGTGAAGCATAATGCATTGCATCACGCAGCTTCTTACAGATTGGATTACTTGGAGATTTTGCTGTATCTATTTCATTCATAAATTTTATCACAATATAGAAAATTGAGCTAGCTTAACATGTGCGTTGGATTCGTGTCATTATGAGCTCTGAATCTAAATTTACGGACGATTTATCTTGACATGTCAAGTTGATCGGCTAGATAAAATGATCATTCAAAGTGGATCAATCGTTCTCATTGAGTAAAGGCTAATAAATGAATTATAATGCATGGCATAACACAGTTTCGGATAGATTGGATTATTTGGAAGCTTTGTCGTATCTATTTGAGTCTGAAATTTTTTCATAGTATAGAAACTTGAGCTAGCATAACGTTGGCGTTGGATTCATGTCATTCTGAGCTCTAAATCAAAAATTACGGACGATTAAGTGTGTACATTTCAAGTTGATTGGCCAGTTGAAACGATAATTCTAAGCTGATCATTGGTGCTCATTGATTAAAGGCTTATAAGTGAAAAATAATGAATGGTATCAAGCAGTTTGGGATAGATTGGATTACTTGGAGGCTTTATCATATCTATTTGAGTCTGAAATTTTGTCACAATATAGCAAATTGAGCTAGCATAACGTGGGCGTTGGATTCATGTCATTCTGAGCTCTAAATTAAGAGTTATGGACGATTTAGTGCGGACATGTCAAATTTATTGGCCAGTTAAAATGATCATTCTAAATTTATCATTGGTGCTCATTGATTAAAACCTCATAAGCGAAGCATAATGCATGGCATCACGCAGCTTGGGATAGAATCATTCTAAACTGATCATTGGTGCTCATTGATTAAAACCTCATAAGTGAAGCATAATGCATGGCATCACGCAGTTTGGGATAGATTGGATTACTTGTAGGCTTTGTTGTATCTCTTTCATTCCCAATTTCCGTCACAATATAGAAAATTCAGCTAGTTTAACATCGGCTTAGGATACGTGTCATTCTAGGCTCGAAATGTAAAATGACGGACGATTTATTGTTGACATGTCAAGTAAAGCGGCCAGCTAAAATGATCATTCTAAACGGATCAATGGTTCTCATTGAGTAAAGGCTAATAAATGAATTATAATACATGACATCACGCAGTTTGGGATAGATTGGATTACTTGAAGGCTTTGTCGTATCTATTTATTCCTAAATTTTGTCACAATATAGAAAATTGTGATATCTTAATATGGGCGTTGGATTCGTGTCATTCTGAGTACTAAATTAAAATTGGCGGACGGATTAGTGTTGACATGTCAAGTCGATTCTAATCGTGTCATTCTGAGTATCTTAATCGGCTAGCTAAAATGATCATTCTAAACGGATCGATTGAGTAAATGCTAATAAATGTATTATAATGGATGGCATCACGCAGTCTGGGATAGACTGGATTACTTGGAAGATTTTTCGTATCAATTTAGTCTAAAAATTTGCCATAGTATCGAAACTTCAGATAGCATAACGTAGGCGTTGGATTCATGTCATTTTGAGCTCTAAATCAAAAGTTACGAACGATTTATAGTGGACATGTTAAGTTGATTTTTCTGTTGAAACGATCATTCTAAGCTGATCATTGATGCTCATTGAGTAAAGGCTTATAAGTGAAGCATAATGCATGGCATCTCACCGTTTGGGATAGATTGGATTTTTTGGAGGCTTTGTCGTCTCTATTTCATTCTTAAATTTTATCTCAATATAAAAATTGAGCTAGCTTAACATGGGCGTTGCATTCGTGTCATTCTGAGCTCTAAATCTAAATTGACGGACGATTTAGTGTTGACATGTCAAGTTGATCGGCTAGATAAAATGATCATTCTAAGTGGATCAATAGTTCTCTTTGAGTAAAGGGTAATAAATGAATTATAATGCATGGCATCACACAGTTTGGGATAAATTGGATTGGTTGGAGGCTTTGTCATATCTATTTTGTTACTAAATTTTGTAACAATATCGAAAATTGAGCTAGCTTAACATGAGCGTTGGATTCGTGTCATTCTGAGTTCTAAATCTAAATTGACAGATGATTTAGTGTTGACATGTCAAATTCATCGGCTAGATAAAATGATCATTATAAACGGATCAATGGTTCTCATTACGTAAAGGCTAATAAATAAATTATAATGCATGGCATCACGAATTTTGGGATAGAAAGGATTACTTGGAAGCTTTTTCGTATCTATTTGAGTCTGAAATTTTGTCATAGTATAGAAAATTGAGCTAGCATAACGTGGACATTGGATTCGTGTCATTATGAGCTCTAAATCAAAAGTTACGGATTATTTACTGCGTATATATCAAGTTGATTGGCCAGATAAAATGATCATTCTAAGCTAATCATTGGTGCTCATTGAGTAAAGGCTTATAAGTGAAGCATAATGTGTGGCATCATGTTGTTTGGGATAGATTGTATTACTTGGAAAATCTGTTGTATCTATTTGATTCCAAAATTTTTTCACAATATAGAAAATTGAGATTGCATAACGTGGGCGTTGGATTCATGTCATTCTTAGCTTTAATAAAAAGTTATGGACAATTTAGTGGGGACATGTCAAATTTATTGGCCAGTTAAAATGATCATTCTAAATTTATCATTGGTGCTCATTGATTAAAACCTCATAAGCGAAGCATAATGCATGGCATCACGCAGCTTGGGATAGATTGGGTTACTTGGAGATTTTGTTGTACCTATTTCATTCCTAAATTTTATCGCAATATAGAAAATTGAGCAAGCTTAACATGGGTGTTGGATTCGTATCATTCTGAGCTCTAAATCTAAATTTACGGACGATTTAATGGTTACATGTCAGGTTGATCGGCTAGATAAAATTATCATTCTAAGTGGACCAATGGTTCGCATTGAGTAAATGCTAATAAATGAAATATAATGCATGGCATCACACAGTTTGGGAAAGATTGGATTACTTGGAGGCTTTTTCATATCTGTTTCATTCCTAAATTTTGTCATAACATAGAAAATTGAGCTAGCTTAACATGGGCGTTGGATTCGTATCATTTTGAGCTCTAAATCTAAATTAACGGAGAATTTAGTGTTGACATGTCAAGTTGATCGGCTAGCCAAAATGATCATTCCAAATGGATCGATTGTTCTCATTGAGTAAAGGCTTATAAATGAATTATAATGCATGGCAACACACAGTTTGGGATAGATTGGATTATTTGGAAGCTTTGTAGTATCTATTTGAGTCTGAAATTTTTTCATAGTATAGAAAATTGAGCTAGCATAACGTTGGCGTTGGATTCATGTCATTCTGAGCTCTAAATCAAAAGTTACGGACGATTTAGTATGTACAATTCAAGTTGATTGGCCTGTTCAAATGATAATTCTAAGCTGATCATTGGTGCTCATTGATTAAAGGCTTATAAGTGAAAAATAATGAATGGTATCACGCAGTTTGGGATAGATTGGATTACTTGGAGGCTCTGTCGTAACTATTTGAGTCTGAAATTTTGTCACAATATAGAAAATTGAGCTAGCATAATGTGGGCGTTGGATTCATGTCATTCTGAGCTCTAAATTAAGAGTTATGGACGATTTAGTGCGGACATGTCAAGTTGATCGGCCAGTTAAAATGGTCATTCTAAACTGATCATTGGTGCTCATTGATTAAAACCTCATAAGTGAAGCATAATGCATGGCATCACGAAGTTTGGGATGGATTGGATTACTTGTAGGCTTTGTTGTATCTCTTTCATTCCCAATTTCCGTCACAATATAGAAAATTCAGCTAGTTTAACATGGGCTTTGGATACGTGTCATTCTAGGCTTTGGATACATGTCAAGTTACGCGGCTAGCTAAAATGATCAATCTAAACGGATCAATGGTTCTCATTGAGTAAAGGCTAATAAATGAATTATAATGCATGGTATTTGTGTCATTCTGAGTTCTAAATTAAAATTGGCGGACGGATTAGTGTTGACATGTCAAGTTGATCAGCTAGCTAAAATGATCATTCTAAACGGATTAATTGAGTAAAGGCTAATAAATGTATTATAATAGATGGCATCATGCAGTTTGGGATAGATTGGATTACTTGGAAGCTTTTTCGTATCTATTCGAGTCTGAAAATTTGCCATAGTATAAAACTTGAGATAGCATAACATAGGCGTTGGATTCATGTCATTTTGAGCTCTAAATCAAAAGTTACGGACGATTTATTGTGGACATGTTAAGTTGATTTTTCTGTTGAAACGATCATTCTAAGCTTATCATTGATGCTCATTGAGTAAATGCTTATAAGTGAAGCATAATGCATGGCATCACACAGTTTGGGATAGATTGGATTACTTGGAGGCTTTGTCATCGCTATTTCATTCTTAAATTTTACCACAATATAGAAAATTGAGCTAGCTTAACATGGGCGTTGCATTCATGTCATTCTGAGCTCTAAATCTAAATTGACGGACGATTTAGTGTTGACATGTCAAGTTGATCGGCTAGATAAAATGATCATTCTAAGTGGATCAATGGTTCTCTTGGAGTAAAGGGTAATAAATGAATTATAATTCATGGCATCACACAGTTTGGGATAAATTGGATTGGTTGGAGGCTTTGTCATATCTATTTTGTTACTAAATTTTGTAACAATATCGAAAATTGAGCTAGCTTAACAAGAGCGCTGGATTCGTGTCATTCTGAGCTCTAAATATAAATTGACGGATGATTTAGTGTTGACATGTCAAATTCATCGGCTAGATAAAATGATCATTATAAACGGATCAATGGTTCTCATTACGTAAAGGCTAATAAATGAATTATAATGCATGGCATCACGAATTTTGGGATAGAATGGATTACTTGGAAGCTTTTTCGTATCTATTTGAGTCTGAAATTTCGTCATAGTATAGAAATTGAGCTAGCATAACGTGGGCATTGGATTCGTGTCATTATGGCTTTAGTTACGGACGATTTAGTGCGTACATATCAAGTTTATTGGCCAGATAAAAGGATAATTCTAAACTGATCATTGGTGCTCATTGATTAAAACCTCATAAGTGAAGCATAATGCATGGCATCACACAGTTTGGGATAGATTGGATTACTTGGAGACTTTGTCGTATCTACTTCATTCCAAAATTTGGTCAGAATATTGAAAATTGAGATAGCTTAACGTGGGCGTTGGATTCCTGTCATTCTGAGCTCTAAATCTAAAGTGACAGAGGATTTAGTGTTGACATGTCAAGGTTATCGGCTAGCAAAACCGATCATTCTAAACTGATCAATGGTTCTCATTGAGTAAAGGCTAATAAATGAATTATAATGCATGGCATCATTCAGCTTGGGATAGATTGGATTATCTACAAGCTTTGTCGTATCTATTTGAGTATGATATTTTGTTATAGTTTATAAAATTGAGCTAGCATAACGTGGGTGTTGGATTAATGTCATTATGAGCTCTAAATCAAAAGTTACGTGTGATTTAGTGCGTACATGTCAAGTTGATTGGCCAGTTCAGATGATCATTCTAAGCTGATCATTGGTACTCGTTGAGTAAAGGCTTATACATGTAGCATAATGCATGGCATCACACAGTTTGGGATAGATTGGATTACTTGGGGGCTTTGTTGTATCTATTTGAGTCCGAAATTTTGTCACATTAGAGAAACATTAGCTAGTATAACGTGGGCGTTGGATTCATGTCTTTCTGAGTTAGAAATCAAAAGTTATGGACGATTTAGTGCGGACATGTCAAGTTGATTGGTCAGTTAAAATGATCATTCTAAACTGATCATTGGGGATCATTGATTAAAACCTCAGAAGTGAAGCATAATGCATGGCATAATGCATGGCATCATGCAGGCTTAGTCGTATCTAATTCATTCCTAAATTTTGTCACAGTATAGAAAATTGAGCTACTTTAACATGGGCGTTGGATTCATGTCATTCTGAGTTCTAAATCTAAAGTGACGGACGATTTAGTGTTGAAATGTCAAGTTGGTTGGCTAGCTAAAATGTTCATTCTAAACGGATCTATGGTTCTCATTGAGTAAAGCTAATAAATGAATTATAATGCATGGTATAACGCAATTTAGGATAGATTGGATTTTTTGGAAGCTTTGTCGTATCTATTTGAGTTTGAAATTGTGTCATAGTTTAGAAAATTGAGCTAACATAACGTGGGCGTTGGATTCATGTCATCATGAGCTCTAAATAAAAAGTTACGCACGATTTAGTGCAGACATGTCAAGTTGATTGGCCAGTTCAAATGACCATTCTAGGCTGATCCTTGGTGCTCATTGAGTAAAGGCTTATAAGTAAAGCATAATGCATGGCATCACGCAGTTTGGGATAGATTGGATTGCTTGGAGGCTTTGTCGTATCATTTGAGTCTGAAATTTTGTCACAATATAGAAAATTGAGCTACCATAACGTGGGCGTTGGATTCATGTTATTCTGAGTTCTAAATCAAAAGTTATGGACGATTTAGTGCAGACATGTCAAGTTGATCGGCTAGCTAAAATTATCATTCTAAACGAATCAATGGTTCTCATTGAGTAAAGGCTAATAAATGAATTATAAGGAATGGTATCACGCAGTTTGGGATAAATTGGATAAATTGGAGCCTTTGTCGTATCTATTTCTTTCCTAAATTTTGTAAGAATATAGAAAATGGAGCTAGTTTAACATGGACGTGTGATTTGCGTCATTCTGAGCTCAAAATCTAAAGTGATGCACGAATTAGTGTTGACATGTCAAGTTGATCGGCTAGCTAAAATGATCATTCTAAATAGATCAATGGTTCTCATTGAGTAAAGGATAATAAATGAATTATAATGCATGGCATCACGGAGTTTGGGAAAGAATGGATTACTTGGAGGCTTTTTCCTATCTATTTCATTCCTAAATTTCGTCACAATCTAGAAAATTGAGCTTGCTTAACCTGTGCGATGGATGCGGTTATTCTGAGCTGTAAATCTAAATTGACGGAAGATTTAGTGTTGATATATCAAGCTGATCGGCTAGCTAAAATGATCATTCTAAACGGATCGATGGTTGTCATTGAGTAAACGCTAGTAAATGAATTATATTTCATGGCATCACGCAGTTTGGGATAGATTGGATTATTTGAAAGCTTTGTCGTATCTATTTGAGTCTGAAATTTTTTCATATTTTAGAAAATTTATCCAGCATAGAGTGGGTGTTGGATTCATGTCATTATGAGCTCTAAATGAAAAGTTATGTATGATTTATTAAGGACATGTCAAGTTGATTGGCCAGTTTAAATGATCATTCTAAGCTGATCGTTGGTGCTCATTGAGTAAAAGCTTATAAGTGAAGCATAATGCATGTCATCACACTGTTTAGAATATATTGGATTACTTGAAAACTTTGTCGTATCTATTTGAGTCTGAAATTTTTTAAAAATATAGAAAATTGAGCTAGCATAACGTGGGCATTGGATTCATGTTATTCTAAGTTCTAAATCAAAAGTTATGGACGATTTAGTGCAGACATGTCAAATTGATCGGCCAGTTAAAATGATCATCCTAAACTGATCATTGGTACTCATTGATTAAAACCTCGTATGTGAAGCATAACTTGGAGCATTTGTCGTATCTATTTTATTCCTAAATTTTATCACAATGTAGAAAATTGAGCTAGTTTAACATGGGCACTGGATTCGTGTAATTCTGAGCTATATATACAAAGTGATAGACGATTTAGTGTTGACATGTCAAGTTGATGGGCTAGCTAAAATGATCATTCTAAATGGATCAATGGTTCTCGTTGAGTAAAGGCTAATAAATGAATTATAATGCTTGGTATCACGCAGTTCGGGAAAGGTTGGAGTACTTGGAGGCTTTGTCGTATCTATTTGAGTCTGAAATTTTGTCATAGTAAAGAGAATTGAGCTAGCATAACATGGACGTTGGATTAATGTCATTCTGAGCTCTGAATCAAAAGTTACAGACGAATTAGTGTGGACATGTCAAGTTGATTGGCCAGTTCAAATGATCATTCTTAGGTGATCATTGGTGCTCATTGAGTTAAGCCTTATAAATGAGGCATAGTGCATGGCATCACACACTTTGGGATATATTGGATTACTGGAGCCTTTGTCGTATCTATTTCATTCCTAAATTTTGTCATAATATAGCAAATTGAGCTAGCATAACGTGGGTGATGGATTCATGTCATTATGAGCTCTAAATCAAAAGTTATGGACGGTTTAGAGCGGGCATGTCAAGTGGATCAGCCAGTTAAAATGATCATTCTAAACTGATCGTTGGTGCTCATTGATTAAAACCTCATAAGTGAAGCAAAATGCATGGCACCACGTAGTATCGGATAGATTGGATTACTTAAAGGCTTTGTCGTATCTATTTCATTCCCAAATTTTGTCAAATAAAGAAACTTGAGGTAGCTTAACATGAACGTTGGATTCGTGTCATTCTAAACTCTAAATCTAAGGTGACAGACGATTTAGTGTTGACATGTCAAGTTCATTGGCAAGCTAAAACGATCATTCTAAACGAATCAATTGTTCTCATTGAGTAAAGCTAATAAATCAATTATAATGCATGGCATCACGCAGTTTGGGATAGATTGAATTACTTGGATGCTTTATCGTATCTATTCCATTCCTAAATTTTGTCACAATATAGAAAATTGATATACCTTAACATGGTCGTTGGATTCGTGTTATTCGGAGCTCTAAATCTAAATTGACGGACGATTTAGTGTTGACATATTAAGTTGATCGGCTAGCTTAAATGATCATTCTAAACGGATCGATGTTTCTCATTGAGTAAAAGCTAATAAATGAATTATAATGCATGGCATCACGCAGTTTGGGATAGATTGGTTATTTGGAAGCTTTGTCGTATCTATTTGTGTCTGAAATTTTCTCATAATATAGAAAATTGAGCTAGCATAACGTGGGCGTTGGATTCATGTCATTATGCTCTAAATCAGAAGTTATGATTGGCCAGTTCAAATGATCATTCTAAGCTGATCATTGGTGGTCATTGAGTCAAGGCTTATAAATGAAGCATAATACATGGCATCACACAGCTGGGATAGATGGGATTACTTGGAGGCTTTGTCGTATCTATCTGAGTCTGAAATTTTGTCACAGTATAGAAAATTGAGATAGCATAATGGGGGCGTTGGATTCATGTTATTCTGAGCTCTAAATCAAAAGTTATGGACAATTTAGTGCGGACATCTCAAGCTGATCGGCAAGTTAAAATGATCATTCTAAACTGATCATTGCTGCTCATTGACTAAAACCTCATAAGTGAAGCATAATGCAAGGCATCACGCAGTTTGGGATAGATTGGATTAGTTAGAGGCTTTGTCGTATCTATTTCATTCACAAATTTTGTCACAATATAGAAAATTGAGCTAGATTAACGTGGGCGTTGAATTCGTATCATTCTGAGCTCTAAATCTAAAGTGATGGAGGAATTAGTGTTGACATGTCAAGTTGATCGGCTAGCTGAAATGATAATTTAAACGGATCAATGGTTCTCATTGAGTAAAGGCTAATAAATGAATTATAATGCATAACATCACACAGTTTCCGATATATTGGATTATAGACGATTTTGTCGGATATCTCAAGTTGCTCGGCCAGTTAAAATGATCATTCTAAACTGATCGTTGGTGATCATTGGTTAAAACCTCATAAGTGAGGCATAATGCACGGTATCACACAGTTTGGGATAGATTGGATTACTTGGAGGGTTTGTCGTATCTCTATCATTCCTAAATTTTTTCACAATATAGAAAACTGAGCTAGTTTAACATGGGCATTGGATTTGTGTCAATCTGAGCTCTCAATCTAAATTGACAGACAATCTAGTGTTGTCATATCAAGTTGATCACCTAGCCAAAATGATCATTCTAAACGGATCGATGCTTCTCCTTGAATAAAGGCTAATAAATGAATTATAATGCATGGCATCCCAAAATTTGGGATAGATTTGATTATTTAGAAACTTTGTCGTATCTATTTGAGTCTGAAATTTTGTCATAATATAAAAAATTCAGCTAGCATAACGTGGGCATTGGATTCATGTCATTATGAGCTCTAAATCAAAAGTTCAGATGATTTAGTGTAGAAATGTCAAGTTTATTGGCCAGTTCAAGTGATCATTCTAAGCTGATCATTGGTGCTCATTGAGTAAAGGCTTATAAGTGAAGCATAATGCATGGCATCACGGAGTTTCGGATAGATTGGATTACATGGAGGCTATGTCGTATTTATTTCATTCCTAAATTTTGTACCAATATAGAAAATTGAGCTAGCTTAACATGGGCGTTGGATTCGTGTCATTCTGAGCTCTAAATCTAAAGTGATGGACGATTTAGTGTTGACATGTCAAGTTGATCGGCTAGCTAAAATGATCATTCTAAACGGATCAATGGTTTTCATTGAGTAAAGGCTAATAAATGAATTATAATGCATGGCATCACGCACTTTCGGATTGATTGGATTACTAGGAGGCTTTGTCGTATATATTTCATTCCTAAATTTTGTCACAATATAGAAAATTGAGCTAGCTTAACATGGGCGTTGGATTCATGTCATTCTGAGCTCTAAATCTAAAGGGGCGGATGATTTGGTGTTGCCATGTAAAGTTGATCGGCTAGCTAAATTGATCATTCTAAACGGATCAATAGCTCTCATTGCGTAAAGGCTAAAAATGAATTATAATGCATGACATCACCCAGTTTGGGATACATTGGATTTTAGGGAGGCTTTGTCGTATCTATTTCATTCCTAAATTTTGTCACAATATAGAAAATTGAGCTATCTTAACTTGGACATTGGATTCATGTCATTCTCAGCTCTAAATCTAAATTGACTGACGATTTAGTGTTGTTATATCAAGTTGATCGGCTAGCTAAAATGATCATTATGGATCAATGGTTTTCAATGAGTAAAGGCTAATAAATGAATTATAATGCATGGCAACACGCACTTTCGGATTGATTGGACTACTAGGAGGCTTTGTCGTATATATTTCATTCCTAAATTTTGTCACAATATAGAAAATTGAGCTAGCTTAACATGGGCGTTGGATTCGTGTCATTCTAAGCTCTAAATCTAAAGGGGCGGATGATTTGGTGTTGCCATGTAAAGTTGATCGGCTAGCTAAAATGATCATTCTAAACGGATCAATAGCTCTCATTGCCTAAAGGCTAAAAAATGAATTACAATGCATGACATCACCCAGTTTGGGATACATTGGATTTCATGGAGGCTTTGTCGTATCTATTTCATTCCTAAATTTTGTCACAATATAGAAAATTGAGCTATCTTAACTTGGACGTTGGATTCATGTCATTCTGAGCTCTAAATCTAAATTGACTGACGATTTAGTGTTGTCATATCAAGTTGATCGCCTAGCTAAAATGATCATTCTAAATGGATCAATGGTTCTCACTGAATAAATGCTAAAAATGAATTATAACGCATGGCATCCCGAAATTTGGGATAGATTGGATTATTTAGAAGATTTGTCGTCTATTTGAGTCTGAAATTTTGTCATAATATAAAAAATTGAGCTAGCATAACGTGGGCATTGGATTCATGTCATTATGAGCTCTAGAACAAAAGTTACCGATGATTTAGTGCTGACATATCAAGCTGATTGGCCAGTTCAAATGATCATTCTAATCTGATCATTGGTGCTATTGAGTAAAGGCTTATAAGTGAAACATAATGCATGGTATCACACAGTTTGGGATATATTGGATTACTTTGAGGCTTTGTCGTATCTACTTGACTCTGCAATTTTGTCATAATATAGAAAATTGAGCTAGCATAACATGAGCGTTGGATTCATGTCATTCTGAGCTATAAATAAAAAGTTATGGACAATTTAGGGCGGAAATGTCAAGTTGATCGGCCAGATAAAATTATTATTCTAAACTGATCATTGGTGCTCATTGGTTAAAACCTCATAAAGGAAGCATAATGCAAGACATCACGTAGTTTGGGATATATTGGATTACTTGGAGGCTTTGTCGTATCTATTTCATTCATAAATTTTGTCCCAATATAGAAAATTGAGCTATCTTACCATGGACGTTGGATTTGTGTCATTCTGAGCTCTAAATCTAAAGTGATGGACGATTTAGTGTTGACATTTCACGTTGATCGGCTAGCTAAAATGATCATTCTAAACGGATCAATGGTTCTGATTGAGTAAAGGCTAATAAATGAATTATAATGCATGTCATCACGCAGTTTTGGATTGATTGTATTACTTGGAGGCTTTGTTGGAACTATTTCATTCCTAAATTTTGTCACAATATAGAAAATTGAGCTAGCTTAACATGGGCGTTGGATTCGTGTCATTCTAAGCTCTAAATCTAAATTGATGGAGGATTTAGTGTTGTCATATCGAGTTGATCGGCTAGCTAAAATGATCATTGTAAACGGATCAATGGTTCTCATCTAGTAAAAGCTAATAGATGAATTATAATGCATGGCATCACGAAATTTGGGATAGATTGGATCATTTAGAAGCTTTGTAGTATCTATTTGACTCTGAAATTTTTTCATAATATAAAAAATTGAGCTAGCATAACGTGGGCATTGGATTCATGTCATTATGAGCTCTAAATCAAAAGTTACAGATGATTTAGTGCAGAAATGTCAAGTTGATTGGCCAGTTCAAATGATCATTCTAAGCTAATCATTGGTGCTCATTGAGTAAAGGCTTATAAGTGAAGCATTATGCATGGCAACACGCAGTTTGGGGTAGATTGGATAACTTTGAGGCTTTGTCGTATCTATTTGACTCTGAAATTTTATCACAATATAGAAAATTGAGCTAGCATAACGTGGGTGTTGGATTCATATCATTCTAATATCTAAATTTAAGTTATGGACGATTTAGTGCGGACATGTCAAGTTGATCGGCAAGTTAAAGTGATCATTCTAAACTGATCATTGGTGCTCATTGATTAAAACTCATAAGTGAAGCATAATGCATGGCATAAAGCAGTTTGGGATATATTGGATTACTTTGCGCCTTTTTCGTATCTATTTCATTTCAAAATTTTGTCACAATATAGAAAATTGATCTAGTTTAACATGGGTGTTGGATTCTTGTCATTCTGAGCTCTAAATAAAAAGGGACGGACAATTTAGTTTTTACATGTCAAGTTGATGGGCTAGCTAAAATGATCATTCCAAACGGATCAATAGTTCTTATTGAGTAAAGGCTAATAAATGAATTATAATGCATGGCATCACGCAGTTTGGGATAGATTGGACTACATGGAAGCTTTGTCGTATCTACTTCATTCCTAAGTTTTTCACAATATTGAAAATTGTGTTAGCTTAACTTGGGTGTTGGATTCATGTCATTCTGAGCTCTAAATCTAAATTGAAGCACAGTTTAGTGTTGACATATCACGTTGATCAGCTAGCTATAGTGATCATTCTAAACGGATCAATGGCTCTCATTGAGTAAAGGCTAATAAATGAATTATAGTGCATGGTATCATACAGTTTGGGACAGATTGGATTACTTGGAAGCATTGTCGTATCTATTTGAGTCCGAAACTTTGTCATAATATAGAACTGAGCTAGCATAACGTGGGCGTTGGATTCATGTCATTCTGAGCTCTAAATCAAAAGTTACGGACGAATTAGTGTTGACATGTTAAGTTGATTGGCCAGTTCGAATGATCATTCTAAGCTGATCATTGGTGCTCATTGAGTAAAGGCTTATAAGTGAACCATAATGCAAGGCATCACGCAGCTTGGGATAGATTGGATAACTTGGATACTTTGTCTTACCTATGTGAGTCTGAAATTTTGTCTCATTATAGAAAAATGAGCTAGTGTAACGTGAGCGTTGGATGCATGTCATTCGGACCTCTAAATTAAAAGTTATGGACGATTATGTGCGGACATATCAAATCGCTCAGCCTGTCAAAATGATCATTCTAAACTGATCTTGGTGCTCATTGATTAAAACCTCATAAGTGAAGCATAATGAATGGCATCACGCAGTTTGGGATAGATTGGATTACTTGGAGGCTTTGTCGTATCTATTTCATTCCTAAATTGTGTCACAATATAGAAAATTGAGCTAGCTTAACATGGGCGTTGGATAACTATCATTTTGATCTCTAAATCTAAAGTGACGGACGATTTAGTGTTGACATGTCAAGTTGATCGGCTAGCTAAAATGATCATTCTAAACGGATCAATGGTTCTTATTGACTAAAGGCTAATAAAAGAATCATAATGCATGGCATCACGCAATGTGGGATTGATTGGATTACTTGGAGCCTTTGTCGTATCTATTTCATTCCAAAATTTTGTCACAGTATAGAAAATTGAGCCAGCTTAAATTGGGCGTTGGACTCATGTCATTCTGAGCTCTAAATCTAAATTGACGGACGATTTAGTGTTGACATATCACATTGATCGGCTAGCTAAAATGATCATTCTAAACAGATCAATTGAGTAAAGGCTACTAAATAAATTATAATGCATGGCATCACGAAGTTTGGGATAGACTGGATTATTTGGAAGCTTTGTGGTTTCTATTTGTATCTGAAATTTTGTCATAGTTTTGAAAATTTAGATAGCATAACGTGGGCGTTGGATTCATGTCTTTATGAGCTCTAAATCAAAAGTTACAGATGATTTAGTGCGGACATGGCAAGTTGATTGGCCAGTTCAAAAGATCATTTTAAGCTGATCATTGGTTCTCATTGAGTAAAGGCTTATAGGTGAAGCATAATCCTTGGTAGCACGAAGTTTGGGATATTTTGGATTACTTGTAGGCTTTGTCGTATCTATTTGAGTCTGAATTTTGTCACAATATAGAAAAGTGAGATAGCATAACGTGGGCGTTGGATTCATATCATTCTGAGCTGTAAGTAAAATGTTATGGATGATTTAGTGCGGACATGTCAAGTTGATCGGCCAGTTAAAATGATCATTCGAAACTGATCCTTGGTGTTCATTGATTAAATCCTAATAAGTGAAGCATATTGCATGGCATCACGCCGTTTGGGATAGATAGGATTACTTGGAGGCTTTGTCCTATCTATTTCATTCCTAACTTTTGTCACAATATAGAAAATTGATCTAGTTTAACACGGGCGTTGGATTCGTGTTATTTTGAGGTCTAAATCTAAAGTGACGGACGATTTAGTGTTGATATGTTTAGTTGATCGGCTAGCTAAAATGATCATTCTAAACGGATCAATGGTTCTTATTGAGTAAAGGATAAAAAATGAATTATAATGCATGGGTCGCAATTTTGGATAGATTAGAGTACTTGGAGACTTTGTCGTATCTATTTGAGTCTGAAATTTGGTCACAACATAGAAATTGAGCTAGCATAACGTGGGCGTTGGATTCATGTCATTGTGAGCTCTAAATACAAAGTGACGGACCATATACAGTTGACATGTCAAGTTGATTGGCTATCTAAAATGATCATTCTAAACAGATCAATGGTTCTCATTGAGTAAAGGCTAATAAATGAATTATAATGCATGGCATCACGCAGTGTGGGATAGATTGGATTACATGGAGACTTTGTCGTATCTATTTGAGTCTGAAATTTTGTCACAGAATAGAAAATTGAGCTAGCATAACGTGGACGTTGGATTCATGTTATTTTGAGTTCTAAATCAAAAGTTATGGACTATTTAGTGCGGACATGTCAGGTTGATCGGCCAGTTTAAATGATCATTCTAAATTGATCATTGGTGCTCATTGATTAATACCTCATATGTGAAGCATAATGCATGGCATCACGCAGTTTGAGATATATTGGACTACTTGGAGCCTTTGTCGTATCTATTTCTTTCCTAAATTTTGTAACAATATAGAAAATTGAGCTAGTTTAACATGGGCGTTTGATTCTCGTCATTCTGAGCTCTAAATCTAAAGTGACGCACGAATTAGTATGACATGTCAAGTTGATCGGCTAGCTAAAATGATGACTCTAAATAGATCAATGGTTCTCATTGAGTAAAGGATAATAAATGAATTATAATGCATGGCATCACGCAGTTTGGGATAGATTGGATTACTTGGGGGCTTTGTCGTTTCTATTTAATTCCTAAATTTTGTTACAATACAGAAAATATAGCTTGCTTAACACAGGCGTTGGATTCGTGTCATTCTGAGCTCTAAATCTATAGTGACGGACGATTTAGTGTTGACATATCAAGTTGATCGGCTAGCTAAAATGATCATTCTAAACGGATTGATGGTTCTCATTGAGTAAAGGCTAGTAAATAAATTATAATGCATGGCATCACGAAGTTTGGGGTAGACTGGATTATTTGGAAGCTTTGTGGTATCTATTTGTATCTGATATTTTTTCATAGTATTGAAAATTTAGATAGCATAACGTGGGTGTTGGATTCATGTCTTTATGAGCTCTAAATCAAAAGTTACGGACGATTTAGTGCGGACATGGCAAGTTGATTGGCCAGTTCAAAAGATCATTTTAAGCTGATCATTGGTTCTCTATGAGTAAAGGCTTATAGGTGAAGCATAATCCTTGGTATCACGAAGTTTGGGATATTTTGGATTACTTGTAGGCTTTGTCGTATCTATTTGAGTCTGAATTTTGTCACAATATAGAAAACTGAGATAGCATAACGTGGGCGTTGGATTCATATCATTCTGAGCTGTAAGTAAAATGTTATGGATGATTTAGTGCGGACATGTCAAGTTGATCGGCCAGTTAAAATGATCATTCGAAACTGATCCTTGGTGTTCATTGATTAAATCCTAATAAGTGAAGCATATTGCATGGCATCACACCGTTTGGGATAGATTGGATTACTTGGAGGCTTTGTCGTATCTATTTCATTCGTAACTTTTGTCACAATATAGAAAATTGATCTAGTTTAACACAGGCATTAGATTCGTGTTATTTTGAGCTCTAAATCTAAAGTGACGGACGATTTTGTGTTGATATGTCTAGTTGATCGGCTAGCTAAAATGATTATTCTAAACGGATCAATGGTTCTCATTGAGTAAAGGATAAAAATGAATTATAATGCATGGGTCGTAATTTTGGATAGATTAGAGTACTTGGAGACTTTGTCGTATCTATTTGAGTCTGAAATTTGGTCACAACATAGAAATTGAGCTAGCATAACGTGGGCCTTGGATTCATGTCATTGTGAGCTCTAAATATAAAGTGACGGACCATATACAGTTGACATGTCAAGTTGATTGGCTATCTAAAATGAACATTCTAAACAGATCAATGGTTCTTATTGAGTAAAGGCTAATAAATGAATTATAATGCATGGCATCACGCAGTGTGGGATATATTGGATTACATGGAGACTTTGTCGTATCTATTTGAGTCTGAAATTTTGTCACACTATAGAAAATTGAGCTAGCATAACGTGGGCATTGGATTCATGTTATTTTGAGTTCTAAATCAAAAGTTATGGACTATTTAGTGCGGACATGTCAAGTTGATCGGCCAGTTAAAATGATCATTCTAAATTGATCATTGGTGCTCATTGATTAAAACCTCATATGTGAAGCATAATGCATGGCATCACGCAGTTTGAGATATATTGGACTACTTGGAGCCTTTGTCGTATCTATTTCTTTCCTAAATTTTGTAACAATATAGAAAATTGAGCTAGTTTAACATGGGCATTCGATTCTCGTCATTCCGAGCTCTAAATCTAAAGTGACGAACGAATTAGTATGACATGTCAAGTTGATCGGCTAGCTAAAGTGATCACTCTAAATAGATCAATGGTTCTCATTTAGTAAAGGATAATAAATGAATTATAATGCATGGCATCACGCAGTTTGGGATAGATTGGATTACTTGGGGGCTTTGTCGTTTCTATTTAATTCCTAAATTTTGTTACAATACAGAAAATATAGCTTGCTTAACACAGGCATTGGATTCGTGTCATTCTGAGCTCTAAATCTATAGTGATGGACGATTTAGTGTTGACATGTCAAGTTGATCGGGTAGCTAAAATGATGATTCTAAACGGATCAATGGTTCTCATTGAGTAAAGGCTAATAAATGAATTATAATGCATGGTATCACACAGTTTCGGATTGATTGGATTACTAGGAGGCTTTGTTGTATATATTACATTCCTAATTTTGTCGCAATATAGAAAATTGAGCTAGCTTAACATGGGCATTTGATTCGTGTCATTCTTAGCTCTAAATCTAAAGGGATGGACGATTTGGTGTTGACATGTTAAGTTGATCGGCTAGCTAAAATGATCATTCTAAACGGATCGATAGTTCTCATTGCCTGAAGGCTAATAAATGAATTATAATGCATGACATCACCCAGTTTGGGATTCATTGGATTACATGGAGGCTTTGTCGTATCTATTTCATTCCTAAATTTTGTCACAATATAGAAAATTGAGCTATCATAACCTGGACATTGGATTCATATCATTCTGAGCTCTAAATCTAAATTGACTGAAAATGTAGTGTTGTCATATCAAGTTGATCGCCTAGCTAAAATTATCATTCTAAATGGATCGATGGTTCTCATTGAGTAAATGGTAATAAATGAATTATAATGCATGGCATCCCGAGATTTGGGGTAGATTGGATTATTTAGAAGCTTTGTCGTATCTATTTGAGTCTGAAATTTTGTCATAATATAAAAAATTGAGCTTTCATAACGTGGGCATTAGATTCATGTCATTATGTGCTCTAAATCAAAAGTTACCGATGATTTAGTGCTGACATGTCAAGCTGATTGACCAGTTCAAATTATCATTCTAATCTCATCATTGGTGCTATTGAGTACAGGCTTATAAGTGAAATATAATGCATGGCATCACAAAGTTTGGGATAGGTTGAATTACTTTGAGGCTTTGTCGTATCTATTTGACTCTGCAATTTTATCATAATATAGAAAATTGAGCTAGCTTAATATGAGCGTTGGATTCAAGTCATTCTGAGCTATAAATCAAAAGTTATGGACGATTTAGTGCGGAAATGTCAAGTTGATTGGCAAGTTAAAATAATCATTCTTAACTGATCATTGGTGCTCATTGATTAAAACTCATAAGTGAAGCATAATGCATGGCATAAAACCGCTTGGGATATATTGGATTACTTAGACCCTTTTTCGTATCTATTTTATTTCTAAATTTTGTCACAATATAGAAAATTGATCTAGTTTAACATGGGTGTTCGATTTGTGTCATTCTGAGCTCTAAATCAAAAGGGACGGACGATTTAGTGTTGACATGTCACGTTGATCGGCTAGCTAAAATGATCAATTTAAACGGATCAATAGTTCTCACTGAGTAAAGGCTAATAAATGAGTTATAATACATGGCATCACGCAGTTTGAGATAGATTGGATTACATGGAGGCTTTGTTCTATCTACTTCATTTCTAAATTTCTCACAATATTGAAAATTGTGTTAGCTTAACTTGGGTGTTGGATTCATCTCATTCTGAGCTATAAATCAAAAGTTATGGACGATTTAGTACAGAAATGCCAAGTTGATCGGCCACTTAAAATGATTATTCTAAACTGATCATTGGTGCGCATAGGTTAAAACCTCATAAAGGAAGCATAATGCATGACATCACTTAGTTTGGGATATATTGGATTACTTGAAGGCTTTGTCTTATCTTTGTGAGCCTGAAATGTTGTCTCGTTATAAAAAATTGAGCTAGCATAACGTGAGCGTTGGATGGATGTCATTCTGACCTCTAAATCAAAAGTTATGGACGATTAAGTATGGATATCAAATTGCTCGGCCTGTTAAAATTATCATTTTAAACTGATCATTGGTGTTCATCCATTAAAACCTCATAAGTAAAGCATAATGAATGGCATCACGCAATTTGGAATAGATTGGATTACTTGGAGGTTTTGTTGTATCTATTTCATTCCTAAATTGTGTCACAATATAGAAAATTAAGCTAGCTTAACATGGGCGTTGGATTCCTATCATTTTGATCTCTAAATCTAAAGTGACGGACGATTTAGTGTTTACATGTCAAGTTGATCGGTTCGCTAAAGTTATCATTCTAAACGGATCAATGGTTCTCATTGACTAAAGGCTAATAAATGAATCATAATGCATGGCATCATGCAATGTGGGATTGATTGGATTACTTGGAGGCTTTGTCGTATCTATTTCATTACAAAATTTTGTCACAGTATAGAAAATTGAGCCAGCTTAACTTGGGCGTTGGATTTATGTCATTCTGAGCTCTAAATCTAAATTGATGGACGATTTAGTGTTGACATATCACATTGATCGGCTAGCTAAAATGATCATTCTAAGCGGATCGATTGTTCTCATAAAGTAAAGGCTAGTAAATGAATTATAATGCATGGCATCACGAAGTTTGGGATAGATTGGATTATTTGGAAGCGTTGTGGTATCTATTTGTGCCTGAAATTATGTCATAGTATTAAAAATTTAGCTAGCATAACGTGGACGTTGGATTCATGTCTTTATGAGCTCTCAATCAAAAGTTACGGATGATTTAGTGCGGACATGTCAAGTTGATTGGCCAGTTCAAATGATCATCTTAAGCTGATCATTGGTTCTCATTGAGCAAAGGCTTATAGGGGAAGCATAATCCATGGTATCACGCAGTTTGGGATAGATTGGATTACTTGTAGGCTTTGTCACATCTATTTGAGTCTGAATTTTGTCATAATATATAAAATTGAGCTAGCATAACGTTGGCGTTGGATTCATATCATTCTTAGCTCTAAGTAAAATGTTATGGATGATTTAGTGCGGACATGTCAAGTTCATCGGTAAATTAAAATGATCATTCTAAAATGATCCTTGGTGCTCATTGATTAAATCCTAATAAATGAAGCATAATGCATGGCATCACGCAGTTTGGGATAGATTAGATTACTTGGAGGCTTTGTCGTATCTATTTTATTCCTAAATTTTGTCACAATATAGAAAATTGATCTAGATTAACACGGGCGTTGGATTCGTGTCATTTTGAGCTCTAAATCTAAAGTAATGGACGATTTAGTATTGATATGTCAAGTTGATCGGCTAGCTAAAATGATCATTCAAAATGGATCAATGGTTCTCATTGAGTAAAGGCTAATAAATGAATTATAATGCATGGCGTCATGCAATTTTGGATAGATTAGATTATTTGGAACCTTTGTCGTTTCTATTTGAGTCTTAAATTTTGTCATAGTTTAGAAAATTGACCTAGCATAACGTGGACGTTGGATTCATATCATTCTCATCTCTAAATCACAAGTTATGGACAATTTAGTGCGGACATGTCAAGTTGATCGAGCAGTTAAAATGTTCATTGTAAACTAGTCATTGGTGCTCCTTGATTAAAACCTCATAAGTGAAGGATAATGCATGGCATAAACCAGTTTGGGATATATTGGATTATTTGGAGCCTTTTTTCTTATTAATTTCATTCCTAAATATTGTCACAATATAGAAAATTGATCTAGTTTAACATGGGCGGTGGATTCGTGTCATTCTGAGCTCTAAATTTAAGGGGACAGACGATTTAGTGTTGACATGTCAAGTTGACCGACTAGCTAAAATGATCATTCTAAACGGATCAATAGTTCTTATTGACTAAATGCTAATAAATGAATTATAATGCATGGAATCACGCAGTTTGGGATAGATTGGATTACATGGAGGCTTTGTCGTATCTATTTCATTCCTAAATTGTCTAACAATATAGAAAATTGAGCTAGCTTAACATGGGCGTTGGATTCCAGTCATTTTGATCTCTAAATATAAAGTGACAGACGATTTAGTGTTGATATGTCAAGTTGATCAGCTAGCTAATATGATCATTCTAAACGGATCAATGGTTTTCATTGACTAAAGGCTAATAAATGAATCATAATGCATGGCATCACGCAGTGTGGGATTGATTGGATTACTTTTAGGCTTTGTTGTATCTATTTCATTCCAAAATTTTGTCACAATATAGGAAATTGAGCCAGCTTAACTTGGGCGTTGGATTCATGTCATTCTGAGCTCTAAATCTAAATTGACGGACGATTTAGTGTTGACATATCAAATTGATCGGCTAGCTAAAATGATCATTCTAAACGGATCGATTGTTCTCATTGAGTAAAGGCTAGTAAATGAATTATAATGCATGGCATCACGCAGTTTTGGATAGATTGGATTATTTGGAAGCTTTTTCTTATCTATTTGAGTATGAAATTTTGTCATAGTATAGAAAATTGAGCTAGCATAACATGGGCGTCGGATTCATGTCATTTTGATCTCTTAATCAAAAGTTACGGACTATTTAGTGTGGACATGTCAAGTTGATTGGCCAGTTCAAATGATCATTCTAAACTGGTCATTGGTGCGCATTGCGTAAAGGCTTATAAGTGAAGCATAATGCATGCCATCACGCAGTTTGGGATATATTTTATTACTTGGAGACTGTTTCGCCTCTATTTGAGCAGGATATTATGTCACAACATAGAAAATTGAGCTATCATAATGTAGGGGTTGGATTCATGTCATTCTAAGTTCTAAATCAAAAGTTATGGACGATTTAGTGCGGACATATCAAGTTGATTGGCCAGTACAAATTATCATTCTAAGTAGATCAATTGTGCTCATTTAGTAAAGGCTTATAAGTGAAGCATAATGCATGGCATCAGGTAGTTTGGGATATATTGGATAACTTAAATGATTTGTCGTATCGATTTGAGTCTGAAATTTTGTCACAATATAGAAACTTGAGCTACCATAACGTGGGCGTTGGATTCATGTCATTTTGAGCTCTAAATCAAAAGTAACGGACATTTTAGTGTGGACATGTCAAGTTGATTGGCCAGTTCAAATGATCATTCTAAGCTGATCATTGGTGCGCACTGAGTAAAAGCTTATAAGTGAAGCATAATGCATGGTATCACGTAGTTTGGGATAGATTGGATTACTTGGAGACGTTGTCGTAACTATTTGAGTATGAAATTATGTTATATTATAGAAAATTGAGCTACCATAACGTGGGCGTTGGATTCATGTTATTCTGAGTTCTAAATCAAAAGTTATGGACGATTTAGTGCGGACATGTCAAGTTGATTGGCAAGTTCAAATTATCTTTCTAAGCTTATCATTGGTGCTCATTGAGTAAAGCCTTATAAGTGAAGCATAATACATGCCATCACGCAGTTTAGGATAGAATGGATTACTTGGAGACTTTGTCGTATCTATTTGAGTCTGAAATTATGTCACAATATCGAAAATTGAGTTATCATAACGTGGGCGTTGGATTCACGTCATTCTGAGCTATAAATCAAAAATTATGGACGATTTAGTGCGGACATGTCAAGTTGATTGGCCAGTTCAAATTATCATTCTAAGCAGATCAATTGTGCTCATTGAATAAAGGCTTATAAGTGAAGCATAATGCATGGCATCAGGTAGTTTTGGATATATTGGATAACTTGAATGATTTGTCGTATATATTTGAGTCTGAAATTTTGTCACAATATAGAAATTTGAGCTACCATAACGTGGGTGTTGGATTCATGTCATTGTGAGCTACAAATCAAAGCTATGCACGTTTTAGTGCGGAAATGTAAAGTTGATTGGCCATTTAAACTGATCAGTCTAAATTGATCATTGGTGTTCATTGATTAAAACCTCATAGGTGAAGCATAATGCATGTCATCACGCAGTTTGGGATATATTGGATTACTTGGAGCCTTTGTCGTATCTATTTCATTCCTAGATTTTGTCACAATATAGAAAATTGATCTATTTTAACATGGCTGTTGGATTCGTGTCATTCTGATTTCTAAATCTAAAGTGACGGACGGCTTTGTGTCGACATGTCAAGTTGATGAGATAGCTAAAATGATCATTCTAAACGGATCAATGGTTCTCATTGAGTAAAGACTAATAAATGAATTATAATGCATGGCATCACGCAGTTTGGGATAGATTGGATTAATTGGAGGGTTTGTCGTATCTATTTCATTCTTAAATTTTGTCACAATATAGAAAATTCAGCAAGCTTAACATGGGCGTTGGATTCATGTCATTCTGAGCTCTAAATCTAAATTGACGGACGATCTAGTGTTGACATATCAAGGTTATCGGCTACCTAAAATGATCATTCTAAACGGATCGATGGTTCTCAATGAGTAAAGGCTCATAAATGAATTATAATGCATGGCTTTACGCAGTTTAGGATAGATTAGATTACTTCGAAGCGTTTAGGTATCTATTTGAGTCTGAAATTTAGTCATAGTATAGAAAATTGAGCTTGTATAACGTGGGCGTTGGATTCATGTCATTTT
Source organism: Pugionium dolabratum (assembly GCA_018901945.1). Lineage (NCBI taxonomy): Eukaryota > Viridiplantae > Streptophyta > Magnoliopsida > Brassicales > Brassicaceae > Pugionium > Pugionium dolabratum. The sequence goes on along the minus strand of JAEVFF010000083.1, from coordinate 1,051,061 downwards.
GAGCTCTAAATCAAAAGCTACGGACGATTTAGTGTGGACATGTCAAGTTGATTGGCCAGTTCAAATGATCATTCTAAGTTGATCATTGGTGCGCACTGAGTAAAGGCTTATAAGTGAAACATAATGCATGGTATCACGTAGTTTGGGATAGATTGGATTACTTGGAGACTTTGTTGTATCTATTTGAGTATGAAATTATGTTATATTATAGAAACTGAGCTACGATAACGTGGGCGTTGGATACATGTTATTATGAGTTCTAAATCAAAAGTTATGGATGATTTAGTGCGGACATATGAAGTTGATTGGCAAGTTCAAATTATCATTCTAAGCTTATCATTGGTGCTAATTGAGTAAAGCCTTATAAGTGAAGCATAATGCATGGCATCATGTAGTTTGGGATATATAGGATTACTCGAAGGCTTTGTCGTATCTATTTGCGTTTGAAATTTTGTCACAATATAGAAATTTGAGCTAGCATAACGTGGGCGTTGGATTCATGTCATACTGAGCTATAAATCATAAGTTATGGACAATTTAGTGCGGAAATGTGAAGTTGATAGTCCAGTTAAAATGATCATTCTAAACGGATCAATGGTTCTCATTGAATAAAGGCTAATAAATGAATTATAATGCATGGCATCATGCAGTTTGGGGTAGATTGGATTAGTTGGAGCGTTTTTCAAATCTATTTCATTCCTAATTTTTTTCACAATATAGAAAATTGAGCTAAATTAACATGGGCGTTGGATTCGTGTCGTTCAGAGCTCTAAATCTAAATTGACGGACGATTTAGTGTTCACATATCAAGTTGATCGGCTAGCTAAAATGATCATTCTAAACAGATTGATGGTTCTCATTGAGTAAAAAAGAATAAATGAATTATAATGCATGGCATCACGCACTCTGGGATATATTCGATTACTTGGAGGCTTTGTCGTATCTATTTCATTCCTATATTTTGTTATAATATAGAAAATTGAGCTAGTTTAACATGGGCGTTAGATTCTTGTCATTCTGAGCTCTAAATAGAAATTGATGGACGATTTAGTGTTTACATGTCAAGTTTATCGGCTAGCTCAAATGATCATTCTAAACGGATCGATGGTTCTCATTGAGTACATGATAATAAATGAATTATAACGCATGGCATCACGCAGTTTGGGATCGATTGGATTAATTGGAGGGTTTGTCATATCTATTTGATTCCTAAATTTTGTCAAAATATAGAAAATTAAGCAAGCTTAACATGGGCGTTGGATTCGTGTCATTCTAAGCTCTAAATCAAAATTGATGGACGATTTAGTGTTGACATGTCAAGTTGATCAGCTAGCTAAAATGATCATTCTAAACGGATCAATGGTTCTCATTGAGTACCGGATAATAAATGAATTATAATGCATGACATCACACAATTTGGGATAGATTGGATTATTTGGAAGCTTTTTCGTATGTATTTGAGTCTGAAATTTTATCATAGTATAGAAAATTGAGCTACCACGAAGTGGGCGCCGGATTCATGTCATTTTGATCTCTGAATCAAAACTTACGGACGATTTAGTGCAGACATGTCATGTTGAATGGCCAGTTCAAATGATCATTCTAAGCTGAACATTGGTGCGCATTGAGTAAAGGCTTAGAAGTGAAGCATAATGCATGGCATCAGGTAGTTTCGGATATATTGGATTACTTGAATGATTTGTCGTATCTATTCAAGTCTGAAATTTTGCACAATAAAGAAATTTGAGCTACCATAACGTGGGCGTTGGATTCATGTCATTCTGAGCTATAAATCAAAAGTTATGCACATTTTTGTGCAGAAATGTCAAGTTGATCAGCCAGTTAAACTGATCAGTCTAAACTGATCATTGGTGTTCATTGATTAAAACCTCATAGGTGAAGCATAATACATGGCATCACGCACTTTGGGATATATTGGATTACTTGGAGCCTTTGTTGTATCTATTTCATTCCTAAAATTTGTCACAATATAGAAAATTGATCTTTTTTAACATGGCTGTTGGATTCATGTCATTCTGATTTCTGAATCTAAAGTGATGGACGACTTAGTGTTGACATGTCAAGTTGATGAGATAGCTAAAATGATCATTCTAAACGGATCAATGGTTCTCATTGAGTAAAGGCTAATAAATGAATTATAATGCATGGCATCACGCAGTTTGGGATAGATTGGATTAATTGGAGGGTTTGTTGTATCTATTTCATTCCTAAATTTTGTCACAATATAGAAAATTCAGCAAGCTTAACATGGGCGTTGGATTCGTGTCATTCTGAGCTCTAAATCTAAATTGACGGACGATTTTGTGTTGACATATCAAGTTGATCGGCTAGCTAAAATGATCATTCTAAACGGATCGATGGTTCTCAATGAGTAAAGGCTCATAAATGAATTATAATGCATGGCTTTACGCAGTTTAGGATAGATTAGATTACTTCGAAGCGTTTAGGTATCTATTTGAGTCTGAAATTTAGTCATAGTATAGAAAATTGAGCTTGTATAACGTGGGCGTTGGATTCATGTCATTTTGAGCTCTAAATCAAAAGCTACGGACGATTTAGTGTGGACATGTCAAGTTGATTGGCCAGTTCAAATGATCATTCTAAGTTGATCATTGGTGCGCACTGAGTAAAGGCTTATAAGTGAAGCATAATGCATGGTATCACGTAGTTTGGGATAGATTGGATTACTTGGAGACTTTGTTGTATCTATTTGAGTATGAAATTATGTTATATTATAGAAATTGAGCTACGATACCGTGGGCGTTGGATACATGTTATTCTGAGTTCTAAATCAAAAGTTATGGACGATTTAGTGCGGACATATGAAGTTGATTGGCAAGTTCAAATTATCATTCTAAGCTTATCATTGATGCTAATTGAGTAAAGCCTTATAAGTGAAGCATAATGCATGGCATCATATAGTTAGGGATATATAGGATTACTCGAAGGCTTTGTCGTATCTATTTGCGTTTGAAATTTTGTCACAATATAGAAATTTGAGCTAGCATAACGTGGGCGTTGGATTCATGTCATACTGAGCTATAAATCATAAGTTATGGACAATTTAGTGCGGAAATGTGAAGTTGATAGTCCAGTTAAAATGATCATTCTAAACGGATCAATGGTTCTCATTGAATAAAGGCTAATAAATGAATTATAATGCATGGCATCATGCAGTTTGGGGTAGATTGGATTAGTTGGAGCGTTTTTCAAATCTATTTCATTCCTAATTTTTTTCACAATATAGAAAATTGAGCTAAATTAACATGGGCGTTGGATTCGTGTCGTTCAGAGCTCTAAATCTAAATTGACGGACGATTTAGTGTTCACATATCAAGTTGATCGGCTAGCTAAAATGATCATTCTAAACAGATTGATGGTTCTCATTGAGTAAAAAAGAATAAATGAATTATAATGCATGGCATCACGCACTCTGGGATATATTCGATTACTTGGAGGCTTTGTCGTATCTATTTCATTCCTATATTTTGTTATAATATAGAAAATTGAGCTAGTTTAACATGGGCGTTAGATTCTTGTCATTCTGAGCTCTAAATAGAAATTGATGGACGATTTAGTGTTTACATGTCAAGTTTATCGGCTAGCTCAAATGATCATTCTAAACGGATCGATGGTTCTCATTGAGTACATGATAATAAATGAATTATAACGCATGGCATCACGCAGTTTGGGATCGATTGGATTAATTGGAGGGTTTGTCATATCTATTTGATTCCTAAATTTTGTCAAAATATAGAAAATTAAGCAAGCCTAACATGGGCGTTGGATTCGTGTCGTTCTAAGCTCTAAATCAAAATTGACGGACGATTTAGTGTTGACATGTCAAGTTGATCAGCAAGCTAAAATGATCATTCTAAACGGATCAATGGTTCTCATTGAGTACCGGATAATAAATGAATTATAATGCATGACATCACACAATTTGGGATAGATTGGATTATTTGGAAGCTTTTTCGTATGTATTTGAGTCTGAAATTTTATCATAGTATAGAAAATTGAGCTACCACGAAGTGGGCGCCGGATTCATGTCATTTTGATCTCTGAATCAAAACTTACGGACGATTTAGTGCAGACATGTCATGTTGAATGGCCAGTTCAAATGATCATTCTAAGCTGAACATTGGTGCGCATTGAGTAAAGGCTTAGAAGTGAAGCATAATGCATGGCATCAGGTAGTTTGGGATATATTGCATTACTTGAATGATTTGTTGTATCTATTTGAGTCTGAAATTTTGCACAATAAAGAAATTTGAGCTACCATAACGAAGGCGTTGGATTCATGTCGTTCTGAGCTATAAATCAAAAGTTATGCACGTTTTAGTGCAGAAATGTCAAGTTGATCAGCCAGTTAAACTGATCAGTCTAAACTGATCATTGGTGTTCATTGATTAAAACCTCATAGGTGAAGCATAATACATGGCATCACGCAGTTTGGGATATATTGGATTACTTGGAGCCTTTGTTGTATCTATTTCATTCCTAAATTTTGTCACAATATAGAAAATTGATCTTTTTTAACATGGCTGTTGGATTCATGTCATTCTGATTTCTGAATCTAAAGTGATGGACGACTTAGTGTTGACATGTCAAGTTGATGAGATAGCTAAAATGATCATTCTAAACGGATCAATGGTTCTCATTGAGTAAAGGCTAATAAATGAATTATAATGCATGGCATCACGCAGTTTGGGATAGATTGGATTAATTGGAGGGTTTGTTGTATCTATTTCATTCCTAAATTTTGTCACAATATAGAAAATTCAGCAAGCTTAACATGGGCGTTGGATTCGTGTCATTCTGAGCTCTAAATCTAAATTGACGGACGATTTTGTGTTGACATATCAAGTTGATCGGCTAGCTAAAATGATCATTATAAACGGATCAATGATTCTCATTGAGTAAAGGCTAATAAATGAATTATAATCCATGGCTTCACGCAGTTTTGGATAGATTAGATTACATGGAAGCTTTTTGGTATCTATTTGAGTCTGAAATTTAGTCATAGTATAGAAAATTGAGCTTGTATAACGTGTGCGTTGGATTCATGTTATTTTGAGCTCCAAATCAAAAGTTACGGACGATTTAGTGTGGACATGTCAAGTTGATTGCCAGTTCAAATGATCATTCTAAGCTGATCATTGGTGCGCACTGAGTAAAGGCTTATAAGTGAAGCATAATGCATGGTATCACGTAGTTTGGGATAGATTGGATTACTTGGAGACTTTGTTGTACCTATTTGAGTATGAAATTATGTTATATTATAGAAATTGAGCTACGATAACGTGGGCGTTGGATACATGTTATTCTGAGTTCTAAATCAAAAGTTATGGACGATTTAGTGCGGGCATATGAAGTTGATTGGCAAGTTCAAATTATCATTCTAAGCTTATCATTGGTGCTAATTGAGTAAAGCCTTATAAGTGAAGCATAATGCATGGCATCATGTAGTTCGGGATATATAGGATTACTCGAAGGCTTTGTCGTATCTATTTGCGTTTGAAATTTTGTCACAATATAGAAATTTGAGCTACCATAACGTGGGCGTTGGATTCATGTCGTTCTGAGCTATAAATCAAAAGTTATGCACGTTTTAGTGCAGAAATGTCAAGTTGATCAGCCAGTTAAACTGATCAGTCTAAACTGATCATTGGTGTTCATTGATTAAAACCTCATAGGTGAAGCATAATACATGGCATCACGCAGTTTGGGATATATTGGATTACTTGGAGCCTTTGTTGTATCTATTTCATTCCTAAATTTTGTCACAATATAGAAAATTGATCTTTTTAACATGGCTGTTGGATTCATGTCATTCTGATTTCTGAATCTAAAGTGATGGATGGCTTAGTGTTGACATGTCAAGTTGATGAGATTGCTAAAATGATCATTCTAAACAGATCAATGGTTCTCATTGAGTAAAGGCTAATAAATGAATTATAATGCATGGCATCACGCTGTTTGGGATAGATTGGATTAATTGGAGGGTTTGTTGTATCTATTTCATTCCTAAATTTTGTCACAAAATAGAAAATTCAGCAAGCTTAGCATGGGCGTTGGATTCGTGTAATTCTGAGCTCTAAATCTAAATTGACGGACGATTTTGTGTTGACATATCAAGTTGATCGGCTAGCTAAAATGATCATTATAAACGATCGATGATTCTCATTGAGTAAAGGCTAATAAATGAATTATAATCCATGGCTTCACGCAGTTTGGGATAGATTAGATTACATGGAAGCTTTTTGGTATCTATTTGAGTCTACAATTTAGTCATAGTATAGAAAATTGAGCTTGTATAACGTGTGTGTTGGATTCATGTTATTTTGAGCTCTAAATCAAAAGTTACAGACGATTTAGTGTGGACATGTCAAGTTGATTGGCCAGTTCAAATGATCATTCTAACTTGATCAATGGTGCGCACTGAGTAAAGGATTATATGTGAAGCATAATACATGGTATCACATAGTTTGGGATAGATTGAATTACTTAGAGACTTTGTAATATCTATTTGAGTATGAAATTATGTTATATTATAGAAAATTGAGCTACCCTAACGTGGGCGTTGGATTCATGTTATTCTGAGTTCTAAATCAAAAGTTATGGACGATTTACTGCAGACATGTCAAGTTGATTGGCAAGTTCAAATTATCATTATAAGCTGATCATTGGTGCTCATTGAGTAAAGCCTTATAAGTGAAGCATAATGCATGGCATCACGTAGGTTGGGATATATAGGATTACTTGAAGGCTTTGTCGTATCTATTTACGTCTGAAATTTTGTCACAATATAGAAATTTGAGCTAGCATAACGTGGGCGTTGGATTCATGTCATAGTGAGCTATAAATCATAAGTTATGGACAATTTAGTGCGGAAATGTGAAGTTGATAGTCCAGTTAAAATGATCATTCTAAACGGATCAATGGTTCTCATTAAATAAAGGCTAATAAATGAATTTATAATGCATGGTATCACGCAGTTTGGGGTAGATTGGATTAATTCGAGCGTTTGTCATATCTATTTGATTCCTAATTTTTTTCACAATATAGAAAATTGAGCCAGCTTAACATGAGCGTTGGATTCGTGTCGTTCTGAGCTCGAAATCTAAATTGACGGACGATTTAGTGTTGACATATCAAGTTGATCGGGTAGCTAAAATGATCATTTTAAACGGCTCGATGGTTCTCATTGAGTAAAGGCTAATAAATGAATTATAATGCATGGCTTCACGCAGTTTGGGATAGATTATATTACTTGGAATCTTTTTGGTATCTATTTGAATCTGAAATTTAGTCATAGTATAAAAAATTGAGCTTGTATAACGTGGTCGTTGGATTCATGTCATTTTGAGCTCTAAATCAAAAGTTATGGACAATTTAGTGTGGATATGTCAAGTTGATTGGCCAGTTCAAATGATCATTCTAAGCTGATCATTGGTGCACACTGAGTAAAGGCTTATAAGTGAAGCATAATGCATTGTATCACGTAGTTCGGAATAGATTGGATTACTTGGAGACTTTGTCGTATCTATTTGAGTATGAAATTATGTTATATTATAGAAAATTGAGCTACCCTAACGTGGGCGTTGGATTCATGTTATTCTGAGTTCTAAATCAAAAGTTATGGACGATTTACTGCGGACATGTCAAGTTGATTGGCAAGTTCAAATTATCATTATAAGCTGATCATTGGTGCTCATTGAGTAAAGCCTTATAAGTGAAGCATAATGCATGGCATCACGTAGGTTGGGATATATAGGATTACTTGAAGGCTTTGTCGTATCTATTTGCGTCTGAAATTTTGTCACAATATAGAAATTTGAGCTAGCATAACGTGGGCGTTGGATTCATGTCATAGTGAGCTATAAATCATAAGTTATGGACAATTTAGTGCGGAAAATGTGAAGTTGATAGTCCAGTTAAAATGATCATTCTAAACGGATCAATGGTTCTCATTAAATAAACGCTAATAAATGAATTATAATGCATGGCATCACGCAGTTTGGGGTAGATTGGATTAATTCGAGCGTTTGTCATATCTATTTCATTCATAATTTTTTTTGCAATATAGAAAATTGAGCTAGCTTATCATGGGTGTTGGATTCGTGTCGTTTTGAGCTAAAAAACTAAATTGACGGACGATTTAGTGTTGACATATCAAGTTAATCGTCTAGCTAAAATGATCATTCTAAACGGCTCGATGGTTCTCATTGAGTACAGGATAATAAATGAATTATAATGCATAACATCACGCTGTTTGGGATAGATTGGATTATTTGGAAGCTTTTTCGTATGTATTTGAGTCTGAAATTTTATCATTGTATAGAAAATTAAGCTAGTACAAAGTGGGCGTCAGATTCATGTCATTTTGATCTCTAAATTAAAAGTTACGGACGATTTAGTGCGGACATGTCATGTAGATTGGCTAGTTCAAATGATCATTCTAAGCTGATCATTGGTGCAGACTGAGTAAAAGGCTTATAAGTGAAACATAATGCATGCCATCACGCAGTTTGGGATAGATTGGATTACTTAGAGACTTTGTCATATCTATTTGAGTCTGAAATTATATCACAATATAGAAAATTGAGCTATCATAACGTGGGTGTTGGATTCATGTTATTCTGAGCTCTAAATCAAAAGTTATGGACGATTTAGTGCAGACATGTCAAGTTGATTGGCAAGTTCAAATTATCAATCTATGCTGATCATTGGTGTTCATTGAGTAAAGTCTTATAAGTGAATCATAATGCATGGCATCATGTAGTTTGGGATATATAGAATTACTTGAAGGCTTTGTCGTATCTATTTCTGAGTCTGAAATTTTGTCACAATATAGAAATTTGAGTTATCGTAACGTGAGCGTTGGATTCATGTCATACTGAACTATAAATCAAAAGTTATGGAAAATTTAGTGCGGAAATGTGAAGTTGATCGTCGAGTTAAAATGATCATCCTAACTGATCATTGGTGCTCATTGATTAAAACCTCATAAGTGAAGATAATGCATGGCATCACACAGTTTGGGATATATTGGATTACTTGGAGCCTTTGTCGTATCTATTTCTTCCTAAATTTTGTCACAATATAGAAAATTGATCTATTTTAACATGGGTGTTGGATTCGTGTCTATCTGAGCCCTAAATCTAAAGTGATGGACGGCTTAGTGTTGAGATGTCAAGTTGATGGGCTAACTAAAATGATATGAGCTCTAAATCTAAAGTGATGGACGGCTTAGTGTTGATATGTCAAGGTGACGGGCTATCTAAAATGATCATTCTAAACGGATCAATGGTTCTCGTTGAATAAAGGCTAATAAGTGAATTATAATGCATGTCATCAAGCAGTTTTGGGTATATTGGATTAATTGGAGGGTTTGTCATATCTATTTCGTTCCTAAATTTTGTCACAATATAGAAAATTGAGCTAGCTTAACATGGGCATTGGGTTCGTGTCATTCTAAGCTCTAAATCTAAATTGACGGACGATTTAGTGTTGACATATCAAGTTGATCGGCTAGCTAAAATGATCATTCTAAACGGATCGATGGTTCTCATTAAGTACAAGATAATAAATTAATTATAATGCATGGTATCATGAAGTTTGGGATATATTGGATTAGTTGGAGGCTTTGTCATATCAATTTCATTCCTAAATTTTGTTACAATATAGAAAATTGAGCTAGTTTAACATTGGCGTTGGATTCGTGTCATTCTGAGCTCTAAATCAAAGTTACGGACGATTTAGTGCGGACATGTCAAGTTGATTATTTAGTTCAAAAGATCATTCTAAGCTGATCATTAGTGCTTATTGAGGAAAGGCTTATAAGTGAAGCATAATTCATGGCATCCTGCAGTTTGGGATAGATTGGATTACATGGAGACTTTGTCATACCTATTTGAGAATGAAAAATTGTCATAGTTTAGAAAATTGAGCTTGCATAACGTGGTCGCTAGATTCTTGTCATTCTGAGCACTAAATCAAAAGTTACGGACGATTTAGTGCGGACATGTCAAGTTGATTGGTCAGTTCAAATGATCATTCTAAGCTGATCAGTTGTGCTTCTTGAGTAAAGGCTTATAAGTGATGCATAATGCATAGAAACATGCAATTTATGATAGATTGGATTACTTGGAGGCTTTGTCGTATCTATTTGAGTCTGAAATTTTGTCACAAGATAAAAAATTAAGCTAGCTTAACGTGGGCATTGGATTCATGTCTTTCTGAGCTCTAAATCAAAAGTTACGGACGATTTAGTGCAGACATGTCAAGTTGATTGGTCAGTTCAAATGATCATTCTAAGATGATCATTGGTGCTCATTGAATAAAGCCTTATAAGTGAAGCATAATGCATGACATCAAGCAGTTTGGAAAAGATTGGTTTATTTGGAGGCTTTGTCGTATCTTTTTGAGTCTGAAACTTTGACATAATATAGAAAATTGAGATAGCATAACGTGGGCGTTGGATTCATGTCATTTTGAGCTCTAAATCAAAAGTTATGGATGATTTAGTGCGGACATATCAAGTTGATTGGTCAATTCAAATGATCATTCTAAGCTGATCAGTGGTGCTTATTGAGTAAGGGCTTATAAGTGATGCATAATGCATGGCATCACGCAGTTTGGGATATATTGGTTTACTTGGAGGCTTTGTCGTATCTATTTGAGTATCCAATTTTGTCACAATATAGAAAATTGAGCTNTCACGCATTTTGGGATAGATTGGATTACCTGGATGCTTTGTCGTATCTATTGGTGCTCATTGATTAAAACCTCATGAGTGAAGCATAATGCGTGGCATCACGCAGTTTGGGATAGATTGGAATACTTGGAGACTTTGTGGTATCTATTTCATTCCTAAATTTTGTCACAATATAGAAAATTGAGATATCTTTACATGGGCGTTGGATTCATGTCATTCTGAGCTCTAAATTTAAATTGACGGTCACATTAGTGTTGAAATGTCAAGTTGATCGGCTAGCTAAAATGATCATTCTAAACGGATCGATGGTTCTCATTGATTAAAGGCTAATAAATGAATTATAATGCATGGCAACACGCAGTTATGGATAGATTGAATTACTTGGGAGCTTTCTTGTAACTATTTGAGTATGAAATTATGTCATAGTATAGAAAATTGAGCTAGGATAACATGGGCGTTGGACTCATGTCATTCTGAGCTCTAAATCAAAAGTTACGGACGATTTAGAAAGGACATGCCAAGTTGATTGGCAGGTTCAAACGATCATTCTAAGCTGATCATTGGTGCTCATTCAGTAAAGGCTTATAAGTGAAGCATAATGCATGGCATCACGGAGTTTGGGATAGTTTGGATTACTTGGAGGCTTTGTCATATCAATTGAGTCTGGAATTTTGTCACAATATAGAAAATTGAGATAGCATAACCTGGGGGTTGGATTCATGTCATTCTGAGGTCTAAATCAAAAGTTAAGGACGATTTACTACAGATATGTCAAGTTGATCGGCCAGTTATTATGATAATTCTAAACTGATCATTGGTGCTCATTGATTAAAACCTTAAAAGTGAAGCATAATGCATGGCATCATGCAGTTTGGGATTGATTGGATTACCTGAGGGCTTTGTCGTATCTATTTCATTCCTAATTTTTGTCACAATATAGAAAATTGAGCTAGTTTAACGTGGGCGTTCGATTTATGTCATTCTTAGCTCTAAATATAAAGTGACGGAAGATTTAGTGTTGACATGTCAAGTTGATCGGCTATCTAAAATGATCATTCTAAACGGATCAATGGTTCTCATTGAGTAAAGGCTAATAAATGAATTATAATGCATGGCATCACGCCGTGTGGGATACATTAGATTACTTGATGGCTTTGTCGTATCTATTTCATTCCAAAATTTTGTCACATTATAGAAAATTGAGCTAGTTTAACATGGGCGTTGGATTCGTGTCATTCTGCGCTCTAAATCTAAATTGACGGACAATTTAGTGTTGACATGTCAAGTTGATCTGGTATCTAAAATGATCATTCTAAATGGATCGATGGTACTTATTGAGTAAAGGCTAATAAATGAATTATAATTCATGGCATCACGCGCTTTGGAATAGATTGGATTACGTGGAAGACTTGTCGTATCGATTTGAGTCTGAAATTTTGTCATAGTATAGTAAATTGAGCTAGCATAATGTGGGCGATGGATTCATGTCATTGTGATCTCTAAATCAAAAGTCGCGGATGATTTAATGCGGACATTTCAAATTGATTGGACTGTTCAAATGATCATTCTAAGCTGATCATTGGTGCTCATTGAGTAAAGGCTATAAGTGAAACATAATGTATGGCATCACATAGTTTGGGATAGATTGGATTAATTGGAGACTTTGTCGTATCTATTTGAGTCCGAAATTTTGTCACAAATAGAAAATTGAGATAGCATAACGTGGGCGTTGGATTCATGTCATTCCGAGGTCTAAATCAAAAGTAATGGACGATTTACTACAGACATGTCAAGTTGATTGGCCAGTTAAAATGATAATTCTAAACTGATCATTGGTGCTCATTGATTAAAACCTCAAAAGTGAAGCATAATGCATGGCATCACGCAGTTTGAGATAGATTGGATTACTTGGAGATAGCATAACGTGGGCGTTGGATTCATGGCATTCCGAGGTCTAAATTAAAAGTAATGGACGATTTACTGCAGACATGTCAAGTTGTTTGGCAAGTTAAAATGATAATTCTAAACTGATCACTGGTGCTGATTGATTAAAACCTCAAAAGTGAAGCACAATGCATGGCATCACGCAGTTTGAGATTGATTGGATTACTTGGAGGCTTTGTTGTTTCTATTTCATTCCTAATTTTTGTCACAATATAGAAAATTGAGCTAGCATAACATGGGCATTAGATTCGTGTCATTATGAGCTCTTAATCTAAATTAACCGAAGATTTAGTGTTTACATGTCAAGTTGATCGGCTAGCTAAAATGATAATTCTAAACGGATTGATGCTTCTCATTGAGTAGAGGCTAATAAATGAAAAATAACGCATGGCATCATGCAGTTTGGGATATATTGGATTACTTAGAAGCTTTCTCGTATCTCTTTGAGTCTGAAATTTTGTCATCGTATTGAAAATTGAGCTAGCATAATGTGGGTGTTGGATTTATGTCATTCTAAGCTCTAAATCAAACGTTACGGACAATTTAGTGTTGACATGTCAAGTTGACGGCTAGCTAAAATGATCATTCTAAACGGATTGATGGTTCTCATTGAATAAAACCTTATAAATGAAGCTTAATGCATGGCACCAAGCAGTTTGGGATAGTTTGGTTTACTTGGAAGATTTGTCGTATCTATTGGTGCTCATTGATTAAAACCTCATAAGTGAAGCATAATGCATGGCATCACGCAGTTTGGTATAGATTGGAAAACTTGGAGAGTTTGTGGTATCGATTTCATTCCTAAATTTTGTCACAATGTAGAAAATGTAGCTAGCTTAACATAGGCGCTGGATTTGTGTCATTCTGAGCTCTAAATCTAAGGTAACAGACGATTTAGTGTTGACATGTCAAGTTGACCGGCTAGCTAAAATGATCATTCTAAATGGATCAATTGTTCTCATAGGGTAAAGGCTAAAAATGCATTATAATGCATGGCATTACGCTGTTCGGGATATATTGGATTACTTGGAGGCTGTGTCGTATCTATTTCATTCCTAAGTTTTTTCACAGTATAGAAAATTTAGATATCTTAACATGGGCGTTGGATTCGTGTCATTTTGAGCTCTAAATCTAAATTGACGGGCACATTAGTGTTGACATGTCAAGTTGATCGGCTAGCTAAAATGATCATTCTAAACGGATCGATGGTTCTCATTGAGTAAAGGCTAATAAATGAATTATAATGCATGGCATCACGCTGTCTGGGATACATTGGATTACTTGGAAGCTTTGTGGTACCTATTTGAGTCTGAAATTTTGTCATAGCATTGAAAATTGAGCTAGCATAACGTGGGCGTTGAATTCATGTTATTCTAAACTCTAAATCAAAAGTTATGAACGATATAGTGCGGACATGTCAAGTTGATTGACCAGTTCAAATGATCATTCTAATCAAATCATTGGTGCTCATTGATTAAAGGCTTATATCTGAAGCATAAAGCATGACATCACACAATTTGGGATAGATTGGATTACTTGGAGGCCTTATCGTATATATTTGAGTCATAAATTTTGTCACAATATAGAAAATTGAGCTAGCATAACGTGGGCTTTGGTTTTAGTGCGGACGTGTCAACTTGATCGGCCAGTTAGAATGATAATTGTAAACTAATCATTGGTGCTCATTGAATAAAACCTCATAAGTGAAGCATAATGCATGGCATCATGGAGTTTGGGATAGATTGGATTACTTGGAGGCAATGTCGTATCTATTTGAGTCAGAAATTTTGTCATAGTAAAGAAAATTGAGCTAGGATAACGTGGGTATTGGATTCATGTCATTATGAGGTATAAATCAAAAGTTATGGACGATTTAGTGTGGATACATCAAGTTGATCGGCCAGTTAAAATGATAATTCCAAACTGATCATTGGTGCTCATTGATTAAAACCTCATAAGTGAAGCATAATGCATGGCGTCACAGAGTTTGGGATAGATTGGATTACTTGGAAGCTTTGGCATATCTATTTGAGTCTGAAATTTTGTCATAGAATTGAAAATTGAGCTAGCATAACGTGGGCGTTGGATTCATGTCATTCTGAACTCTAAAGCAAAAGTTATTGACGATTTACTGCAGACATGTCAACTTGATCGGCCAGTTAAAATGATTATTTGAAGCTGAACATTGGTGCTCATTGATTAAAACCTATTAAGTGAAGCGTAATGTATGACATCACACAGTTTGGGATGATTGCATTACTTGGAGGTTTTGTCGTAACTATTTCATTCCTATATTTTATCACAATATAGAAAATGCAGCTAGCTTAACGTGGGTGTTGGATTCGTGTCATTCTCAGCTCTAAATCTAAAGTGACGGAGGATTTAGAGTTGACATGTCAACTGGATCGGCTAGGTAAAATAATCGTTCTAAACGGATCAATGGTTCTCATTGAGTAAAGGCTAATAAATGAATTATAATGCATGGCATCACACAGTTTTGGATAGATTGGATTACTTGGAAGCTTCGTAGTCTCTATTTTAGTCTGAACTTTTGTCATAGTATGGAAAATTGAGCTTGCATAATGTCGGCGTTGGATTCAAGTCATTCTCAGCTCTAAATCAAAAGTTAGGGACGATTTAGTATGGACATGTGAAGTTGATTGGCCAATTCAAATGATCATTCTAAGCTGATCATTGGTGCTCATTCAGTAAAGGCTTATCACTGAAGCATAATTTATGGCATCACACAGTGTAGGATAGATTGGATTACTTTAAGGCTTAATCTTATCTGTTTGAGTTTGAAATTTTTTCACAATATTGAAAATTCAGCTAGCATAACGTGGGCGTTGGATTTATGTCATTTTGAGCTCTAAATCGAAAGTTATGAACGATTTAGTGCGGATATGTCAAGTTTATCGACCAGTTAAAATGATCAATCTAAACTGATCATTGGTGCTCATTGATTAAAACCTCATAACTGAAGCATAATGCATGGCATCACGCATTTTGGGATAGATTGGATTACTTGGAGGCTTTGTAGTATCTATTTCATTCCTATTTTTGTCACAATATAAAAAATTGAGCTAGCTTAACATAGGCGTTGGACTCGTGTCATTCTGAGCTTTAAATCTAAAGTGACGGACGATTTAGTGTTTATATGTCAAGTTGATCGGCTAGCTAAAATGATCATTCAAAATGGATTAATGGTTCTCATTCGGTAAAGGCTAATAAAGTAATTATAATGCATGGTATAACACAGTCTTGGATAGATTGGATTACTTGAAACCTTCGTCATCTCTATTTGAGTCTGAAATTTTGACACAATATAGAAAATTGAGCTACCATAACGTGGGCGTTGGATTCATATCATTTTGAGCTCTAAATCAAAAGTTATGGATGATTTATTGCGTACATGTCAACATGATAGGCCAGTTAAAATGATCATTCTAAACTGATCATTGATGCTCATTGATTAAAACCTCATAAGTGAAGCATAATGCATGACATCACGCAGTTTGGGATAGATTTGATTACTTGGAGGCTTTGTCGTATCTATTTCATTCCTAAATTTTGTTACAATATAAAAAATGGAGCTACCTTAACGTTGACGTTGGATTCGTGTCATTCTCACCTATAAATCTAAAGTGACGTAGGATTTAGTGTTGACTTGTCAAGTTGATCGGCTAGCTAAAATGATCATTCTAAACGGATCAGTGGTTCTCATTGGGTAAAGGCTTATTAATGAATTATAATGCATGACATCACACAGTTTTGGATAGTTTGGATTACTTGGAAGCTTCCTCATCCCTATTTGAGTCTGATATTTTGACACAATATAGAAAATTGAGCTAGCATTACGTGGGCGTTGGATTCATGTCATTCTGTGCTCTAAAAAAAGTTATGGACGATTTAGTGCGGACATGTCAACTTGATCGGCCAGTTAAAATGATCATTCTAAACTGATCATTGGTGCTCATTGATTAAAACCTCATAAGTGAAGCACAATGCATGGCATCACGCAGTTTGGGATAGATTGGATTACTTGGACGCTTTGTTGTATCTATTTCATTACTAAATTTTGCACAATATAAAAAATGGAGCTACCTTAACGTGAGCGTTGGATTCGTGTCATTGTCAGCTCTAAATCTAAAGTGACGGAGGATTTAGTGTTGACATGTCAAGTCGATCGGCTAGCTAAAATGATCATTCTCAACGGATCAATGGTTCTCTATAGTAAAGGCTAATAAATGAACTATAATGCATGGCATCACACAGTTTTGGATGGATTGGATTACTTCGAAGTTTCGTCGTCTCTATTTGATTGGTGAGTTCAAATGATCATTCTAAGCTGATCATTGGTGCTCACTGAGTAAAGGCTTATAAGTGAAGCATAATGCATGGCATCACGCAGTTTGGGATAGATTGGTTTACTTGGAGGCTTTGACTATCTATTCAAGTCTGAAATTTTGTCACAATATAGAAAATTAAGCTAGCACGGGCTTTGGATTATGTCATTCTGAGCTCTAAATCAAAAGTTATGGATGATTTAGTGCGGACGTGTCAAGTTGATCGGCCATTTAAAATTTTCATTCTAAACTGATCATTGGTGCTGATTTCTTAAAACCTCATAAGTGAATCATAATGCATGGCATCACGCAGTTGGGATAGATTGGATTACTTGGAGGCTTTGCCGTATCTATTTCTTTCCTAATTTTTGTCACAATATAGAAAATTGAGGTAGCTTAACATGGGCGTTGGATTCCTCTCATTTTTAGCTCTAAATCTAAATTGATGGTCGATTTCATGTTGAAATTTCAAGTTGATCGGCTAGCTAAAATGATCATTCGAAACGGATCATTCTAAAGGCTTATAAGTAAAGGCTTATAAGTGAAGCATAATGCATGGCATCACGCAGTTTCAGATAGATTGGATTACTTGGAGGCTTTGAGTATCTACTTCGGTCTGAAATTTTGTCACAATATAGAAAATTGAGCTAGCATAACGTGGGCGCTGGATTCATATCATTCTGAGCTTTAAATCGAAAATTATTGACGATTTAGTCCAGACATGTCAAGTTGATCAGCCTGTTAAAGTGATCATTCTAAACTGATCATTGGTCCTCATTGATAAAAACCTCATAAGGGAAGCATATGCATGGCATCACGCAGTTTGAAATATATTGGATTACTTGGAGGGTTTGTCGTATCTATTTCATTCTTAAATTTTGTCACAATATAGAAAATTGAGCTAGCTTAATATGGGCCTTGGATTCGTGTCATTCTGAGCTCTAAATCTAAATTGATGGATGATTTAGTGTTGACATGTCAAGTTGAACGGCTAGCTAAAATGATCATTCTAAACACATTGATGGCTCTCATTGAGTAAAGGCTAATAAATAAATTATAATGCATGGTATCACGCAGATTGGGATAGATTAAATTACTTGGAAGCTTTTTCATATATATTTGAGTCTGAAATTTTGTCGTAGTATTGAAAATTGAGCAGTATAACGTGGGCGTTGGATTCATGTCATTCTCAGCTCTAAACCAGAAGTTACGAACGATTTTGTGTGGACATGTCAGGTTGATTGACCAGTTGAAATGATCATTCTAAGCTGATCATTGGTGGTAATTGAGTAAAGGCTTATAAGTCAAGCATAATGCATGGCATCACGCACATTGGGATAGATTAGATTACTTGGAGGCTTTGAGTATCTATTTGATTCTGAAATTTTGTCTAAATATAGAAAATTGATCTAGCATAACGTGGGCGTTGGATTCATGTCATTCTGAGCTCTAAATCAAAAGTTATGGACAATTTAGTGCGGACATGTCGAGTTGATCGGCCTGTTAAGATGATAATTCTAAACTCATCATTGGTGCTCATTGATTAAAACCTCATAAGTGAAGCATAATGCATGGGATCAAACAGTTGGGGATAGATTGGATTACTTGGAGGCATTATCGTATCTATTTCATTCCTATATTTTGTCACAATATTGAAAATGGAGCTAGCTTAACGTGGGCGTTGGATTCATGTCATCCTCAGCTCTAAATCTAAAGTGACGGAGGATTTAGTGTTGACATGTCAAGTGGATCGGCTAGGTAAAACGATCATGCTAAACGGACCAATGCTTCTCATTGAGTAAAGGCTAATAAATGAATTATAATGCATGGCATCACACAGTTTTGGATAGATTGGATTACTTGGAAGCTTTGTCGTCTTTATTTGAGTATGAAATTTTGTTATAGCATAGAAAATTGAGCTAGCTTAACGTGGACGTTGGATTCGTGTCATTTTGAGATCTAAATCAAAAGTTACGGACGATTTATTGCGGAAATGTCAAGGTCATTGGCCAGTTCAAATGATCATTCTAAGCTGATCATTGGTGATCATTGAGTAAAGGCTTATAAGTGAAGTATAATGCATGGTTTCACACAGTTTGGGATAGATTGGATTATTTGAAGGCTTTCAATATCTATTTGAGTCTGAAATTTTGTCATAGTATTGAAATTGAGCAAGAATAACGTGGGCGTTAGATTCATGTCATTCTGAGCTCTAAATCAAAAGTTACGGACGATTTAGTACGGATATGTCAACTTGATTGGCCAGTTCAAATGATCACACTAAGCTAATCATTAGTGCTAATTGAGTAAATGCTTATAACTGAAGCATAATGCATGGCATTACGCAGTTTGGGATTGATTGGATTACTTGGAGGCTTTGAGTATCTATTTGAGTCTGAAATTTTGTTACAATATAGAAAGTTGAGATAGCATAACGTGGGCGTTGGATTCATGTCATTGTGAGCTCTAAATCAAAAGTTATGTACAATTTAGTGCAGACATATCAAGTTGATTGGCCAGTTAAAATGATCATTCTAGCTGATCAATGTTGCTCATTGATTAAAATCTCATAAGTGAAGCATAATGCATGGCATCGCGCAGTTTTGGATAGATTGGATTACCTGATGCCTTTATCGTATCTATTTCAGTCCTAAATTGTATCACAATATAGAAAATTGAGCTAGCTTAACATGGGCAATGGATTCGTGTCATTCTAAGCTCTAAATCTAAATTGACTGAAGATTTAGTGTTGACATGTCAAGTTGATCGGATAGATAAAATGATCATTCTAAACGGATCAATGGTTATCATTGAGTAAAGGCTAATATCTGAATTATAATGCATGGCATCACAGAGTTTGGGATAGATTGGTTTATTTCTAAGCTTTGTCGTATCTATTTGAGTCTGAAATTTTGTCATAGTATTGAAAATTGAGCTAGCATAACGTGGGCGTTGGATTCATGTCATTCTATGCTCTAAATCAAAAGTTACAGACAATTTACTCTGGACATGTCAAGTTGATTGGCCAGTTCAAATGATGATTCTAAGCTGATCATTGGTGCTCATTAAGTAAAGCCTTATAAGTGAAGCATAATGCATGGCATCACACAGTTTTGGATAGATTGGAGTACTTGGAGGCTTTGTCGTATTTATTTGAGTCTGAAATTTTGTCACCATATAGAAAATTAGGCTAGCATAATGTGGGCATTGGATAAATGTCATTCTGAGCTCTAAATAAAAAGTTATGGAAGATTTAGTGCGGATATTTCAAGTTGATCGGCCAGTTAAAATGAACATTCTAGCTGATCATTGGTGCTCATTGACTAAAACCTCATAAGTGAAGCATAATGCATGGAATCATGCAGATTGGGATAGATTAGATTACCTGGAGGGTTTGCTGTATCTATTTCATTACTAAATTATATCACAATATAGAAAATTGAGCTAGCTTAACATGGGCGTTGGATTCGTGTCATTCTGAGCTCTAAATCTAAATTGACAGATGATTTAGTGTTGACATGTCAAGTTGATCGGATAGATAAAATGATCATTCATAATGGATCAATGGTTCTCATTGAATAAAGGCTAATAATTAAATTATAATGCATGGCATCACACAGTTTAGGATAGATTGGAGTACTTAGAATCTTTGTTGTATCTAATCTATTTCAGTCTGAAATTATGTCATATTATTGAAAATTGAGCTAGCATAACGTGGGCGTTGGATTCATATGATTCTGAGCTCTAAATCAAACGTTATGGACAATTTACTATGGCATGTCAAGTTGATTGACCAGTTCAAATGATCATTCTAAGCTCTCATTGAGTAACGGCTTATAAGTGAAGCATAATGCATGGCATCACGTAATTTGGGATAGATTGGATTACTTGGAGGCTTTGTCGTATCTATTTGAGTCTGAAATTTTGTCACAATCTATAAACTTGAGCTAGCATAATGTGGGCGTTGGATTCATGTCATTCTGAGCTCTAAATAAAAAGTTATGGACGATTTAGTGCGGACATGTCAAGTGGATCGGCCAGTTAAAATGATCATTCTAAACTGATCATTGGTGCTCATTGATTAAAACCTCATAAGTGAAGCATAATGCATGTCTTCATGCAGTTTTGGATAGATTGGATTATCTGAACGGTTTGTCGTATCTATTTCATTCCTAAATTTTATCAAAATGTTGAAAATTAGGCAAGATTAACATGGGCGTTGGATTCGTGTCATTTTGAGCTCTAAATCTAAATTGATATACGATTTAGTGTTCACATGTCAAGTTGATCGGCTAGATAAAATAATCATTCTGAACGGATCAATGGTTCTCATTGAGTAAAGGCTAATAAATGAATTATAATGCATGGCATCACGCAGTTTGGGATAGAGTGAATTATTTTCAAGCTTTGTCGTATCTATTTGAGTCTGAAATTTTGTCATAGTATAGAAAATTGAGCTACCATATTGTGGGCATTGGATTCATGTCAATCTGAGTTCGGAATCAAATGTTACACACAATTTAGGGCGGACATGTCAAGTTGATTGGCCAGTTCAAATGACAATTCTAAGCTGAGCATTGGTGCTCATTGAGTAGATGCATGATATATAATGCATGAAATCACACTATTCGGGATAGATTGGATTACTTGGAAGCTTTGTCGTATCTATTTGAGTCTGAAATTTTGTCATAGTATAGAAAATTTAGCTAGCATAATGTTGGCGTTGAATTCATGTCCCCATCCCCTGAGCCCTGTAAAATAAAGTTACCGGACGATTTAGTGCAGACCATGTCCAAGGTTGATTTGTCCAAGTTCAAATGATTTATCCTAAGCTGAATCCATTTGGTGCTCCCCATTCGAGTAAAGGACTTATATGTGAAGCCATCCAAATGCATGGCATCCGCAGTTTGGGATAGATTGGATTACTTGGAGGCTTTGTCGTATCTATTTGAGTGTGAAATTTTGTCACAATATAGAAAATTGAGCTAGCATAACGTGGCCATTGGATTCATGTCATTCTGAACTCTAAATCAAATGTTACGGACGATTTAGTGCAGACATGTAAAGTTGATTGGCCAGTTCAACTGATCTAAGCTGATCATTGGTGCTCATTGAGTAAAGTCTTATAAGCGAATAATAATGCATGCACTACAAGAAAAAATTAATATTTCCGACGGCATTTCCGACGGAAATAAAACCATCAAAATTTTCCAAGGCCTATGCGATGATTTTCTGACGGACTTCCGATGGAATTTTTTTGTCGGTGATCCGTCGGTGTTTTCCGACGCATGCACTACCGTCGGGAAATCGATGGTAAAACCTGACGGCTTTCCATCCATTTTCCAACGAAAATGTAGGCGTCGGGATATCCTCTTAAAACCATCTGAAATTGCCAACAAAATACAAGCCGTTGGTTTTTTCCGACTATTTCCTGATGGAATGTTGTTTTTACTATACGTTTAGAATCCGTCCGGAACATATTGATGGGCTGACGTCGAGTATAGTTGTTGATCGTCGGAAAAATGAGACAGTGGTCGAAAAGCATCGAAAATCCGTCGAAAACAGAATATTCTTAAGAATAATCTATTAAAAATTTGTGATTTTCTGTTAAAAATTTGTAATAATATATTAAAAATTCATAATAAACTGTTAAAAATTCGTGATAATTTTCTAATTTTCAATATAAATATGCTATGCCCCTTAACAATTTCACCAGAACAAAAAATCTTAAGAAAATGTCTTCTTTGGGTTCTTATGATTATTTTTGATCGTGGATGGATAAACCTTGGTATGATTCAACAACAGGGGAATTGACTGATGAATTTGTGCAAGGTGTTCAAGAGTTCATGACATTTGCATCAAACAATAGCATGATATCGGAATCCGGTAAAATGTATTGTCCATGTATTAAATG
This sequence comes from Pugionium dolabratum, assembly GCA_018901945.1. Lineage (NCBI taxonomy): Eukaryota > Viridiplantae > Streptophyta > Magnoliopsida > Brassicales > Brassicaceae > Pugionium > Pugionium dolabratum. The sequence continues at coordinate 1,028,116 of JAEVFF010000083.1, read as the reverse complement.
TTGAAATCATAGATTAATCTCTGTTAGAGAAGTACATAATCATTTCTATAGGACTGGATTTATGCTGAGTTACAAAATTTGGTATTCACATGCAGAAACTGATGCAACGATGCAATATTATGGTAGTACTTCAAAAAGGTTAGATAGTACTAATGTTAGGGTAGAGGAACTGGCATCACAAGTTGATATAAACGTAGGCATTGTTCAGATGGTGAATGATGCATTTCGTGAACAAAGAGCAACATACACTGAGGATAGTAGTAGAATAGAGGAACCTAATTTGGAAGCCCAAAACTTTTTTGATATGTTAGATGCATCGAAGCAGCCTTTATATAAAGGATGTAGAGATAGATTATGACCTTTATCTGCTGCAAACAGGTTGCTAACGATAAAGACAGATTTCAACTTGGTTGAAGATTGTGTGAATGCGATAGCTGATTTTGTTAGAGATATATTACCTGAAGATAATATTGCACCTGCTTCATATTACGAAGTTCAAAAACTTGTAGCTGGTCTTGGATTTCCATATCAGATGATCGATGTATGTATTAACAATTGCATGATCTATTGGAGAAATGATGAAAACCGCATGAAGTGCCAATTTTGTCACAAACCTCGATTTCAAGAGACAAGCGGCAGAGTACCTATTCCGCATAAACGGATGTGATATTTTTCATTAACAGAGAGATTAAAGAGGTTATATAATCCGAACACATGGCAAAACCTATGAGATGGCATGCAGAAGATAATTCGAATGGAGAAATTGTGCATTCCTCGAATGCTGAAGCATGGAAACATTTTCAACAAGTTTATCCAAGTTTTGAATATGAGCCTAGGAACGTATACCTCGGGTTATCTACATATGGATTCAACCTTTTGGGAAGCATGGGAGGCAATACTCATTGTGGCCAGTTATCGTGATACCTTATAATTTGCCTCCTTTGTTGTGCATGAAACGACAGTTTTCGTTTCTAACAATTCTCGTCCGCGGTCCACAACATCCTAAGCGATTGCTTGATATGTTTTTGCAGCCACTAATTCATGACTTAAAAATACTGTGGGAAAATTGTGTCGAAGCATTCGATGTTTCCAACCAACATAACTTTTTGATGCGATCAGTACTTATGTGGATCATAAATGATTTTCCAGAATATGGTATGATATCACGATGGTCGACGCATGGAAGATTAGCATACCCATATTGTCAAGATAATACTGATGCGTTCCAACTGAAACACGGACGAAACGCTAGTTAGTTCGATTGTTCATCGATTTCTACCACAAGATCATCCATATCGCTTCACGACATTGTTTAGGAAAAACAAAAAAAAAATTTGATGGTCCACCTCCTATTCTTGACAAGAATTATATGATGACTCAACTTAGAGATTTTGGTGGTGAGAAAATGGCTTCATGTTGAGGTAACGGACATTACCCTATTGATGGTAGTAGCGAATACCATAATTGGCACAAGAAGAGCATTTTTTTAGATTTACCATATTGGAAGGACCATTTGTTGCACCATAATCTAGATGTTATGCACATTGAGAAAAACGTTTTTGACAACATAATGAATACCGTAATGTCAAAAGATAATTTGAAAGTTAGACTGGATTTGCTAGATATTTGTTTTCGGAAGGAACTACATGTAATGTCAAATGGAAAATCAGTGTCTCCCACATTCCGGTTGGATGCGCATGCAAAAGACGAATTCTTTGACTGAATTAAGCATAGTGTCAAATTGCCCGATGGATACACATCTAATCTTCATAATTGTGTCGATACTACTGTAGGCAAATTTTCATGGATGAAAAGTCATGATTTTCATGTATTCATGCAATGACTATTTCCATTTGCCTTTAGCGATCTTCTGCCTAAAAACATCTACGGAACAATTGCGGTTACGTTTACATTATTTTATATATAAATAATCATAATTTCATATATTATATGATATTAAATTTATGATTATTTATTTTTTCCATACTTTAATTATATATAAATTATTTTTTTCTGATAATACTTCATTTCAGATTATTATAATTAGAATAAACTATACTAAACCGAAAAATATTGGAAATAAATATTTATAAATTTATTTTTAAATTTATCTACAAAAATATATATTTTTTTTTGAAATATCCTCACCCGACGGATTTCTGACGCTGTTGGTAATTCTATCAGAAATCTGTCGGCAAACCGTCAAAACCATCGACAATCATCTAATTTACAAATTTATTTTTAAATTTATCTATATATTTTTTTTGAAATATTGATTTCCTCACCCGACAGATTTCAACATTTATTGGAAATTAGAAGATATTTTAAGTAACATATGTACATGACTTAATCTATTTTATTATTAATTGATTTTTGAATTGAAAACTAACATAATTTAGAATGGTATTGAAATTTGTTTCAAATTGTTCAGCTCTATATGTAATCGATTGAATCCAAAATAAGTATACCATTTTTATATTTTATTGGATCATATATAGACGATTATATTTTGTATAGTGAATCATATATAGACGATCCAAAATAAGTTTTGTTTTGAAATAGTTTGTGTAGTGAATCCTTAATGAAATTCTTATATTAAGAATAATAAAATAATAGAAACAGTACATTTCCTACATATATATGGATACGAATTACATTGAGTTCAAAATACATTATCGTTTTAACTCAACATTCAAGAAACATGTAGTATACATATAAATATTTTTATACTTTAATTATACATAATATTTTTTCAAAATATTGATTTATGGAACTGACGGATTTCCGATGGCTTTGGTAATTCCATCGGAAAGCCATCGAAAAACCGTCAAAATCGTATTTGCAACGTGGACAGACTATTTGTCGATCATCCACGGGTTCTAAGCAGTCCGACGGATTTCTGACGGCCAAATGCAGGAAACATAATTCCCAACCTGGGCTTTCGCAAAAATATTTATTAAATTCCCGATGGAAATTACCGTCGGAAATATCTAATATAACCTACAGTCGTTTTTCTCCTTTTTCTCTCTCGCGTTTCTCTCCTTCTCTGCCTCTTCGCCTCCCCACCGCTCTCGTCGCCGGAAATCGCTTTTCTTCTTCACCTCCCGCCGCTGTCGTCGCAAATCATGTAAGATTTTTTTATATGAAGTGCTTGGGGTAGAATATGATATAAAACTGTCTCTGCTTCGTTTCAAATTTGAACCATTTGTGAGTTTGCGTTGTTGGCATTGTGGCAAGAGTCACTGTTGTATAGGAGAAGCCTATACATATATTACATAATCTGGTCGGACCTTTTCCCAAACAAATACAGAAAGTCTTGTTTTTTCTTTATGGAAGTTGTAATATTTGATCCAAAAAAACTGTTTGTATAAAAGCAAAAAGCAGTTTTTTATTACTAATGAGTCTTTACAAGCCTGTTAATTTGGAAACCAAAGAGTAGTTAACGACGGTTGTTCTTCGACTATTTGTCGATCCTCGAAAAGGGAAAATCGGTGTTTTTGCCGGAGTTGTTCCATTGTAGCTTCTGTTTTTTTCTTTTCCGGAAAAATAAAGGTCGAACTTCGTAAATTGTTTGACTTGTGAGGCCAAATTTGTTCGATAGACTCATTCTATGGTTTGTGAAGAGCCAGTGCTTTACTACGCTTCGGTATTCGGTTTTATCTAAACTCATAGAATCAAAAGATGGTTTGATGTGGAAAGTTTGTGATTCTTTGTTTTACTAACTTTTGATGGTGCATTTGTTGAATTACGTTTGAATGGTTGCATGAGTGCAAACTGTTTGTTTAAATGTCTGAAAGCCAACTTACAGTTGCTCATTCTGCTTTTCTTAGCTGTTTATCAATGTAAACGATAGGTTTTGTGTATAATTAGGGCAGCGAGGTAGAAATTTGTAGCTTGATTGGGACATGTCTTCATATCTGTTTCTCATGTGGTAATTCGTGTAGTAAAATTATGAGGTGCCGTAACGTCATTACATTAGTTTTTCATTCAATGTATCATAAAAATCAAAGGTGAAATGTACTTAACTTTTGTTTTAAAAGTTAAGAAAAGCATTTTATTTTAGATGAAATAATGTTACTTATTATCTATCTAAAAATTACTCAACTAATAATGAAAATTACAAAATACAAGTGATTACGAGAGTGAAAACTAATTAATTTTATACTAAAAATTGGAAAACTTCTTTAAAAACATTTCATTAAAATAAAAATAATTGATTATTATTTTAAATAATTTAATGTTTTCAAAGAAAAAATGACAAATAGTAAATTTAGATATACTGATAAATGTCAAAATCATAATGTTTTAAGGTCGTATCAAGAGTACCAAAGACGTGGTGAGTTGTCTACTCCGAGTTGTATACCAACTCAAATTCCAGAATCTATAAATGATTCTTTTCGACCAATGACAATTGAAGAATTGGTTCAGCAGTCTGGTCGTGAACTTCTTATTTTTCTCGATCCGAGATATCAAGGAAATTCGACATGGTAAATTCAATTTTCTATAATTATATTTAAAATAATTATTTTAACACTATTTTAATAAAAATTTGTAGTTTGGTATTTCAAACAATGGAGTAAGCAAATATATATTAAAGATGTTTCATTCTCTTTTGAACAAACCATATACAAAATTTAGAGATATTCCGTACGAAAAACATCAGATTTGGTTGAAAACGTTTGCGATACGTTAATTTATTTTTAAATATATAATTGTGTTAAGTAGTTTTTAATAATATTTCTAGTAATATATAAGTAAATTTCGCAGCAATAATTTACATGGGATCCCATGAACACAAAATTGGTGGAAGAAGCTTTTCATAAAGAGGTTGGAGTACAATTCTCCCGCCACATGAACGAGTGGAAACAAAAATGGAAAAAGGGAAAAGATAAAACAAGAGGGTTGAATGAGACGTTTGGAACGACTTTATTCGTTATTGGGAATCTTCCAGCGCTAAGGTCATCTCGAGGACTAATTCGGGAAACCGGAAGAGCGACCGAGTAGGCAAAGGCATTTACATTCACAATGCCGGATCAACTAGTTTTCTGAGACGAGCCAATCAATTGGTAAATTAATTATTATATTAATTTTACTTATTATTATTTGAAAATTTTAAATTATTAATTTAGAATTTTTTTACTTTTACGCACAAGAATTTGGAGCGCCCCCAGATCAATTGCAACTTTTCGAGGCCGTCCACACGAAAAAAATACTGGTGGCATCCAAGATGGTCTTGTTAATGAGATCATTGAAAAAGTAAAAAAGAAAAAATTGATATTTTAACTCAACAGTCTCATGTTGGTTCTTCATCTTTGGTCGCCGAATTATCTCGTTCTGAGATTAACCATCTCGTTCTTGATGTAAATTTGATTTTTCTTTTTATTTATTTTTATATTTAATATTATAATATCTTTTTAATAATATTTTTTTGTTTTTACAAGAAGTACCATTTTCTAAGGGTCATCATCAAGGACTCGGGAGAGTTGTAGATACCGGTGGTGCAACATCTACGGCTAGAAACGAGGAGAATGACAAGATAAAAAACAAATGGCGGCTATGGAGATAGAGATGAAGAATCTTAAAAATACTTTATTGGATGGAGAGGTGAAGTGAACTAGACGAGGGGTGATTAACCTCGTGATAAATCACAACTTAGAAGCTAGGAGGGCTGGTCTCAACTAGGGTACTAAGCGATAGAGTTTTAGGAGAAAAACTCGTAGGAAAAAGTTCTATCTTTATTAATAATCAAAAGTTTTTGAACTACAATATTGAAGGAGCATTATTAATATGCTCGGTAGCCTTGACTTTTTAGGGTCGACCAAAAATAAAAATGGAAAAGTTACAAAAGTGCATACGGAAAATTACAAAAAGGAAATAACCAAAAAAAGACAACTACCAAAATTGTTCTTGACTCAAAAATGGAAAACTACTAATTCCTATCCTGAAAAACAGAAAAGGCAATTATATAATTGAAAACTACTAATTCCTATCCTGAAAAACAGAAAAGGCAATTATATAATTGAAAACTTATCTTTTTTACCCTTGGGCCAAGAAATGGAAGGTGGCCGACCTTGTGGGTTGCACGCGCCTAGCTCATAGCCTTCAACTTGGAGTAGGGTTACGAAATGTTGGGCCTTGACCTCTTTTTCCACGAGAGCCCAAGTCTCTGGAGTCCTTTGCAATGTTGAGAAACCCTTGGATTCTTCCATGTACTCTTGGCCTAATGCTCCTTGTCCTTGGTCTTCTAGGAGTTTGTCTACCCACAAGCTGAACTTGTGGAAAAATGCCCTTGTTCTACTCCTTGTCATGGCTCCTGGTGGCACCACTGGTGTAGAGGTTCATCCAGATTCATGCCTTGAAGCTGGTAGATGAATCGATCCGAGTCTTCTTGTGTAGAGGTGGAAATGATGGTACAATCGCGTGAGCCGGCTGGATTGTGCATGGAGCTGGCCGAGTTGCGATCGGAGCCAGCCAGATTGATTTGTGAGCTGGCGGCATCACCAATTAGGCTGGTGGTGTCATTCACGTCGCCGCCAGTTGGGCCGGAGGTTTGGCCCTCTCTGCCAGAAAAGTTGGTTGGCCCGGCCCGGCTGATCATAGGGCCGGTGGTACCGCTTGGCCCGGCAGACGCGCCAAATGGCCCGGCTGTCTCGGGCAAGCCTTCTGGTTGGCCATTTTGGTCTTCTGGCTGGCCAGACGATCAAATGTCCTCATCATCCCCTCCCCCCTTCAGTAGGTTTGGACCTCAAAACTGGCTCATCTGCAAGGAAAGGAGTTAAATCAGTCACATTAAATGTGTTAGACACATTAAACTCACCTGGAAGTTCAATCCGGTAGGAGTTGTTGTTGATCCTCTCCAGCATTCTGAATGGTCCATCTCCTCTTGGGGCCAGCTTGGAACTCCTTAGGTTGGGGAACCTCTCTTGTCGTAGGTGTGGCCACACCCAATCGCCTCGTTGAAAGATCATTTCTCTTCTCCCTTTGTTGGCGTGAGTCACGTACTGCCCAGTACTCTTCTCAAGGTTCTCTGCTACCTTCTGGTGTATCTTCTTGATGAGTTCTGCCTTAGATACTCCATTGAGTTTGGTCATTTCTGCTGGGGGTAGTGGTGTTTGCTCTAAAGGCGTTTGAGGGTTGAAACAGTAGACCACTTCAAAAGGGGTCTTCTTTGTGGCTGAATGCACTGCTCGGTTGTAAGCAAACTCTATAAATGGCAGGCACTACACCCATGTCTTGAGGTTCTTTCCTAGTGTGGTCATGAGAAGAGCCGACAATGTCCGGGTTCCTACTTTATTTTGGCCATCTGTTTGACGATGGCAGGTGGTAGAGAAAAGCAGCTTTGTGCCCAGCTTTATCCAGAGGGTCCTCCAGAAGTGGCTGAGAAATTTGGTGTCTCTGTCTGATACGATGGTCCTTGGCACTCCATGAAGTCGTACTACCTCCCTGCAGAACAGTTCAGTTGTTTGCGTGGCATCATTAACATTGGCACATGGTATGAAAGGTGCCATCTTGGAAAATTGGTCCACCACTACAAAGATAGCATCCTTGTGGTTGATCTTGGGCAGACCTAGAATGAAGTTCATGGAAATGTCCACCCATGTATGTGTAGGTAAGGGCAGAGGGAGATACAACCCGTGAGGGTGCATTTGGGACTTCGCCTTCTTCCAAGTGATGCACCTTGCACAATGGGCTTCTACTGACCTCTTGATGTGTGGCCAATAGAAGTGCTCCTTTACCAATTCTAGTGTCTTGTCAACACCAAAGTGGCCCATAAGACCTCCTCCATGAGCTTCTCGGGTGATAACCTCTCGTAGAGATCCTTGTGGTATGCACATCTTTCTTTCACGGAACAAGAACCCATCATGGATATAGAATTGCCATGACTCCCTGCGCCACACTCCTTGTTGCTCTCAGCAAAGTCAGGATCATCCTTATACAGGTCCTTGATGTGCTCGAATCCTAAGACCTTTGCTTCCATTGTAGATATCAAAGCAAATCTCCTTGATAATGCATCAGCTTCCACATTATCCTTGCCCTTCTTGTACTTGATGACGTAAGGGAAGGTTTCTATAAACTCCCACCTAGCATGTCTACTCTTGAGGTTGGTTTGCCCTTTAAGGTGTTTGAGAATCTCGTGATCAGTGTTGATCACAAACTCCTTGGACGACAAGTAATGTTGCCAAGTCTCCAAAGCTCGGACTAGGGCATAGAGCTCCTTGTCGTAGGTGGGATAATTCAGTGAGGCCCCACCTAACTTCTCACTGAAGTATGCCACTGGCCTTCCTCCTTGAGTTCGCACTGCTCCTATGCATATTCCAGAGGCATCACACTCCACTTCAAACGTCTTGTTGAAGTCGGGCATGACTAGTACTGGTGCATGCGTGAGGCTGTCCTTCAAGGCCTGGAATGCCTTCTCTTGAGATTCTCCCCAGCTGAATCCCACATTCATCTTCACTACTGCCGTCAATGGTGAGGCAATGCTGCTGAAGTTGGGCACAATTCTTCTGTAGAAGCTAGCCAGGCCATGGAAGCTTCTCACTTGGCTGATGTTGCTCGGTGTTGGCCATTCTTGTATGGCTCGAATCTTCTCTTCATCAACCTTAATCCCTGTGAACTTACAACAAAGCCTAAGAAAACAAGCTTGCCAGTACAAAAGGGTGCACTTCTTGAGATTGGCATAAAACTCTTCTTGTCGAATTTTTAAGAACCATCTCAAGATGTGTAAGGTGTTCCCGTAGGCATTTACTGTAAACAAGTATGTCATCAAACTAGACTACTACAAACTTACTGATGTACGCCCTAAGAACTTGGTTCATAAGACGCATGAAGGTGCTTGGGGCATTAGTCAAGCCAAATGGCATGACTGTCCACTCGTAGAGCCCTTGCTTTGTCTTGAAAGCAGTCTTCCACTCATCACCATCCTTCATCCTGACCTGGTGGTATCCACTCTTGAGGTCTATCTTGGAGACCACTGTGGCTCCACTCAGCTCATCTAGCATGTCATCCAGCCTTGGTATAGGGTGCCAGTACTTGACTGTGATGTTGTTGATGGCTCGGCAGTCTACACACATTCGCCAAGTCCCATCCTTCTTGGGGACTAGTAACACTGGTTCGGCACATGGACTGAGGCTCTCTCGAGCATAGCCTTTCTCTAGGAGCTCCTTAACCTGCTTCTCAAGCTCCATGGACTCCTCTGGACTCATCCGGTAGGCTGGTCGATTGGGTAAGGCTGCTCCGGGCACGATGTCGATCTGGTGTTCTATGCCGCGTAAGGGAGGTAAGTCTGCTGGTATCTCCTCAGGGAATACATCCTGGAATTTGTTGAGGAGGGCTGCTACTTCAGGAGGTAGCTCTACCTGTTCTTTCTCTACACTCAAACCTCTTTGAAAACCATTAGTAACATTAAGTCCTTTGAGGCTAAAGCTCTCCGGACATGACTCGGTTGAATGAGAAAATTAGATTTAATGAGTTTCTTTTCCTTACGCATTTCCTGTTGTAGCTCGTGTACCTGTGCAGGGGTGAGAGGAGCTAGGCTAACCTTTATCTTATCGTGCACAAATGTGTATAGGTTGGTCCGGCCATCATGCCTTGTCTCCTTGTCGAACTGCCATGGTCTTCCTAGCAGAAGATGACCAGCTTGCATGGGCACCACGTCACAAACTACTTGATCCTGGTATCTGCCCACACTGAATGGCATGGTTACTTGCTCATGGATCTTGAGCTCCACCTTGTCATCAATCCATCTCAGTCGATATGTCCGGGGGTGCTTTGTCTTCTCTAGACCTAGCTTATCAACCATATAGGCACTAGCCACATTAGTGCAAGACCACCATCTATGATGGGATTACATACCTTGCCCTTAATGGTGCACCAGCTGTGGAAGATGTTCTCCCTCTGAATGGTCTCGGAGAGGTCTACCATTGCACTGAGGATGCGTCTAGTGACCAGTACTTCCCTCACATCAGGGTACTCTATGTCACCATAGTCTGCTTCTGGTTCAAAGTCCTCTTTATCTTGAGACTCATATTCTCCAGCTTCCGTGAACAGCATGACTCGGTTGTTTAGGCACTCCCTTGAGATGTGACCGCAACCCCTACACTTAAAGCAAGTGATATCATGGGATCTCCGAGGGTTAGAAGACTTACTAGGCTCTCTCTGGTCACGGGTTTGCTCAGGAGGTTTGCTCTTGAACCGTGATTCAATTTCTATACTCTTGCCCTTGTCCACGGGTTGGTGCTAATGATTGGTTCCCAAGGCATCTTAGGTTTGCTACGTATGTCTTGGCTCTTACGCTTGACGTGCTGTTCAGCCTGGACAAAGAGGTGGAACAAGTCCTTGAAGTCATTGTTGATTTGTCTCTCCACTTTGCGGCTGATCCTTTCGTGCAATCCATCCAAGGACTGAGCCATCAATGCTTCCTCATTATCATTGAGCTCCAGCCTGTTCCTTAGTCTCTCAAACTCCTCATAGTACTCCTCTACTAATCTTGTGCCCTGTTTAAGAGTACGAAAACGTCGTTGGAAATCACTATGTAAATAAGGTGGGACAAACCTTTGCCTCATGAGATCCTTTATGTCGACCCAAGAATCTACGGGCCTCAATCTCCTTCTCCTACGGTCAGAAGCCTCACGATCCCACCAGATGAGGGCATTATCCGTGAGTTGTCCTACTGCCATGGAGACTCTCCTAGGGCCTAGTTTGCTTGTAATGGTCGAAGATGTGATCCGTCCTTCTTTCCCAATCTTGGTACGCCTCGGGGTCTACTTTCCTGCAAAACTAGGAGGTGTTAGCTTGACATCGTGACTGTTTACCCGATCGTAGGCATAGTCATCTCCATCCTCATGATGTCTAAGGGGCATCCTTGGTCTCTAGTGATGACCATAGGGCTCGTAACCATTTTGGGTTGGTATTTGATGGAAGGGTGAAGTGAACCACACGAGGGGTGATAAACCTCGTGATAAATCACAAACTTAGAGCTAGGAGGGCTGGTCTCAACTAGGTTCTAAGCGCACAAGATTCTTGAGAGGAAACTTGTAAGAAAATTCGATCTTTATTGATTAGCAAAAAGGTTGTCGAACTACAATGCTGGAAGGAGCCTTATTAATATGCTCGACAGCTTGACCTTCTAGGATCGACTCAAATAAAGAAAAGAAAAGTTTACAAAAGTGCACAAATGGAAAAGATGCAAAAGTGTATAACCGAAAAAGGACCTATTCCTAAAATGTTATTGACTCAAATATGTAAGGAATCTAGATCCTACCCTGCAAAACAGGAAAAGGCATATATTCGAATTGAAACTTACCTTACTTACCTCATGGCCAAGAAATGGAAGGTGGCCATATTTGTGGCATGCACGCGCCTTGCTCCTAGTCTTCGACTTGGAGTAGGGTTAAGAATCTTTGGGCCCTGACCTCTCTTGCCTCTAAAGCCCAAGTCTCTGAAGTTCCTTGCATTGTTGAGAAGCCTTTGGAGTCTTCTTTGTACTTCTGGCCCATTGTCCTTAGTCGATCTTCCTCTAGGAGCTTGTCCACCCATAACCTGAACTTGTGGAAGAGTGCTCTTGATCTACTCCTTGTCATTGCTCCTGGTGGCACTACTAGTGTGGATACTTCTTCTAGATGCATGTCCTGAAGCTGGTAGCTTATCTGGTCCGAGTTTCCTTGTGTAGAAGTTGAAATGCTCGTGCACTTAGCTGGATCGGCTGTACCGGCTGGAATGTGCGAGGTACTGGCCGGCATGCCGTCAGGACCGGCCAAGTTGATCCCGGAGTCGGCGGCATCACCAAGGGGACCGGCGGTGTCATCCACGTCGCCACCAAGTGTGCCGGAAGCTTGGGCCTCTCTGCCGGCAATGCTGGTTGGTCTGGTCCTATTGGTCGAGGGTCCGGCGGTACTGCTTGGGCTGGCAGACGTGCCAGATGGCCCGGCTGTCTCGGGCAAGCTTCCTGGTCGGCCAGTCTGGTCTCCTGGCTGGACATACGACCTGATGTCCTCATCATCCCCTCCCTCTTCAGTAGGTTTTGACCTCAAACTGGTTCATCTGCATGGAAAGGGGCTAAGTCAGTACGTTGAACGTGTTGGACACATTAAACTCACCTGGGAGCTCGATCTGGTAGGCGTTGTTGTTGATCCTCTCCAGCACTCTGAATGGTCCATCTCCTCTTGGTGCTAGCTTGGAACTCCTTAGGTTGGGGAACCTCTCCTGCCGTAGGTGTAGCCACACCCGATCGCCTGGTTCAAAGATCACCTCCTTTCTTCCCTTGTTGGCATGAGTCACGTACTGCCCGGTCCTATTCTCCAAGTTTTCTGCTACCTTCTGGTGTAACTTCCTTATGAACTCTGCCTTGGATGCTCCGTTGAGGTTGGTCATCTCTGCTAGTGGCAGTGGTGTTTGCTCCAATGGGGTGAGAGGGTTGAAGCCGTATACTACTTCAAATGGTGTCTTCTTGGTTGCTGAGTGCACAGCTCGGTTGTAAGCAAACTCTATGAATGGCAGGCACTCCACCCAAGTCTTTAGGTTCTTCCCTAGTGTAGTCCTGAGAAGAGTTGATTGTGTCCTGTTGACAACTTCAGTTTGGCCATCGGTTTGAGGATGGCAGGTGGTAGAGAAGAGTAGCTTCGTGCCTAGCTTCCTCCAAAGGGTCCTCCAAAATGGCTGAGGAACTTGGTGTCCCGGTCTGATACGATGGTCCTTGGCACTCCATGAAGCCGTACTATCTCCTTGAAAAACAGCTCGGCTGTTTGCATGGCATCATTGACATTGGCACACGGGATGAAGTGTGCCATCTTGGAGAATCTGTCCACCACTACAAAGATTGCATCCTTGTGGTTGATCTTGGGCAGGCCTAGAACGAAGTCCATTGAGATGTCCACCCATGGATGTGTAGGTATGGGCAGTGGAAGATACAACCCGTGAGGTTGCACTCGGGACTTTGCCTTCTTGCAAGTGATGCATCTTGCACAATGAGCTTCTACTGTCCTCTAGATGTGTGGCCAGTAGAAGTGTTCCTTGACCACTGCTAGAGACTTGTCGACACCAAAGTGGCCCATGAGTCCTCCTCCATGAGCTTCTCGGATGATAAGCTCCCTCAATGATCCTTGTGGTATGCACAGCCTTCTCTCTCGGAACAAGAATCCCTCATGGATGTAAAACTTGCCATGACTCCCTGTGCCACACTCCTTGTAGCTCTCAGCAAAGTCAGGATCATTCTTGTATAGGTCCTTGATGTGCTCGAATCCTAGGACCTTTGCCTCCATGGTTGATATCAAGGCAAACCTCCTTGATAGTGCATCGGCTACCACATTGTCTTTGCCCTTCTTGTACTTGATGACGTACGGGAAGGTCTCTATGAACTCCATCCACCTGGCATGTCTCCTCTTGAGATTGGTTTGACCTCTGAGGTGTTTGAGAGTCTCATGATCAGTGTGGATCACAAACTCCTTGGACAGCAAGTAATGCTGCCAAGTCTCCAATGCTCGGACAAGGGCATAAAGCTCCTTGTCATAAGTGGGGTAGTTCAGTGAGGCACCACCTAGCTTCTCACTGAAGTATGCCACTGGTCTCCCTCCTTGGGTTAGCACTGCTCCTATGCCTATTCCAGAGGCATCACACTCCACTTCAAACGTCTTGTTGAAGTCGGGCAGGACTAGCACTGGTGCATGTGTAAGGCTGTCCTTCAAGGCCTGGAATGCCATCTCCTGAGCTTCTCCCCAGCTGAATCCCACGTTCTTTTTCACTGCTGCCATAAATGGTGAGGAAATTATAGAAAATTGAGCTAGCATAACGTGGGCGTTGGATTCATGTGAGTCTGAGCACTAAATCAAAAGTTACAGACGATTTAGTGCGGACATGTCAAGTTGGTTGGTCAGTTCAATGATCATTCTAAGCTGATCATTGGTGCTTGTTGAATAACGGCTTATAAGTACAGCATAATGCATCGCATCACACAGTTTCAGATAGATTGGTTTACTTGTAGGCTATGTCGTATCTATTTGAGTCTTAAAAATTGTGATAATATAGGAAACTGAGCTACCATAACGTGGGCGTTGGATTTATGTCATTCTGAGCTCTAAATCAAAAGTTACAGACGATTTAGTGCTGACATGTAAAGTTGACTGGTCAGTTCAAATGATCATTCTAAACTGATCATTGGCGCTCATTTAGTAAATGCTTATAAGTGAAGCATAATGCATTGCATCACGCAGTTTGGGATAAATTGGTTTACATGGAGACTTTGTCGTATCTATTTGAGTATGAAATTTTGTCACAATATAGAAAATTGAGCTAGCATAATGTTGGCGTTGGATTCATGTCATTCAGAGCTCTAAATCAAACGTTACACACGATTTTGTGCGGATTTATCAAGTTGATTGGACAGTTCAAATGGTCATTCTAAACTGATCATTGGTGCTTATTGAGTAACGGCTTATAAGTGAGCATAATGCATGGCATCACGAAGTTTTGGATAGATTGGTTTACTTGAAGGCTTTGTCGTATCTATTTGAGTCTGAAATTTTGTCACAATATAGAAAATTGAGCTAGCATAACGTGGGCGTTAAATTCATGTCATTCTGAGCACTAAATCAAAAGTTACGGATGATTTAGTGCCGACATGTCAAGTTGATTGGTCAGTTCAAATGATCATTCTAAGCTTATCATTGGTGCTTATTGAGTAACGGCTTATAAGTTAAGCATAATGCCTGGCATCACGCAGTTTTGGATAGATTGTTTACTTGGAGGCTTTCTCTTATCTATTTGAGTAAGAAATTTTGTCACAATATAGAAAATTGAGCAAGCATAACGTGGGCTTTGGATTCATGTGAGTTTGAGCACTAAATCAAAAGTTACAGACGATTTAGTGCGGACATGTCAAGTTGGTTGGTCAGTTCAATGATCATTCTAAGCTGGTCATTGAAACTTGTTGAGTAACGGCTTATAAGTGCAGCATAATGCATCGCATCACGTAGTTTTAGATAGATTGGTTTACTTGTAGGCTTTGTCGTATGTATTTGAGTCTTAAAAATTGTGATAATATAGGAAATTGAGCTAGCATAACGTGGGCGTTGGATTTATGTCATTCTGAGCTCTAAATCAAAAGTTACAGACGATTTAGTGCAGACATGTCAAGTTGATTGGTCAGCAAATGATCTTCTAAACTTATCATTCGTGCTCATTTAGTAAAGGCTTATAAGTGAAGCATAATGCATTGCATCACGCAGTTTGGGATAAATTGGTTTACATGGAAGCTTTGTCATATCTATTTGAGTCTGAAATTTTGTCACAATACAGAAAATGGAGCTAGCATAATGTTGGCATTGGATTCATGTCATTCTGAGCTCTAAATCAAACGTTACATGCGATTTAGTGCGGATTTATCAAGTTGATTGGACAGTTCAAATAATCATTCTAAACTGATCATTGGTGCTTATTGAGTAACAGCTTATAAGTGAGCATAATGCATGGCATCACGAAGTTTTGGATAGATTGGTTTACTTGAAGGCTTTGTCGTATCTATTTGAGTCTGAAATTTTGTCACAATATAGAAAGTTGAGCTAGCATAACGTGGGCGCTGAATTCATGTCATTCTGAGCACTAAATCAAAGTTACGGACGATTTAGTGCTGACATGTCAGGTTGATTGGTCCATACAAATGATCATTTTAAGCTGATCATTGGTGCTTATTGAGTAACGGCTTATAAGTGTAGCATAATGCATGGCATCACGCAGTTTTAGATAGATTGGTTTACTTGGAGGTTTTGTCGTATCTATTTGAGTCTGAAATTTTGTTACAATATAGAAAATTGACCTAGCATAACGTGGGCGTTGGATTTATGTCATTCTAAGCTCTAAATCGAAAGTTACAAACGATTTAGTGCGGACATGTCATGTTTATTGGTCAGTTCAAATGATCAATCTAAGTTGACCATTGGTGCTCATTGAGTAACGGCTTATAAGTGAAGCATAATGCATGGCATCACGCAGTTCGGGATAGATTGATTTACTTGAAACCTTTTTCGTATCTGTTTGAGTCTAAAATTTTATCACAATATGAAAAATTGAGCTAGCATAACGTGGGCGTTGGATTCATGTCATTCTGAGCTCTAAATCAAAAGTTATGGATGGTTTGGTGCGGACACGTCAGGTTGATTAGTTATTTCAAATTAGATCTTTCTAAGCTGATTATTGGTGCTCATTGAGTAAAGCCTTATAAGTGAAGCATAATGCATGGCATCACGCAGTTTGGGAATGATTGGATTTCATGGAGGCTTTGTCGTATCTATTTGAGTCATAAATGTTTTCATAGTATAAAAATTTGAGCTACCATAACGTGGGTGTTTGATTCATGTCATTGTGAGGCCTAAATCAAAAGTTACGGACGATTTAGTGCGGACATGTCAAGTTGATTGGTCAGTTAAAACGATCACTCTAAGCTGATCATTGGTGCTTATTGAGTAAAGGCTTATAAGTGAAGAATAATGCATGGCATGTCTCAGTTTCGGATAGATTGGATCACTTGGAGGCTTTTTCATTTCTATTTGAGTCTGAAAAATAGTAATAGTATAGAAAATTGAGCTAGCATAACGTGGGCGTTGGATTCATGTCATTCTAAGCTCTGAATCAAAAATTACAGACGATTTAGTGCGGACATCTCAAGTGAATTGGTCATTCAAATGATCATTTTAAGGTGATCATTGGTGCTTATTGAGTAACGGCTTATACGTGAAGCATAATGCATGGCATCACGCAGGTTTGGATAGATTGGTTTACGTGGAGGCTTTGTCGTATCTATTTGAGTCTGAAATTTTGTCACAATATAGAAAATTGAGCTAGCATAACGTGGGCGTTGGATTCAAGTCATTTTGAGCACTAAATCAAAAGTTACAGACGATTTAGTGCATACATGTCAAGTTGATTGGTCAGTTTAAATGATCATTCTAAGCTGATCATTGGTTCCCATTGAGTAACGGCTTATAAGTTAAGTATAATGCATGGCATCACGCAGTTGTGGATAGATTGGTTTACTTAGAGGCTTTGTCATATCTATTTGAGTCTGAAATTTTGTCACAACATAGAAAATTGAGCTAGCATAACGTGGGCGTTGGATTTAAGTCATTCTGAGCACTAAATCAGAAGTTACAGATAATTTAGTGCGGACTTGTCAAGTTGGTTGGTCAGTTCAATGATCATTCTAAGCTGATCCATTGGTGCTTGTTGAGTAACAGCTTATAAGTGCAGCATAATGCATCGCATCACTCAGTTTTAGATAGATTGGTTTACTTGTAGGCTTTGTAGTATCTATTTGAGTCTTAAAAATTGTGACAATATAGGAAATTGAGCTAGCATAACGTGGGTGTTGGATTTATGTAAGTCTGAGCTCTAAATTAAAAGTTACAAACGATTTAGTGCGGACATGTCAAGTTGATTGGTCAGTTCAAATGATAATTCTAAACTGATCATCGGTGCTCATTTAGTAAAGGCTTATAAGTGAAGCATAATGCATTGCACCACGCAGTTTGGGATAAATTGGTTTACATGGAGGCTTTGTCGTATCTATTTGAGTCTGAAATTTTGTCACAATATAGAAATTAGAGCTAGCATAATGTTGGCGTTGGATTCATGTCATTCTGAGGTCTAAATCAAACGTTACACGCGATTTAGTGCGGATTTATCAAGTTGATTGGACAGTTCAAATGATCATTCTAAGCTGATCATTGGTGCTTATTGAGTAACGGCTTATAAGTGAGCATAATGCATGACATCACAAAGTGTTGGATAGATTGGTTTACTTGAAGGCTTTGTCGTATCTATTTGAGTCTGAAATTTTGTCACAATATAGAAAATTGAGCTAGCATAACGTGGACGATGGATTCATGTCATTCTGAGCACTAAATCCAAAGTTACGGACGATTAAGTGTCGACATGTCAAGTTGATTGGTCAGTTTAAATGATCATTCTAAGCTGATCATTGGTGCTTATTGAGTAACGGCTTATAAGTTAAGCATAATGCATGGCATCATGCAGTTTTGGATAGATTGGTTTACTTGGAGGCCTTGTTGTATCTATTTGAGTCTGAAGTTTTGTCACAATAAAGAAAATTGAGCTAGAAAACGTGGGCGTTGGATTCATGTCATTTTGAGCTCTAAATCAAAAGTTATGGATGGTTTAGTGCGGACACGTCAGGTTGATTAGTCATTTCAAATGATCATTCTAAGCTGATCATTGGTGCTCATTGAGTAAAGGCTTATAAGCAAAGCATAATGCATGACATATCGCAGTTTGGGATATATTGGATTACTTGGAGGCTTCGTCGTATCTATTTGAGTCTGAAAAATTGTCATAGTACAAAAAATTGAGCTACCATAATGTGGGTGTTGGATTCATGTCATTATGAGGTCTAAATAAGAAGTTACGGACGATTTAGAGCGTTCAGGACAAGTTAATTGGTCAGTTCAAATGATCATTCTAAGCTGATCATTGGTGCTCATTGAGTAAAAGCTTATAATTGAAGCATAATGCATGGCATCTCGCTGTTTCGGATAGATTGGATCCCTTGCAGGCTTTGTCGTATCTATTTGAGTCTGAAAAATTGTCATAGTACAAAAATTGAGCTACCATAACGTGGGTGTTGGATTCATGTCATTATGAGGTCTAAATAAGAAGTTATGGACGATTTAGAGCGTTCATGTCAAGTTAATTGGTCAGTTCAAATGATCATTCTAAGCTGATCATTGGAGCTCATTGAGTAAAGGCTTATAATTGAAGCACAATGCATGGCATCTCGCAGTTTCGGATAGATTGGATCACTTGTAGGCTTTGTCATTTCTATTTGAGTTTGAAAAATTGTCATAGTATAGAAAATTGAGCTAGCATAACGTGGGCGTTGGATTCATGTCATTCTGAGCTCTAAATAAAAAGTTACAGACGATTTAGTGCGGACAGTTCAAGTTGATTGATCAGTGCAAATGATCATTTTCAGCTGGTCTTTGGTGCTTATTGAGTAACGGCTTATAAGTGAAGCATAATGAATGGCATCACGCAGTTTTGGATAGATTGGTTTACTTGGAGGCTTTGTTGTATCTGTTTGACTCTGAAGTTTTTTAAAAATATAGAAAATTGAGCTAGCATAACGTGGGCATTGGATTCATGTCATTCTGAGCACTAAATCAAAAGTTACAGACGATTTAGTGCGGACATGTCAATTTGATTGGACAGTTCAAATGATCATTCTAAGCTGATCATTGGTGCTTATTGAGTAACGGCTTATAAGTGAGCATAATGCATGGCATCACGAAGTTTTGGATAGATTGGTTTACTTGAAGGCTTTGTCGTATCTATTTGAGTCTGAAATTTCGTCACAAGATAGAAAATTGAGCTAGCATAACGTGGGCGTTGGATTCATGTCATTCTGTGCACTAAATCAAAAGTTACGGACGATTTAGTGCCGACGACTCAAGTTGATTGGTCAGTTCAAATGATCATTCTAAGCTGATCATTGGTGCTTATTGAGTAACGGCTTATAAGTTAAGCATAATGCATGGCATCACGTAGTTTTGAATAGATTGGTTTACTTGGAGGCTTTCTCGTATCTATTTGAGTAAGAAATTTTGTTACAATATAGAAAATTGAGCAAGTATAACGTAGGCTTTGGATTCATGTGAGTCTGAGCACTAAATCAAAAGTTACAGATGATATAGTCGGACATGTCAGGTTGATTGGTCAGTTCAAATGATCATTTTAAGCTGATCATTGGTTGCTTATTGAGTAACGGCTTATAAGTTAAGCATAATGCATGGCATCACGCTGTTATAGATAGATTGGTTTACTAGGACGCTTTGTCGTATCTATTTGAGTCAGAAATTTTGTTACAATATAGAAAATTGAGCTAGCATAACGTGGGTGTTGGATTTATGTCATTCTAAGCTCTAAATCAAAAGTTCAGACGATTTTGTGCAGACATGTCATGTTTATTGGTCAGTTCAAATGATCAATCTAAGCTGATCTTTGGTGCTCATTGAGTAAAGGCTTATAAGTGAAGCATAATGCATGGCATCACGCAGTTTGGGATAGATTGGTTTACTTGAAACCTTTTTCGTATCTGTTTGAGTCTAAAATTTTGTCACAATATAGAAAATTGAGCTCGCATAACGTGGGGGTTGGATTCATGTCATTTTGAGCTCTAAATCAAAAGTTATGGAGGGTTTAGTGCGGACATGTCAGGTTGATTAGTCATTTCAAATGATCATTCTAAGTTGATCATTGGTGCTTATTGAGTAAAGGCTTATAAGCAAAGGATAATGCATGACATATCGCAGTTTGGGATATATTGGATTACTTGGAGGCTTCGTCGTATCCATTTGAGTCTGAAAAATTGTCATAGTACAAAAAATTGAGCTACCATAACGTGGGTGTTGGATTCATGTCATTATGAGGTCTAAATAAGAAGTTACGGACGATTTAGAGCGTTCATGTCAAGTTAATTGGTCAGTTCAAATGATCATTCTAAGCTGATCATTGGTCTCTTTGAGTAAAGGCTAATAATTGAAGCATAATGCATGGCATCTCGCAGTTTCGGATAGATTGGATCACTTGTAGGCTTTGTCGTATCTATTTGAGTCTGAAAAATTGTCATAGTATAGAAAATTGAGCTAGCATAACGTGGGCGTTGGATTCATGTCATTCTGAGCTCTAAATCAAAAGTTACAAACGATTTTGTGCAGACATGTCAAGTTGATTGGTCATTTCAAATGATCATTTTAAGCTGATCTTTGGTGCTTATGGAGTAACGGCTTATAAGTGAAGCATAATGCATGGTATCATTCAGTTTTGGATAGATTTGTTTACTTGGAGGCTTTGTTGTATCTATTTTAGTCCGAAGTTTTCTCACAATATAGAAAATTGCGCTAGCATAACGTGGGCGTTGGATCCATATCATTCTGAGCACTAAATCAAAAGTTACGGACGATTTAGTGCCAACATGTCAAGTTGATTGGTCTGTTCAAATGAACATTCTAAGCTGATCATTGCTGCTTATTTAGTAACGGCTTATAAGTTAAGCATAATGCATGGTATCACGCATTTTTGGATAGATTGGTTTACTTGGAGGCTTTCTCATATCTATTTGAGTAAGAAATTTTGTCACAATATAGAAAATTGAGCAAGCATAACGTGGGCTTTGGATTCATGTTAGTTTGAGCACTAAATCAAAAGTTAAAAATGATATAGTGCGGACATGTCAGGTTGATTGGTCAGTTCAAATGATCATTTTAAGCTGATCATTGGTGCTTATTGAGTAACGGCTTATAAGTGAAGCATAATGCATGGCATCACGCAGTTTTAGATAGATTGGTTTACTAAGAGGCTTTGTCGTATCAATTTGAGTCTGAAATTTTGGTTCAATATAGAAAATTGAGCTAGCATAACGTGGGCGTTGGATTTATGTCATTCTAAGCTCTAAATCAAAAGTTACAAACGATTTAGGGTGGACATGTCATGTTGATTGGTTAGTTGAAATGATCAATCTTAGTTGACCATAGGTGCTCATTGAGTAAAGGCTTATAAGTGAAGCATAATGCATGGCATCACGCAGTTTGGGATAGATTGGTTTACTTGAAACCTTTTTCGTATCTGTTTGAGTCTAAAATTTTGTCACAATATAGAAAATTGAGTTCGCATAACGTGGGCGTTGGATTCATGTCATTTTGAGCTCTAAATCAAAAGTTATGGATGGTTTAGTGCGGACATGTCAGGTTGATTAGTCATTTCAAATGATCATTCTAAGCTGATCATTGGTGCTCATTGAGTAAAGGCTTATAAGCAAAGCATAATGCATGACATATCGCAGTTTGGGATATATTGGATTACTTGGAGGCCTCGTCGTATCTATTTGAGTCTGAAAAATTGTCATAGTACAAAAAATTGAGCTACCATAACGTGGGTGTTGGATTCATGTCATTATGAGCTCTAAATAAGAAGTTACGGACGATTTAAAGCGTTCATGTCAAGTTAATTGGTCAGTTCAAATGATCATTCTAAGCTGATCATTGGTGCTCTTTGAGTAAAAGCTTATAATTGAAGCATAATGCATGGCATCTCGTAGTTTCGGATAGATTGGATCANGTGCGGACACGTCAGGTTGATTAGTCATTTCAAATGATCATTCTAAGCTGATCATTGGTGCTCATTGAGTAAAGGCTTATAAGCAAAGCATAATGCCTGACATATCGCAGTTTGGGATATATTGGATTACTTGGAGGCTTCGTCGTATCTATTTGAGTCTGAAAAATTGTCATAGTACAAAACATTGAGCTACCATAACGTGGGTGTTGAATTCATGTAATTATGAGGTCTAAATAAGAAGTTACAGACGATTTAGAGCGTTTATGACAAGTTAATTGGTCAGTTCAAATGATCATTCTAAGCTGATCATTGGTCCTCTTTGAGTAAAGGCTAATAATTGAAGCATAATGCATTGCATCTCGCAGTTTCGGATAGATTGGATCACTTGTAGGCTTTGTCGTATCTCTTTGAGTCTGAAAATTGTCATAGTATAGAAAATTGAGCTAGCATAACGTGGGCGTTGGACTCATGTCATTCTGAGCTCTAAATCAAAAGTTACAGACGATTGTGTGCAGACATGTCAAGTTGATTGGTCAGTTCAAATGATCATTTTAAGCTGATCTTTGGTGCTTATGGAGTAACAGCTTATAAGTGAAGCATAATGCATGGCATCACGCAGTTTTGGATAGATTGGTTTACTTGGAGGCTTTGTTGTATCTATTTGAGTATGAAGTTTTGTCACAATATAGAAAATTGCGCTACTATAACGTGGGCGTTGGATTCATGTCATTCTGAGCACTAAATCAAAAGTTACAGACGATTTAGTGCGGACATGTCAAGTTGCTTGGTCAGTGCAAATGATCATTCTAAGTTGATCATTGGGTCTTATTGAGTAACGACTTATAAGTTAAGCATAATGCATGGCATCGTGTAGTTATGGATAGATTGGTTTACTTGGAAGCTTTGTCGTATCAATTTGAGTCTGAAATTTTGTCACAATATAGAATATTGAGCTTGCATAACGTGGGTGTTGGATCCATGTCATTCTGAGCACTAAATCAAAAGTTACGGACGATTTAGTGCCGACATGTCAAGTTGATTGGTCTGTTCAAATGATCATTCTAAGCTGATCATTGCTGCTTATTTAGTAACGGCTTATAAGTTAAGCATATTGTATGGCATCACGCAGTTTTGGATAGATTGGTTTACTTGGAGGTTTTCTCATACCTATTTGAGTAAGAAATTTTGTCACAATATAGAAAATTGAGCAAGCATAACGTGGGCTTCGGATTCATGTAAGTCTGAGCACTAAATCAAAAGTTACAAATGATATAGTGCGGACGTGTCAGGTTGATAGGTCAGTTCAAATAATCATTTTAAGCTGATCATTGGTGCTTATTGAGTAACGGCTTATAAGTGACGCATAATGCATGGCATCACGCAGTTTTAGATAGATTGGTTTACTAGGAGGCTTTGTCGTATCTATTTGAGTCTGAAATTTTGTTACAATATACAAAATTGAGCTAGCATAATGTGGGCGTTGGATTTATGTCATTCTAAGCTCTAAATCAAAAGTTACAAACGATTTAAGGCGGACATGTCATGTTGACTGGTCAGTTCAAATGATCAATCTAAGTTGACCATTGGTGCTCATTGAGTAAAGGCTTATAAGTGAAGCATAATGCATGGCGTCACGCAGTTTGGGATAGATTGGTTTACTTAAAACCTTTTTCGTATCTGTTTGAGTCTAAAATTTTGCCACAATATAGAAAATTGAGCTCGCATAACGTGGGCGTTGGATTCATGTCATTCTGAGCTCTAAATCAAAAGTTATGGATGGTTTAGTGCGGACACATCAGGTTGATTAGTCATTTCAAATTATCATTCTAAGCTGATCATTGGTGCTCATTGAGTAAAGGCTTATAAGCAAAGCATAATGCATGACATATCGCAGTTTGGGATATATTGGATTACTTGGAGGCTTCGTCGTATCTATTTGAGTCTGAAAAATTGTCATAGTACAAAAAATTGAGCTACCATAACGTGGGTGTTGGATTCATGTAATTATGAGGTCTAAATAAGAAGTTACGGACGATTTAGAGCGTTAATGTCAAGTTAATTGGTCACTTCAAATGATCATTCTAAGCTGATCATTGGTGCACTTTGAGTAAAGGCTTATAATTGAAGCATAATGCATGGCATCTCGCAGTTTCGGATAGATTGGATCACTTGTAGGCTTTGTCGTATCTACTTGAGTCTGAAAAATTGTCATAGTATAGAAAATTGAGCTAGCATAACGTGGGCGTTGGATTCATGTCATTCTGAGCTCTAAATCAAAAGTTCAGACGATTTTGTGCAGACATGTCAAGTTGATTGGTCAGTTCAAATGATTATTTTAAGCTGGTCTTTGGTGCTTATTGAGTAACGGCTTATAAGTGAAGCATAATGCATGGCATCACACAGTTTGGGATAGATTGGTTTACTTGAAACCTTTTTCGTATCTGTTTGAGTCTAAAATTTTGTCACAATATAGAAAATTGAGCTCGCATTCATGTCATTTTGAGCTCTAAATCAAAAGTTATGGATGGTTTAGTGCGGACATGTCAAGTTGATTAGTCATTTCAAATGATCATTCTAAGATGATCATTGGTGCTCATTGAGTAATGGCTTATAAGCAAAGCATAATGCAAGACATATCGCAGTTTGGGATATATTGGATTACTTGGAGGCTTCGTCGTATCTATTTGAGTCTGAAAAATTGTCATAGTACAAAAACTTGAGCTACCATAATGTGGGTGTTGGATTCATGTCATTATGAAGTCTAAATAAGAAGTTACGGACGATTTAGAGCGTTCATGTCAAGTTAATTGTTCAGTTCAAATGTTCATTCTAAGCTGATCATTGGTGCTCATTGAGTAAAGGCTTATAATTGAAGCATAATGCATGGCATCTCGCTGTTTCGGATAGATTGGATCACTTTTAGGCTTTGTCGTATCTATTTGAGTCTGAAAAATTGTCATAGTACAAAAATTGAGCTACCATAACATGGGTGTTGGATTCATGTCATTATGAGGTCTAAATAAGAAGTTACGGACGATTTAGAGCGTTCATGTCAAGTTAATTGGTCAGTTCAAGTGATCATTCTAAGCGGATCATTGGTGCTCTTTGAGTAAAGGCTTATAATTGAAGCATAATGCATGGCATCTCGCAGTTTCGGATAGATTGGATCACTTGTAGGCTTTGTTGTATCTATTTGAGTCTGAAAAATTGTCATAGTATAGAAAATTGAGCTAGCATAACGTGGGCGTTGGATTCCTGTCATTCTGAGCTTTAAATCAAAAGTTACAGACGATTTAGTACGGACAGGTCAAGTTGATTGGTCAGTTCAAATGATCATTCTAAGCTGGTCTTTGGTGCTTATTGAGTAACGGCTTATAAGTGAAGCATAATGCATGGCATCACGCAGTTTTGGATAGATTGGTTTACTTGGAGGCTTTGTTGTATCTGTTTGACATTGAAGTTTTGTCACAATATAGAAATTTGAGCTAGCATAACGTGGGCATTGGGTTCATGTCATTCTGAGCACTAAATCAAAAGTTACAGACGATTTAGTGTGGACATGTCAATTTGATTGGACAGTTCAAATGATCATTCTAAGCTGATCATTGGTGCTTATTGAGTAACGGCTTATAAGTTGCGCATAATGCATGGCATCACACAGTTTTGAATAGATTGGTCTACTTGGAGGCTTTCTCGTATCTATTTGAGTAAGAAATTTCGTCACAATATAGAAAATTGAGCAAGCATAACGTGGGCTTTGGATTCATGTGAGTCTGAGCACTAAATCAAAAGTTACAGATGATATAGTGCGGACATGTCAGGTTGATTGGTCAGTTCAAATGATCATTTTAAGCTGATCATTGGTGCTTATTGAGTAACGGCTTTTAAGTGAAGCATAATGCATGGCATCACACAGTTTTAGATAGATTGGTTTACTAGGAGGCTTTGTTGTATCTATTTGAGTCTAAAATTTTGTTACAATATAGAAAATTGAGCTAGCATAACGTGTGCGTTGGATTTATGTCCTTCGAAGCTCTAAATCAAAAGTTACAAACGATTTAGGGCGGACATGTCATGTTGATTGTTCAGTTCAAATGATCAATCTAGTTGACCATTGGTGCTCATTGAGTAAAGGCTTATAAGTGAAGCATAATGCATGGCATCATGCAGTTTGGGATAGATTGGTTTACTTGAAACATTTTTCGTATCTGTTTGAGTCTAAAATTTTGACACAATATAGAAAATTGAGCTCGCATAACGTGGACATTGGATTCATGTCATTCTGAGCTCAAAATTAAAAGTTATGGATGGTTTAGTGCGGACACATCAGGTTGATTAGTCATTTCAAATTATCATTCAAAGCTGATCATTGGTGCTCATTGAATAAAGGCTTATAAGCAAAGCATAATGCATGGCATATCGCAGTTTGGGATATATTGGATTACTTGGAGGCTTCGTCGTATCTATTTGAGACTGAAAAATTGTCATAGTACAAAAAATTGAGCTACCATAACGTGGGTGTTGGATTCATGTAATTATGAGGTCTAAATAGGAAGTTACAGACGATTTAGAGCGTTCATGTCAAGTTAATTGGTCAGTTCAAATGATCATTCTAAGCTGATCATTTGTGCTCTTTGAGTAAAGGCTTATAATTGAAGCATAATGCATGGCATCTCGCAGTTTCGGATAGATTGGATCACTTGTAGGCTTTGTCGTATCTATTTGAGTCTGAAATTTTGTTACAATATAGAAAAGTGAGCTAGCATAAAGTGTGCGTTGGATTTATGTCATTCTAAGCTCTAAATCAAAAGTTACAAACGATTTAGGGCGGACATGTCATGTTGATTGTTCAGTTCAAATGATCAATCTAAGTTGACCATTGGTGCTCATTGAGTATAGGCTTATAAGTGAAGCATAATGCATGACATCACACAGTTTGGGATAGATTGGTTTACTTGAAACCTTTTTCGTATCTGTTTGAGTCTAAAATTTTGTCACAATATAGAAAATTGAGCTCGCATAACGTGGGCGTTGGATTCATGTCAATTTGAGCTCTAAATCAAAAGTTATCGGTGGTTTAGTGCGGACATGTCAAGTTGATTTGTCATTTCAAATGATCATTCTAAGCTGATCATTGGTGCTCATTGAGTAAAGGCTTATAAGCAAAGGATAATGCATGACATATCGTAGTTTGGGATATATTGGATTACTTGGAGGCTTCGTCGTATCCATTTGAGTCCGAAAAATTTTCATAGTACAAAAAATTGAACTACCATAACATGGGTGTTGGATTCATGTCATTATCAGATCTAAATAAGAAGTTACTTACGATTTAGAGCGTTTATGACAAGTTAATTGGTCAGTTCAAATGATCATTCTAAGCTGATCATTGGTCCTCTTTGAGTAAAGGCTAATAATTGAAGCATAATGCATGGCATCTCGCAGTTTCGGATAGATTGGATCACTTGTAGGCTTTGTCGTATCTATTTGAGTCTGAAAAATTGTTATAGTATAGAAAATTGAGCTAGCATAACGTGGNTAAGGAATCAAAATTGCTTGGAGGGTCTTCAAGAACATAGAGCTCATCTTGAGTTACACCACCTCCAAGTATCTTACCACTCTAAATATCCTGAAAGTAAACATTGTTAGGCCCAAATGTAACATTGCAATTGAGGTCTTTAGTAGCCTTTTTGACAGAAACTAGATTAGACTTAAATTTAGGTACAAAGAATGCAATAGTTTCTTTGTCAAATAGTCTTAATTTTCCGGTTCCTTCAATTGGAATACCCTTACCATCAGCTATAGTTACTTGTCCTAGACATGGTTCAATGTTCTTAAACAACCTAGCATTGCTAATCATATGGTGAGAAGCACCTGAATCCACTACCAACTTATGATCTGGTTTATCAAGCAATTTATGGGAGTAGAGTGTGATACCGGAGAGTTTTGAGGCATAGGCTTTGATGAGATCCTCCAAGTCACTCTTCTTAACATACTCCATGGATACATTCATAGCTAGCTCCCCTCCTTGGTTGGATGAACTTGCCGGTTCAGTCGCAACCATTTGAGAGATGTTAGCCTTTGAATCCTTTGAACCGGTTTGGCTTGAGATGAGGATGAAGTATCCAGCACTTGTCCTTGATGTGGCCATTCCTCTTACAATGCTCACACATCACACTCTTCCTATCCTCTTGCTTAAACACGCTTTTGTTGGCCATGACTAGTTCTCCTTTACCACCAAACAAACCAATGTTGCCTTGCTCCCTTTGAATCCGTGAGGCACACCTCTTCGAAATCAGGGAGTTTTGGCTCTCTCAGGATGGACTTAATCACATCCTTAAAGGCTGGATTTAGGTTGAGAAGGAGCCCAAATATCTTGTCTTGTTCCTTCCTTTCATTAAGCACCTTTGGATCCATAGAACTTGTTCTCAACATGTCAAGCTCGGACCATGTTGACTGGAACTTGCCCAGGAATTTTGTGAACTCCATATCCTCTTGGTGTAGATCATTGAGAGCCTTCTTAACCTCATACACATGGCTGAGGTTCGAAACATCCCCATACACCCTCTTCAGAGTGTCCCAAAGAGACTTGGCAGTTTCACAATGTGAATAAGCTTCAAGAATGGATGGGTCCAATGAATTTTGGAGGAATCCAAGGACTGATTGATCTTTTTGGAACCACCTAGCTTCTTCTTTTCTTGTTGCCTCATCCTTCTTCTCCTTTGGATCATCTATAGATGGAGTATTATCCTCCAAGATGTGATTCAAAAGTCCTTTGCCACAAATGGCTGTCTTGATGGTTCTTGACCATAATGTGTAGTTCAAGCCTTTGAGAACTACTGCTATCACCGTAGGTTTCAGGCTGGAACTAATTTGAACTGTATTCTCCATTGTTAGGCTTTGAAGAGCTCAAAGGAAGCAGCTTTTATGGTTGAATGAAACCGTGAGTTTTTAGTCTAAAGACTGAGAGATTTTTGACAGAATTTTAGATTAGAAACTGAGAGATCTGAGTAGAAAAGATAAGAGAATGATCTTATGCTCTGATACCATGTAAGAATATTGAGATTATAGAGGAGAAATGTGAAGAATTGAATCTGAAAACTCAAAGAGAAGTATGAGAAAAATGAGAAATGTCTTAGACTTATGGAGAAGAATCTTCTAAGAGTATATTATACATTGAGTCTTTACAGCCCTTTTATAGAGGATTTACAATGTGAACACAAAAGAAAACGAATTCAAACTTGTGGATGAGTTTGAATAGAGGAGGAGCCTGTCAACAGCCAATGAGAAGAGAGGAGACAGCATGGGCATGACTGTTTGGTGTGGTTGCCAAGACTGTGTGCAGCATGGGCATGACTGTTTGGTGTGGTTGCCAAGGCTGTGTGCAGCATGGGCATGACTGTTTGGTGTGGTTGCCAAGACTGTGTGCAGCATGGGCATGACTTTTCACCTTGATTCTTCTCCCAAGGTAGCTATTTAACCATTTCAACCATGTGGTTAATAATAACCCATCCTTTTTCATTTCCCTTGTTATTCAAACTGAATTTTCGTGCTCATACTTGCCTTGTAGGTCAAGATAGGTCTTATTTGATTTTCCTATGTCAATAGATTGGTCAGTTCAAATGATCATTTTAAGCTTATCATTGGTGTTTATTGAGTAACGGCTTATAAGTGAAGCATAATGCATGGCATCACGCAGTTTTAGATAGATTGGTTTACTAGGAGGCTTTGTCGTATCTATTTGAGTCTGAAATTTTGTTACAATATAGAAAATTGAGCTAGCATAACGTGGGCGTTGGATTCATGTCATTCTGAGCACTAAATCAAAAGTTACAGACGATTTAGTGCGGACATGTCAATTTGATTGGACAGTTCAAATGATCATTCTAAGCCGATCATTGGTGCTTATTGAGTAACAGCTTATAAGTGAGCATAAAGCATGGCATCACGAAGTTTTTGATTGATTGGTTTACTTGAAGGCTTTGTCGTATCTATTTGAGTCTGAAATTTCGTCACAATATAGAAAATTGAGCAAGCATAACGTGGGCGTTGGATTCATGTCATTTTGAGCACTAAATCAAAAGTTACGGACGATTCAGTGCCGACGTGTCAAGTTGATTGGTCAGTTCAAATGATCATTCTATGCTGATCATTGGTGCTTATTGAGTAACGGCTTATAAGTTACGCATAATGCATGGCATCACGCAGTTTTGAATAGATTGGTCTACTTGGAGGCTTTTTCGTATCTATTTGAGTAAGAAAGTTTGTCACAATATATAAAATTGAGCAAGCATAACGTGGGCTTTGGATTCATGTGAGTCTGAGCACTAAATCAAAAGCTACAGATGATTTAGAGCGTTCATGTCAAGTTAATTGGTCAGTTCAAATGATCATTCTAAGCTGATCATTGGTGCTCTTTGAGTAAAGGCTTATAATTGAATCATAATGCATGGCATCTCGCAGTTCCGGATAGATTGGATCACTTGTAGGCTTTGTTGTATCTATTTGAGTCTGAAATTTTTTACAATATAGAAAATTGAGCTAGCATAACGTGTGCGTTAGATTGATGTCATTCTAAGCTCTAAATCAAAAGTTACAAACGATTTAGGGCGGACATGTCATGTTGATTGTTCAGTTCAAATGATCAATCTAAGTTGACCATTGGTGCTCATTGAGTATAGGCTTATAAGTGAAGCATAATGCATGGCATCACACAGTTTGGGATAGATTGGTTTACTTGAAACCTTTTTCGTATCTGTTTGAGTCTAAAATTTTGTCACAATATAGAAAATTGAGCTCGCATAACGTGGGCGTTGGATTCATGTCATTCTGAGCTCTAAATCAAAAGTGATGGATGGTTTAGTGCGGACATGTCAGGTTGATTAGTCATTTCAAATGATCATTCTAAGCTGATCATTGGTGCTCATTGAGTAAAGGCTAATAAGCAAAGGATAATGCATGACATATCGCAGTTTGGGATATATTGGATTACTTGGAGGCTTCGTCGTATCTATTTGAGTCTGAAAAATTGTCATAGTACAAAAACTTGAGCTACCATAACGTGGGTGTTGGATTCATGTCATTATGAAGTCTAAATAAGAAGTTACGGACGATTTAGAGCGTTCATGTCAAGTTAATTGGTCAGTTCAAATGATCATTCTAAGCTGATCAATGGTGCTCTTTGAGTAAAGGCTTATAAGTGAAGCATAATACATGGCATCTCGCAGTTTCGGATAGATTGGATCACTTGTAGGCTTTGTCGTATCTATTTGAGTCTGAAAAAATTATAATAGTATAGAAAATTGAGCTAGCATAACGTGGGCGTTGGATTCATGTCATTCTGAGCTCTAAATCAAAAGTTACAGACGTTTTGTGCAGACATGTCAAGTGGATTGATCAGTTCAAATGATCATTTAAGCTGATCTTTGGTGCTTATGGAGTAACGGCTTATAAGTGAAGCATAATGCATGGCATCACGCAGTTTTGGATAGATTGGTTTACTTGGAGGTTTTGTTGTATCGATTTGAGTCTGAAGTTTTGTCACAATATAGAAAATTGCGCTAGTATAACGTGGGCGTTGGATTCATGTCATTCTGAGCACTAAATCAAAAGTTATAGATGATTTAGTGCAGACATGTCAAGTTGATTGGTCAGTGCAAATGATCATTCTAAGCTGATCATTGGGTCTTATTGAGTAACGGCTTATAAGTTAAGCATAATGCATGGCATCATGCAGTTTTGGATAGATTTGGTTTACTTGGAAGCTTTGTCGTATCTATTTAAGTCTGAAATTTTGTCACAATATAGAAAATTGAGCTAGCATAATGTGGGTGTTGGATCCATGTCATTCTAAGCACTAAATCAAAAGTTATGGATGATTTAGTGCCCACATGTCAAGTTGATTGGTCTGTTCAAATGATCATTCTAAGCTGATCATTGCTGCTTATTGAGTAACGGCTTATAAGTTAAGCATAATGCATGGCGTCACACAAATTTGGATAGAATGGTTTACTTGGAGGCTTTCTCGTATCTATTTGAGTAAGAAATTTTGTCACAATATAGAAAATTGAGCAAGTATAATGTGGGCTTTGGATTCATGTGAGTCTGAGCACTAAATCAAAAGTTACAGATGATATAGTGCGGACATGTCAGGTTGATTGGTCAGTTCAAATGATCATTTTAAGCTGATCATTGGTGCTTATTGAGTAACGGCTTATAAGTGAAGCATAATGCATGGCATCACGCAGTTTTAGATAGATTGGTTTACTAGGAGGCTTTGTTGTATCTATTTGAGTCTGAAATTTTGTTATAATATAGAACATTGAGCTAGAACAACGTGGGTGTTGGATTTATGTCATTCTTAGCTCTAAATAAAAAGTTACAAACGATTTAGTGCGGACATGTCATGTTGATTGGTCAGTTCAAATGATCAATCTAAGTTGACCATTGGTGCTCATTGAGTAACGGCTTATAAGTGAAGCATAATGCATGGCATCACGCAGTTCGGGATAGATTGATTTACTTGAAACCTTTTTCGTATCTGTTTGAATATAAAATTTTGTCACAATATAGAAAATTGAGCTAGCATAACGTGGGCGTTGGATTCATGTCATTCTGAGCTCTAAATCAAAAGTTATGGAGGGTTTGGTGCGGACACAACAGGTTGATTAGTTATTTCAAATTATCTTTCTAAGCTGATTATTGGTGCTCATTGAGTAAAGCCTTATAAGTGAAGCATAATGCATGGCATCACGCAGTTTGGGAATGATTGGATTTCATGGAGGCTTTGTCGTATCTATTTGAGTCATAAATGTTTTCGTAGTATAAAAAATTTAGCTACCATAACGTGGGCGTTGGATTCATGTCATTGTGAGGCCTAAATCAAAAGTTACGGACGATTTAGTGCGGACATGTCAAGTTGATTGGTCAGTTAAAACGATCATTCTAAGCTGATCATTGGTGCTTATTGAGTGAAGGCTTATAAGTGAAGCATAATTCATGGCATCTCTCAGTTTCGGAAAGATTGGATCGCTTGGAGGCTTTGTCATTTCTATTTGAGTCTGAAAAATTGTCATAGTATAGAAAATTGAGCTAGCATAACGTGGGCGTTGGATTCATGTCATTCTAAGCTCTGAATCAAAAGTTACAGACGATTTAGTGCGGACATCTCAAGTTGATTGGTAAGTTCAAATGATCATTGGTGCTTATTGAGTAACGGCTTATACGTGAAGCATAATGCATGGCATCACGCAGGTTTGGATAGATTGGTTTACTTGGAGGCTTTGTCATATCTATTTGAGTCTGAAATTTTGTCACAATATAGAAAATTGAGCTAGCATAACTTGGGCGTTGGATTTAAGTCATTCTGAGCACTAAATCAAAAGTTACAAACGATTTAGTGCGGACATGTCAAGTTGATTGGTCTGTTCAAATGATCATTCTAAGCTGATCATTGGTGCTTGTTGAGTAACGGCTTATAAGTGCAGCATAATGCATGGCATCACGCAGTTTTGGATAGATTGGTTTACTTGGAGGCTTTGTCGTATCTATTTGAGTCTTAAACATTGTGATAATATAGGAAATGGAGCTAGCATAACGTGGGAGTTGGATTTATGTCATTCTGAGCTGTAAATCAAAAGTTACGGATGATTTAGTGCGGACATGTCAAGTTGATTGGTCAGTTCAAATGATCATTCTAAACTGATCAGTAGTGCTTATTGAGTAACGGCTTATAAGTGAGCATAATGCATGGCATCACGAAGTTCTGGATAGATTGGCTTACTTGAAGGCTTTGTCGTATCTATTTGAGTCTGAAATTTTGTCACAATATAGAAAATTGAGCTAGCATAACGTGGGCGTTGAATTCATGTCATTCTGAGCACTAAATCAAAAGTTACGGATGATTTAGTGCCGACATGTCAAGTTGATTGGTCAGTTCAAATGATCATTCTAAGCTGGTCATTGGCGCTTATTGAGTAATGGCTTATAAGTTAAGCATAATGCATGGCATCAGAAAGTTTTGGATAGATTGGTTTACTTGGAGGCTTTCTCTTATCTATTTGAGTAAGAAATTTTGTCACAATATAGAAAATTGAGCAAGCATAACGTGGGCTTTGGATTCATGTGAGTCTGAGTACTAAATCCAAAGTTACAGATGATTTAGTGCGGACATGTCAGGTTGATTGGTCAGTTCAAATGATCATTTTAAGCTGATCAATGGTGCTTATTGAGTAACGGCTTGTAAGTGAAGCATAATGCATGGCATCACGCAGTTTTAGATAGATTGGTTTACTAGGAGGCTTTGTTGTATCTATTTGAGTCTGAAATTTTGTTATAATATAGAGAATTGAGCTAGCACAACGTGAGTGTTGGACTTATGTCATTCTTAGCTCTAAATCAAAAGTTACAAACGATTTAGTGCGGACATGTCATGTTGATTGGTCAGTTAAAATGATCAATCTAAGTTGACCATTGGTGCTCATTGAGTAACGGCTTATAAGTGAAGCATAATGCATGGCATCGCGCAGTTCGGGATAGATTGATTTACTTAAAACCTTTTTCGTATCTGTTTGAATCTAAAATTTGGTCATAGTATAGAAAATTGAGCTAGCATAACGTGGGCGTTGGATTCATGTCATTCTGAGCTATAAATCAAAAGTTATGGATGGTTTGGTGCGGACAGGTCAGGTTGATTAGTTAGTTCAAATGATCTTTCTAAGCTGATTATTGGTGCTAATTGAGTAAAGCCTTATAAGTGAAGCATAATGCATGGCATCACGCAGTTTGGGAATGATTGGATTTCATGTAGGCTTTGTTGTATCTATTTGAGTCATAAATGTTTTCGTAGTATAAAAAATTGAGCTACCATAACGTGGGCGTTAGATTCATGTCATTGTGAGGCCTAAATCAAAATTTACGGACGATTTAGTGCGGACATGTCAAGTTGATTGGTCAGTTAAAACGATCATTCTAAGCTGATCATTGGTGCTTATTGAGTAAAGGCTTATAAGGGAAGCATAATTCATGGCATCTCTCAGTTTCGGATAGATTGGATCGCTTGGAGGCTTTGTCATTTCTATTTGAGTCTGAAAAATTGTCATAGTATAGAAAATTGAGCTAGCATAACGTGGGCGTTGGATTCATGTCATTCTAAGCTCTGAATCAAAAGTTACAAACGATTTAGTGCGGACATCTTAAGTTGATTGGTCAGTTCAAATGATCGTTTTAAGGTGATCATTGGTGCTTATTGAGTAACGGCTTATACGTGAAGCATAATGCATGGCATCCCACAGGTTTGGATAGATTGGTTTACTTGGAGGCTTTGTCGTATCTATTTGAGTCTGAAATTTTGTAACAATATAGAAAATTGAGCTAGCATAAACTAGGCGTTGGATTCATGTCATTGTGAGCATTAAATCAAAAGTTACAGACGATTTAGTGCATACATGTCAAGTTGATTGGTCAGTTCAAATGATCATTCTAAGCTGATCATTNTCACGCAGTTTGGGATAGATTGGTTTACTTGAAACCTTTTCCGTATCTGTTTGAGTTTTAAATTTTGTCAAAATATAGAAAATTGAGCTCGCTTAACGTGGGCGTTGGATTCATGTCATTCTGAGCTCTAAATCAAAAGTTATGGATGGGTTAGTGCAGACATGTCAGTTGATTAGTCATTTCAAATGATCATTCTAAGCTGATCATTGGTGCTCATTGAGTAAAGGCTTATAAGCAAAGCATAATGCATGACATATCGCAGTTTGGGATATATTGGATTACTAGGAGGCTTCGTCGTATCTATTTGAGTCTCAAAAATTGTCATAGTACAAAAACTTGAGCTACCATAACGTGGGTGTTGGATCCATGTCATTATGAGGTCTAAATAAGAAGTTACGGATGATTTAGAGCGTTCATGTCAAGTTAATTGGTTAGTTCAAATGATCGTTCTAAGCTGATCATTGGTGCTCGTTGAGTAAAGGCTCATAATTGAAGCATAATGCATGGCATCTCGCAGTTTCGGATAGATTGGATCACTTGTAGGCTTTGTCGTATCTATTTGATTCTGAAAAATTGTCATAGTATAGAAAATTGAGCTAGCATAACGTGGGCGTTGGATTCATGTCATTCTGAGCATTAAATCAAAAGTTACGGACGATTTAGTGCCGACATGTCAAGTTGACTGGTCATTTCAAATGATCATTCTAAGCTGATCATTGGTGCTTATTGAGTAACAGCTTAGAAGTTAAGCATAATGCATGGCATCACGCAGTTTTGGATAGATTGGTTTACTTGGAGGCTTTCTCGTATCTTTTTGAGTAAGAAATTTTGTCACAATATAGAAAATTGAGCAAGCATAACGTGGGCTTTGGATTCATGTGAGTCTGAGCACTAAATCAAAAGTTACAGATGATATAGTGCGGACATGTCAGGTTGATTGGTTAGTTCAAATGATCATTTTAAGCTGATCATTGGTGCTTATTGAGTAACGGCTTATAAGTGAAGCATAATGCATGGCATCACGCAGTTTTAGATAGATTGGTTTACTAAGAGGCTTTGTCGAATCAATTTGAGTCTAAAATTTTGGTTCAATATAGAAAATTGAGCTAGCATAACGTGGGCGTTGGATTTATGTCATTCTAAGCTCTAAATCAAAAGTTACAAACGATTTAGGGCGGACATGTCATGTTGATTGTTCAGTTCAAATGATCAGTCTAAGTTGACCATTGGTGCTCATTGAGTAAAGGCTTATAAGTGAAGCATAATGCATGGCATCACGCAGTTTGTGATTGATTGGTAGACTTGAAACCTTTTTCGTATCTGTTTGAGTCTAATATTTTGTCACAATATAGAAAATTGAGCTAGCATAACGTGGGGGTTGGATTCATGTCATTCTGAACTCTAAATCAAAAGTTATGGATGGTTTAGTGCGGACACGTCAGGTTGATTAGTCATTTCAAATGATCATCCTATGCTGATCAGTGGTGCTCATTGAGTAAAGGCTTATAAGCATAGCATAATGCATGACATATCGCAGTTTGGGATATATTGGATTACTTGGAGGCTTCGTCGTATCTATTTGAGTCTCAAAAATTGTCATAGTACAAAAACTTGAGCTACCATAACGTGGGTGTTGGATCCATGTCATTATGAGGTCTAAATAAGAAGTTACGGATGATTTAGAGCGTTCATGTCAAGTTAATTGGTTAGTTCAAATGATCATTCTAAGCTGATCATTGGTGCTAATTGAGTAAAGGCTCATAATTGAAGCATAATGCATGGCATCTCGCAGTTTCGGATAGATTGGATCACTTGTAGGCTTTGTCGTATCTATTTGATTCTGCAAAATTGTCATCGTATAGAAAATTGAGCTAGCATAACGTGGGTGTTGGATTCATGTCATTCTGAGCACTAAATCAAAAGTTACGGACGATTTAGTGCCGACATGTCAAGTTTATTGGTCAGTTCAAATGATCATTCTAAGCTGATCATTGGTGCTTATTGAGTAACAGGTTATAAGTTAAGCATAATGCATGGCATCACGCAGTTTTGGATAGAATGGTTTACTTGGAGGCTTTCTCGTATCTATTTGAGTAAGAAATTTTGTCACAATATAGAAAATTGAGCAAGCATAACGTGGGCTTTGGATTCATGTGAGTCTGAGCACTAAATCAAAAGTTACAGATGATATAGTGCGGACATGTCAAGTTGATTGGTCAGTTCAAATGATCATTCTAAGCTGATCATTGGTGCTTATTGAGTAACAGCTTATAAGTTAAGCATAATGCATGGCATCACGCAGTTTTGGATAGAATGGTTTACTTGGAGGCTTTCTCGTATCTATTTGAGTAAAAAAATTTGTCACAATATAGAAAATTGAGCAAGCATAACGTGGGCTTTGGATTCATGTGAGTCTGAGCACTAAATCAAAAGTTACAGATGATATAGTGCGGACATGTCAGGTTGATTGGTCAGTTCAAATGATCATTTTAAGCTGATCATCGGTGCTTATTGAGTAACGGCTTATAAGTGAAGCATAATGCATGGCATCACACAGTTTTATATAGATTGGTTTACTAGGAGGCTTTGTCGTATCTATTTGAGTCTGAAAATTTGTTACAATATAGAAAATTGAGCTAGCATAACGTGGGCGTTGGATTTATGTCATTCTAAACTCTAAATCAAAAGTTACAAACGATTTAGGGTGGTCATATCGTGTTGATTGGTCAGTTCAAATCATCAATCTAAGTTGACCATTGGTGCTCATTGAGTAAAGGCTTATAAGTGAAGCATAATGGATGGCATCACGCAGTTTGGGATAGATTGGATTACTTGAAACCTTTTTCATATCTGTTTGAGTCTGAAATTTTGTCACAATATAGAAAATTGAGCTAGCATAACGTGGGCGTTGGATTCATTTCATTCTGAGCACTAAATCAAAAGTTACGGACGATTTGGTGCCAACATGTCAAGTTGATTGGTCAGTTCAAATGATCATTCTAAGCTGATCATTGGTGCTTATTGAGTAACGGCTTATAAGTTNACATGTCTGCACTAAATCATCTGTAACTTTTGATTTCGAGTACAGAATGAAATGAATCCAGTGCCCGCGTAATGGTAGCTCAATTTTCTATACAATGGCAAATTTTCAGACTCAAATAGATATGACAAAGCCTACAAGTAATCCAATCTATCCCAAACTGCGTGATGCCATGCATTATGAATCTCTTATAAGCCTTTACTCAATGAGCAGCAATGATCAGCTTAGAATGATCAGTTGAACTGGCAAAGTAACTTGACAGGTCCGCACTAAATCATCTGAAACTGTTGATTTCGAGCTCGGAATGATATGAATCCCATTCCCACGTAATGCTAGCTCAATTTGCTATACACTCACAAACTCAAATAGATACGAAAAAGCTTCCAAGTAATCATATTTATCCCAAACTGCGTGATGTCATGCATTATGCATCACTTATAAGCCTTTACTCAATGAGCACCAATGATCAGCTTAGAATGATTTTTTGAATTCACCAATCAACTTAACATGTCCGTACTAAATCATTCATAACTTTTGATTTAGAGCTCAGAAAAACATAAATTCAATGCCCACGTAATGCTAGCTCAATTTTCTATAAAATGACAAAATTTCATACTCAAATAGATACGACAAAACCTCCAAGTAATCAAATCTATCCCAAATTGTGTTATGTCATGCATTATGCTTCACTTATAAGCCGTTACTCAATGAGCACCAATGATCTGCTTAGAATGATCATTTGAACTGACCAATCAGCTTGACATTTCCCTACTAAATCATCCATAACTTTTGATTTAGAGCTCAGAATGACATGATTCCAACACCCACGGTATGCTAGCTCCATTTTCTATACTATGAAAACATTTCAAACTCAAATAGATATGACAAACCCTCCAAGTAATCCAATTTATCCCCAACTGCGTGATGTCATGCATCTTCACTTATAAGCCTTTACTAAATGAGCAGCAATGATTAGCTTAAAATGATCAATTGAACTTGCCAATCAACTTGATATGTTCCCAGTAAAGCATCCGTAATTTTTGATTTAGAGCTCAGAATGACATGATTCCAATGCCCACGTAATGCTAGCTCAATTTTCTATACAATGACAAAATTTCACACTTAAATAGATACGACAAAGCCTCCAAGTAATCCAATTTCTCCCAAACTGCGTGATGCCATGCATTATACTTCACTTATAAGCCTTTACTCAATTAGCACCAATGATCATCTTAGAATGATCATTTCAACTGACCAATCAACTTGACATGTCCGCATTAATCATCCCTAACATTTGATTTACAGCTCAGAATGACATGAATCCAATGCCCACGTAATGCTAGCTAAATTTTCTATACAATGACAAATTTTCAGACTTAAATAGATTTGACAAAGCATCCAAGTAACCAAATCTATCCGAAATTGTGTGATGCCATGCATTATGCTTCACTTATATGCCTTTACTCAATGAGCACCAATGATCAGCTTAGAATGATCATTTGAACTGACCAATCAACTTGACATATCCGCATTAATCATCCGTAACTTTTGATTTAGAGCTCAGAATGATATGAAACCAATGCCCACGTAATGCTTGCTCAATTTTCTATACAGTGACAAATTTTCATACTCAAATACATACGACAAAGCCTCCAAGTAATCCATTCTATCCTTAATTGTGTGATGCCCCGCATTATGCTTCACTTATACGCCTTTACTCAATGAGCACCAATAATCAGTTTACAATGATCAGTAGAACTGGCCAATCAACTTGACATTTGCCCACTTAATCGTTCGTAACTTTTGATTAAGAACTTAGAATGACATGAATCCAATGACCATGTAATGCTAACTCAATTTTCTGTACAGTGACAAATTTTCAGACTCAAATGGATACTACAAAGCCTCAAAGTAATCCAATCTATCCCGAACTGCGTCATGCCATGCATTATGCTTCACTTATAAGCCTTCACTCAATGAGCACCAATGATCAGCTTAGACTGATCATTTGAACTAACCAATCAACTTGACATGTCCGCACTAAATCATTCGTAACTTTTGATTTAGAGCTCAAAATGACTTTAATCCGACGCCCACGTTATGCCTGCTAAATTTTATATACTATTACAAAATTTCAGACTCAAATAGATATGACAAAGCCTCGAAGTAATCCAATATATCCCAAACTGAGTGATGCCATGCATTATGCTTCACTTATAAGCCTTTACTCAACGAACACCAATGATCAGCTTAGAATGATCAGTTGAACTGGCCATCCATCTTGACATGTCCGCACTAAATCATCCGTAACTTTTGGTTTCAAGCTCGGAATGATATGAATCCAATGCCCATGTAATGCTAGTTCAATTTTCTATACAATGACATATTTTCAGACTCAAATAGATACGAAAAAGCATCCACGTAATCCAATCTACCCCAAATGCGTGATGTCATGCATTATGCATCACTTATAAGCCTTTACTCAATGAGCACCAATGATCAGCTTAGAATGATCATTTCAACTGACCAATCAACTTGACATGTCCCCAGTAAATCATCCGTAACTTTTGATTTAGAGCTCAGAATGACATGAATCCAATGCCCACGTCCTCAATTTTCTATACAATGACAAATTTTTATACTCAAATAGAAACGACAAAGCCTCTAATTATTCAGTTTATCACAAATTGTGTTATGCCATGTATTATGCTTCACTTATAAGCCTTTACTCAATGAGCACCAATGATAAGCTTAGAATGATCATTAGAACTGACCAATCACCTTGACATTTCCGCACTAAATAATCCGTAACTTTTGATTTAGAGCTCATAATGATATGATTGCAACACCCACGTTACGCTAGCTCAATTTTCTATACTATGAAAAAATTTCAAACTCAAATAGATACGACAAAGCCTCCAAGTAATCCAATTTATCCCAAACAGCGTGATATCATGCATTATGCTTCCTTATAAGTCTTTACTCAATGAGTAGCAATGATCAGCTTAAAATGATCAGTTGAACTTGCGAATCAACTTAACATGTCCTTACTAAATCGTCCGTAACTTTGATTCAGAGCTCAGAATTACATGAATCCAATGCCCACGTTATGCTAGCTCAATTTTCTATACACTGACAAACTTTCAGACTCAAATAGATACGATAAAGCCTCCAAGTAATCCAGTTTATCCCAAACTGCGTGGTGTCATGCATTATGCTTCACTTATAAGCCTTTACTCAATGAGCACCAATGATCAGCTTAGAATGATCATTTGAACTGACCAATAACCTTGACATGTCCGCATTAATCATCCGTAACTTTTGATTTAGAGCTCAAAATGACATGAATCCAATGCCCACGTAATGCTAGCTCAATTTTCTGTACAATAATAAATTTTCAGACTTAAATAGATGCGACAAAGCCTCCACGTAATCCAATCTATCCCAAACTGAGAGATGCCATGCATTAGGCTTCACTTATAAGCCTTTACTCAATAAGCACCAATGATCAGCTTAAAATGATCATTTGAACTGACCAATCACATTGACATGTCCGCACTAAATCGTCTGTAACTTTTTATTTAAAGCTCAGAATTACATGAATCCAATGCCCACGTAATGCTAGCTCAATTTTCTATAAAACGACAAATTTTCATACTTAGATAGAAACGACAAAGCCTCCAATTAATCAAAATTATCCTAAATTGTGTGATGCCATGCATTATGCGTCACTAATAAGTCTTACTCAATGAGCACCAATGATCAGCTTAGAATGATCATTTCAACTAACCAATCAACTTGACATTTCCGCACTATATCGTCCGTAACTTTTGATTTAGAGCTCAGAATGACATGATTACAACACCCACGTTATGCTAGCTCAATTTTCTATACCATAAAAAAATTTCAAACTCTAATATAAACGACAAAGCCTCCAAGTAATCCAATTCACCCAAACTGCGTGATATCATGCATTATGCTTCACTTATAATGCGTAGCAATCATTGAGTAGCAATGATTAGCTTAAAATGATCAGTTGAACTGGCCAATCAACTTGACATGTCCGCACTAAATCGTCTATAACTTTTGATTTAGAGCTCAGTAT
Source organism: Pugionium dolabratum (assembly GCA_018901945.1). Taxonomy (NCBI): domain Eukaryota; kingdom Viridiplantae; phylum Streptophyta; class Magnoliopsida; order Brassicales; family Brassicaceae; genus Pugionium; species Pugionium dolabratum. The sequence continues at coordinate 985,361 of JAEVFF010000083.1, read as the reverse complement.
GACAAGAATCCAATGTCCACATTATGCTAGCTCAATTTTCTATACAATGAGAAATTTTCAGACTCAAATAGATACGATAAAGGCTCCAAGTAATCCAATCTATCCCAAATTGTGTGATGCCCTCCATTATGCTTGACTTATAAGCCTTTACTCAATGAGCACCAATGATCAGCTTAGAATGATCACTAGAACTGGCCAATTAACTTGTCATGTGCGCACTAAATCGTCCGTAACTTTTGATTAAGAACTCAGAATCCAATGCTCAGGTAATACTAACTCGATTTTTTGTACAATGAAAGTTTTTCAGACTCAAATGGATACTACAAAGCCTCCAAGTAATCCAATATATCCCAAACTGCATTATGCCATGCATTATGCTTCACTTATAAGCCTTAACTCAATGACCACCAATGATCAGCTTAGAATGATCAATTGAACTGGCCAATCAACTTGACTTGTCCGCATTAAATTGTCCGTAACTTTTAATTTAGAGCTCAGAAGGACATGAATCCAATGCCCACATTGTGCTAGCTGAATTTTCTATACAATGACAAATTTTAAGACAAATAGATACAACAAAGCCTTAAAATAATCCAATCTATCCCTAATTGCGTGATGTCATGCATTACGCTTCACTTATAAGCCTTTACTCAATGAGCACCAGTGATCAGCTTAGAATGATCAGTTGAATTCGCCAATCAACTTGACATGTCCACACTAAATCATCCGTAACTTTTGATTTCGAGCTCAGAATGAAATGAATCCAACGCCCACATAATGCTAGCTCAATTTTCTATACACTGACAACTTTTCAGACTCAAATAGATATGACAAATCCTACAAGTAATCCAATCTATCCCAAACTGTGTGATGCCATGCATTATGCATCACTTATAAGCCTTTACTCAATGAGCGCCAATGATCAGCTTAGAATAATCAGTTGAACTGGCCAATCGACTTCACATGTCTGCACTAAATCATCCTTAACTTTTGATTTCGAGCTCAGAATGATATGAATCCAATGCCCACGTAATGCTAGCTCAGTTTTCTATAAAATGACAAATTTTCAGACCCAAATATATATGACAAAGCCTCCAATCCAATCTATCCCAAACTTTGTGATGACATGAATTATACTTCACTTATAAGCCTTTACTCAATGAGCACCAATGATCTGCTTAGAATGATCATTCCAATTATCCTATCAACTTGACATGTCCGCACTAAATCGTCTGTAACTCTTTTTTTTAGATCTCAGAATTACATGAATCCAATGCCCACGTAATGCTAGCTCAATTTTCTATACAATGACAAACTTTCAGACTCAAATAGATACGACAAGGCCTCCAAGTAATCCAATTTATCCCAAACTGCCTGATGCCATGCATTATGCTTCACTTATGAGCCTTTACTCAATGAGGACCAATGATAAGCTTAGAATGATCATTTGAACAGACCAATCAACTTGACATGTCCGCATTAATCATCCGTAACTTTTGATTTAGAGCTCAAAATGACATGAATCCAATGCCCACGTAAACTAGCTCAATTTTCTATACAATGACAAATTTTCAGACTTAAATAGATTTGAGAAAGCCTCCACATAATCCAATCTATCCCAAACTGCGGTATGCCATGCATTAGGCTTCACTTATATTGTTTACTCAATGAGCACCAATGATCAGCTTAAAATGATCATTTGAACTAACTAATCAACTTGACATGTCCGCACTAAATCGTCCGTAACTTTTGATTTAGAGCTCAGAATTACATGAGTCCAACACCCACGTTATGCTAGCTCAATGTTCTATACTATTACAAAATTTCAGACTCAAATTGATACGACAAAGCCTCCAAGTAATCGAATCTATCCCAAACTGCGTGATGTCATGCATTTTGCTTCACTTATAAGCCTTTATTCAAAGAGCAGCAATGATCAGCTTAGAATGATCACTTGAACTGCCCAATCACCTTGATATGTCCGCACTAAATTGTCTGTAACTTTTAATTTAGAGCTCAGATTGACATGAATCCAATCCCCACGTTATGCTAGCTCAATTTTCTATACAATGACAAATTTTCAGACTCAAATAGATATGATAAAGCCTCCAAGTAATCCAATCTATCCCAAATTGTGTGATGACCCGCATTATGCTTCACTTATAAGCCTTTACTCAATGAGCACCAATGATCAGTTTAGAATGATCAGTAGAACTGGCCAATTAACTTGACATGTGCGCACTTAATCGTCCGTAACTTTTGATTAAGAACTCAAAATGACATGAATCCAATGCTCATGTAATGCTAACTCGATTTTCTGTACAATGACAAATTTTCAGACTCAAATGGATACTACAAAGCCTCCAAGTAATCCAATCTATCCCAAACTGCGTTATGCCATGCATTATGCTTCACTTATAAGCTTTGCTCAATGAGCACCAATGATCAGCTTAGAATGATCATTTGAACTAACCAATCAACTTGACATGTCCGCACTAAATTATCCGTAACTTTTGATTTAGAACTCAGAATGACATTAATCCAATGCCCACGTTATGCTAGCTAAATTTTCTATACTATTACAAAATTTCACACTCAAATAGATATGACAAAGCCTCGAAGTAATCCAATCTATCCCAAATGGATTGAACCCATCAGTACATAAGCCAAGATAAACGTTTCGAAATTCAGTAGGAAATCTAGGATGTAGATATTGAAAAATTTTCCACTCTGCAGCAACAGATGGATTACTCATTTCTCCGTCTTCTGCTTCATGCTCTACGTGCCACCTCATTTGCCTCTACGGTTTTCTTGCTTTGATACATTCTTTTAAGTCTATCACCTACCAGTAAATACAGCATACGACTGAAAGGTATTCTCTTCCTGCCCTCGCTTGTCTTATATTAGGGGGAATCGCAAAATTTGCATTTTCCCATTTCTCATCTTCTTTACAGAAGATCATACAATTGTGAATACACACATCAATTGTATAAAAGGGGAGGCCTAAATTTTGCATCAATTTTTTGGTTTCATAATATGTACCCATTGCCTGATTCTTCTCAGGGAAATATTCTGTAAACACCTCCGCCCAAGAATCCATACATTTTTTTGGTAGATTAAAATCAAACTTAATGTTCATGTACCGAGCAGCTAAAGATAACTATGAGTGCCCTTAATGACAACCATCATACAATAGATTTTTCACAGCTTCTAACATGTTGTAAAAATTTTGTGCTTCTTCATTAGGCCATTCTTCTTCATTATTATATTCTTCTTCGTTCTGATTAAATTACTGATCATCAGTCGTTGTCTCACGAAATGCATCCGTCACCATTTCAACATATCTATTACCAGATGTACCAACTCTTTCATCACTAGTACTACCACGCGTACCTCGCTGATTTCTTTGGACATCACCCCGACTACTCATCCCTAACTGAGCTCTTCTCCATGTTTATACCAAATATAATACTTTGGCATAAATCCTCGACTACATAGATGACTCCATATTTTCCGTCCCGGAATAAATTTATCATTTTGCAATTAATACAATGACAGAAAAACTTACCTCCGCTACTTTGAGCTATTGGTTGACTACTTGCAAAATTCATGAACTGCACCATGCCTTGTGCAAATTTTGCCGTTATATTTTTTGTTTGATTACCAATCCTTTTGTACATCCAATCACTTGAATTATTATAATTTCCCCACATGTTTGAAGATTTTTTTCCGTTCAATTCTACAAATGAAAGAATGGGATGGGCATATATATACAACATTTTGTCACTATTTTGCCACTATTTTGCCACTGGTTTGCCACTATTTTGCGACTACTTGGCATTAGAATAACCAGTTGAACTGGCCAATCCACTTGACATGTTTGCACTAAATCATCCTTAACTTTTGATTTAGAGGTCCAAATGACATCAATCCAATGCCAACGTTATGTTAGCTCAATTTTCTAAACTATGACAAAATTTCATACTCAAATAGATACGACAAAACCTTCAAGTAATCCATTATATCCCAAACTGCGTGATGCCATGCATTATGCTCCACTTATAAGCATTTACTTAATGAGAACCAATGATCAGCTTAGAATGATCAGTTGAACTGGCCAACAACTTGACATTTTTGTACTAAATCGTCTGTACCTTTTGATTTAGAGCTCCAAATGACATTAATCCAATGCCCACGTTGTGTTAGCTCAATTTTCTATATTGTGATAAAAGTTCAGACTTAAATAGATACAACAAAGCCTCCAAGTAATCTAATATATTCCAAACTGCGTGATACCATGCATTATTCTTCACTTATTAGCCTTTACTCAATTAGCACCAATGATCAGTTTAGAATGATCATTTGAACAGATCAATCGACTTGACATGTCCGCACTAAATCGTCCTTATCTTTTGATTTAGAATTCAGAATGACATGCATTCGATGCCCACGTTATGCTAGCTCAATTTTCTATACTGTGACAAAATTTCAGACTCAAATATATACGACAAAGCCTCCAAGTAATATAATCTATCCAAAATTGCGTGATGCCTTGCATTATACTTCACTTATAAGCCTTTACACAATGAGCACCAATGTTCAGTTTAGAATGATCATTTGAACTGATCAATCAACTTGATATGTCCGCACTAAATTTTCCGTAACTTTTGATTTAGAGCTCAGAATGACATGAATCAACCGCCCACGTTATGCTAGCTCAATTTTCCGTACTATGAGAAATTTCAGACTCAAATAGATACGGCAAATCCTCTAAGTAATCCAATCTATCCAAAACTGCATGATGTCATGCATTATGCTTCACTTATAAGCCTTTACTCAAGGAGCACAAATGATCAGCTTAGAATGATCAGTTGAACTGGTCAATCAACTTGACATTTCGACAGTAAATCGTATGTAACTTTTGATTTAGATCTCAAAACGACATGAATCTAACGGCCAAGTTATGTTAGCTCAATTTACTATACTATAACAAAATTTCAGACTCAAATAGATACGACAAAGCCTCCAAATAATACAATATATCCCAAACTGCGTGATGCCATGCATTATGCTTCACTTATAAGTCTTTACTCAATGAGCACCAATGATCAACTTAGAATGATCAGTTGAACTAGCCAATCAACTTGACATGTTTGCACTAAATCGTACGTAATTTTTGATTTAGAGCTCCGAATGACATGAATCCAATGCCCACGTTATCTTAGCTCAATTTTCTATGTTGTGATAAAATTTCAGACTCAAATAGATACGACAAAGGCTCCAATTAATCCAATCTATCCCAGATAGTGTAATGCCATGCATTATGCTTCACTTATAAGCTTTTACACAATGAGCAACAATTATAAGCTTAGAATAATTAGTTGAACTGGCCAATCAACTTGACATGTTTGCACTAAATCGTCTGTAACTTTTGATTTAGAGCTCCGGATGACATGAATCCAATGCCAACGTTATGCTAGCTCAATTTTCTGTACCAAAACAAAATTGTATACTCAAATAGATACGACAAAGCCTCCAACTAATCCAATCTATCCCAAACTGCGTGATGCCATGCATTCTGCTTCACTTATAAGCATTTACTCAATGAGGACCAATGATAAGCTTAGAATGATCAGTGGAACTTGCCAATCAACTTGACATGTTTGTAGTAAATCGTTTGTAACTTTTGATTTAGAGCTCCGAATGACATAATCCAATGCCCACGTTGTGGTAGCTCAATTTTCTATATTGTGAAAAAATTTCATACTCAAATAGATACGACAAAGCCTCCAAGTAATCCAATATATCACAAACTGCATGATACCATGCATTATTCTTCACTTATAAGCCTTTACTAAATGAGCACAAATGATCAGCTTAGAATGATCATTTGAATTGACAAATCAACTTGATATGTCCGCACTAAATCGTCGGTAACTTTTGTTTTAGAGCTCAGAATGACATGAATACAACGCCCATGTTATACTATAAAAAATTTCAGACTAAAATATATACCACAAAACCTCCAAATAATCCAATCTATCCCAAACTGCGTGATGACAAGCATTATGCTTCACTTATAAGCCTTTACTCAATGAGGACCAATGATAAGCTTAGAATAATCAGTTGCACTAGCCAATCAACTTGACATGTTTGCACTAAATCGTCCGTAACTTTTGATTTAGAGCTCCAAATGACATGAAATTAATGCCAACGTTATGCTAGCTCAATTTTCTATACTATGAAAAAATTTCATACTCAAATAGATACGACAATGCCTTTAAGTAATCCATTCTATCCCAAAGTGCGTGATGCCATGCATTATGCTTCACTTATAAACATTTACTCAATAAGAACCAATGATCAGCTTAGAATGATCAGTTGAACTGGCCAATCAACTTGACATGTTTCTACTAAATCGTCCGTAATTTTTTATTTAGAGCTCCGAATGACATGAATCCAATGCCCATGTTATGCTAACTCAATTTTCTATATTGTGATAAAATTTCAGAGTCAAATAGATAAGACAAAGCCTCCAAGTAATCCAATCTATCCCAAACAGTGTAATGCCAGGCATTATGCTTTACTTATAAGCCTTTACTCAATGAGCACCAGTGATCAGCTTAGAATGAACTGGCCAATCAACATGACATGTTTGTACTAAATCATCCGTAACTTTTGATTTAGAGCTCCGAATGACATGAATCCAATGCCCACGTTGTGCTAGCTCAATTTTCTATATTGTGAGAAAAGTTCACACTCAAATAAATACGACAAAGTCTCCAAATAATCCAATATATCCTAAACTGCGTGATACCATGCATTATTCTTCACTTATAAGCCTTTACTAAGTGAGCACAAATGATCTGCTTAGAATGATCATTTGGATTGATAAATAAACTTGATATGTCCGCACTAAATCATCTGTAACTTTTGATTTAGAGCTCAGAATGACATGAATCGAATGCCCACGTTATGCCAGCTCAATTTTCTATACTGAAAAAATTTCAGACTCAAATATATACCACAAAGCCTCTAAATAATTCAATCTATCCCAAACTGCGTGATGCCAAGCATTATGCTTCACTTATAAGCCTTTACTCAACGAGCACCAATGTGCAGCTTAGAATGATCATTTGAACTAATCAATCAACTTGATGTTCTCCGCACTAAATTGTCCAAACTTTCGATTTAAAGCTTAGAATTACATGAATCAACCGCCCACGTTATGCTAGCTCAATTTTCTATACTATGACAAAATTTTAGGCTTCAATAGATACGACAAAGCCTCCAAGTAATCCAATCTATCCAAAACTGCATGATGTCATGCATTATGCCTCACTTATAAGCTTTTACTCAAAGAGCACAAATGCTTGACTTAGAATGATCAGTTGAACTGCCCAATCAACTTTACATTTCCACACTAAATTGTCTGTAACTTTTGATTACAGCTCATAATGACATGAATCCAATGCCCACGTTATGCTAGCTCAATTTTATATACAACGACAAATTTTCAAACTCAAATAGATACGTCAAAGCCTCCAAGTAATCCAAGCTATCCCAAACTGTGTGATGCCATGCATTATACTTCACTTATAAGCCTTTACTAAATGAGCACAAATGATAAGCTTAGAATGATCAGTTGAACTGGCCAATCAACTTGACATTTCGGCACTAAATTGTATGTAACTTTTGATTTAGATCTCAAAACGACATGATAACGCCCATGTTATGCTATCTCAGTTTACTATACTATAATAAAATTTCAGACTCAAATGGATACGACAAAGCATCGAAATAATCCAATTTATCCCAAACTGCGTGATGCCATGCATTATGCTTCATTTATAAGCATTTACTCAATGAACACCAATGATCAGCTTAGAATGATCAGTTGAACTGACCAATCAACCTGAGATGTTTGCACTAAATCGTCCCTAACTTTTATTTTAGAGCTCCGAATGACATGAATCCAATGCCCACGTAATCCTAGCTCAGTTTTCTATATTGTGACAAAATTTCAGAGTCAAATAGAAATGAAAAAGCCTCCAAATAATCCAATCTATCCCAAACAGTGTAATGCCATGCATTATGCTTCATTTATAAGCCTTTACTCAATGAACACCAATGATCAGCTTAGAATAATCAGTTTAACTGGCAAATCAACTTGACATATTTGCACTAAATCGTCTATAACTTTTGATTTAGAGCTCCGAATGACATGAATCCAATGCCAACGTTGTGCTAGCTCAATTTTCTACACTATGACAAAACTTCATACTCAAATAGAAACGACAAATCCTACAAGTAATCCAATCTATCCCAAATTGTTTGATGTCATGCATTATGCTTCACTCATAATCATTTACTCAATGAGGACCAATGATCAGCTTAGAATGATCAGCTGAATTGGCCAATCAACTTGACATGTTTGTACTGAATCGTCCATAACTTTTGATTTAGAGCTCCGAATGACATGAATCCAATGCCCACGTTGTCCTAGCTCAATTTTCTATATTCTGACAAAATTTCAGACTCAAATAGATACGACAAAGCCTCCAAGTAATCCAATATATCCCAAACTGCGTGATAGCATGCATTATTCTTCACTTATAAGCTTTTACTCAATTAGCACCAATGAGCAGTTTAGAATAATCATTTGAACTGACCAATCGACTTGACATGTCAGCACTAAATCGTCTTTATCTTTTGATTTAGAGTTCAGATTGTCATCATTCGATGCCCACGATATGCTAGCTAAATTTTCAATACTTTGACAAAATTTCAGACTCAAATATATACGACAAAGCCTCCAAGTAATCCAATATATCCAAAACTGCGTGATGCCATGCATTATACTTCACTTACAAGCCTTTACTCAATGACCACCAATGATCAGCTTATAATGATCATTTGAACTGATCAATCAACTTGATATGTCCGCACTAAATTATCCGTAACTTTTGATTTAGAGCTCATAATGACATGAATCCAACGCCCACATTATGCTAGCTCAATTTTCTATACCATTACAAAATTTCAGACTCAAATAGATATGAAAAATCCTCCAAGTAATCCAATCTATCCAAAACTGCATGATGTCATGTATTATGCTTCACTAATAAGCGTTTACTTAAGGAGCACCAATGATCAGCTTAGAACGATCAGTTGAACTGCCTAATCAACTTGACATGTCCACACTAAATTGTCTATAACTTTCGATTGAGAGCTAAGAATGACATGAATCCAATGCCCACGTTATGCTAACTCAATTTTATATACAATGACAAATTTGCAGACTCAAATAGATACGACAAAGCGTCCAAGTAATCCAATATATCTCAAACTGCGCCATGCCATGCATTATGCTTCACTTATAAGCCTTTACTCAATGAACACCAATTATTAGCTTAGAATGATCATTTGAACTGACAAATCAACTTGACATGTCCGCACTAAATCGTACGTAACTTTTGATTTAAATCTCAAAATGACATGAATCTAATGCCCACATTATGCTAGCTCAATTTATTATACCATGACAAAATATCAGAATCAAATAGATACGACAATGCGTCCAAATAATCCAATATATCCCAAACTATGTGATGCCATTCATTATGCTTCACTTATAAGCCTTTACTCAATTAGCACCAGTGATACGGTTAGAATGATCAGTTGAACTGGCCAATCAACTTGACATGTTTGCACTAAATCATCCGTAACTTTTGATTTAGAGCTCTAAATGACATGAATCCAACGCCCACATAATCCTAGCTCAATTTTCTATACAATGACAAATTTTTAGACTCAAATAGATACGACATAGCCTCCAAGTAATCCAATCTATCTCAAACTGCGTGATGCCATCTATTATGCTTCACTTATAAGCCTTTACTCAATGAGCACCAATGATCAGCTTAGAATGATCATTTGAACTGACCAATCAACTTGACATGTCCGCACTAAATCATCCGTAATTTTTGATTTAGATCTTAGAATGACATGAATCCAATGCCCACGTAATGCTAGCTCGATTTTCTAAACAATGACAAATTTTCAGACTTAAATAGATACGACAAAACCTCCAATTAATCCAGTCTATCCCAAAATGCGTGGTGCCATGCATTATAATTCACTTATAAACCTTTACTCAATTATCAGCTTAGAATTTTCATTTGAACTGACCAATCAACTTGATATGTCCGCACTAAATTGTCCGTACTTTTTGATTTTGAGCTCAAAATGACATGAATCCAACGCCTACGTTATGCTAACTCAATCTTCTATACTATGACAAAATTTCAGAGTCAAGTATATACGACAAAGCCTCCAAGTAATCCAATCTATCGAAAACTGCGTGATGTCATGCATTATGCTTCACTTATAAGACTTTTCTCAATGAGCACCAATGATCAGTTTAGAATGATCAGTTTAACTGCCCAATCAACTTGACATGTCTGCAATAAATTGTTTGTAACTTTGATTCAGAGTTCAGAATGACATGAATCCAATGGCCACGTTATTCTAGCTCAATTTTCTATACAATGGCAAATTTTCAAACTCCAATAGATACGACAAAGCCTCAAAGTAATCGAATCTATCCCGAACTGCGTGAGAACGTGCATTATGGTTTACTTATAGGCCTTTACTAAATGAGAACTAATTATCAGCTTAGATTGATCATTTGAACTGACCAATAAACCTTGACATGTCCGCACTAAATCTTCCGTAACTTTTCATTTAGAGCTAAGAATGACATGAATCAAATGCCTACATTATACTAGCTCAATTTTCTATACAATGACAAATTTTCAGACTCAAATAGATACGACAAAGCCTCCATGTAATCCAATATATCCCAAACTTGATGATGTCATGCATTATGCTTCACTTATAAGTCTTTACTCAATGAGCACCAATGATCACCTTAGAATGATCAGTTGAACTGGCAAATCAACTTGTAATGTCCGCACTAAATCATGCGTAACTTTTGATTTAGAACTCTGAATGACATGAATTGAATGCCCACGTAATGGTAGCTCAATTTTCTATACAATGACAAATTTTCAGACTAAAATAGATAAGACAAAGCCTCGAACTAATCCAATCTATCTCAAACTGCGTGATGTCATGCATTATGCTTCACTTATAAGCCTTTACTCAATGAGCACCAATGATCAGGTTAAAATGTTTATTTGAACTGACCAATCAACTTGATATGTCCGCACTAAATCGTCCGTAACTTTTAATTTATAGCTCAGAATGACATGAATCCAACGCCAATGTTATGCTAGCTCAATTTTCTATACTATGACAAAATTTCAAACTCAAATAGATACGAAAAAGTGTCCAAGTAATCCAATCTATACTAAACTGCGTGATGTCATGCATTATGCTTCGCTTATAAGCCTTTACTCAATGAGCATCAATGATCACCTTAGAATGATCAATTGAACTGGCCAATCAACTTGAAATGTCCGCACTAAATCATCCATAACTTTTGATTTAGAGCTCTGAATGACATGAATCAACGCCCACGTAATGCTAGCTCAATTTTCTATACAATGACAAATTTTCAGACTCAAATAGATACGACATAGCCTTCAAGTAATCCAATCAATCTCAAACCGCGTGATGTCATGCATTATGCTTCACTTATAAGCCTTTACTCAATGAGTACCAATGATCAGCTTAGAATAATCAGTTGTACTGCCCAATCAACTTGACATTTTTGCACTAAATCATTCGTAACTTTTGATTTAGAGCTCAGAAAGACATGAATCCAATGCCCACGTTATGCTAGCTCAATTTTCTAGACAATGACAAATTTTCAAACTCATTTAGATACGACAAAGCCTTCAAGTAATCCAATCTATCTCAAACTGCGTGATGCCATGCATTATGCATCACTTATAAGCCTTTACTCAATGAGCACCAATGATCAGCTTAGAATGACCATTTGAATTGACCAATCAACTTGACGTGTCCGCACTAAATCATCCGTAACTTTTGATTTAGAGTTCTGAATGACATGAATCCAACGCCCACATAATGCTAGCTCAATTTTCTATACAATGACAAATTTTCAGACTCAAATAGATACGACATAGCCTCCAAGTAATCCAATCTATCTCAAAGTGCGTGATGTCATGAATTATGCTTCACTTATAAGCCTTTACTTAATGAGCACCAATGATCAGCTTAGAATGATCAGTTGAACTGCCAATCAACTTGAAATGACCGCACTAAATCATCCGTAACTTTTGATTTAGAGCTCAGAATGACATGAATCCAATGACCACGTAATGCTAGCTCAATTTTCTATACAATGACAAATTTTCAGACTCAAATAGATACAACATAGCCTTCAAGTAATCCAATCAATCTCAAACCGCGTGATGTCATGCATTATGCTTCACTTATAAGCGTTTACTCAATGAGCACCAATGATCAGATTAAAATGTTTTTTTGAAGTGACCAATCAACTTGATATATCCGCACTAAATCGTCCGTAACTTTTAATTTAGAGCTCAGAATGACATGAATCCAACGCCCATGTTATGCTAGCTCAATTTTCTATACTATAACAAAATTTCAAACTCAAATAGATACGAAAAAGCGTCCAAGTAATCCAATCTATACTAAACTGCGTGATGTCATGCATTATGCTTCGCTTATAAGCCTTTACTCAATGAGCATCAATGATCACCTTAGAATGATCAATTGAACTGGCCAATCAACTTGAAATGTCCGCACTAAATCATCCATAACTTTTGATTTAGAGCTCTGAATGACATGAATCCAACGCCCACGTAATGCTAGCTCAATTTTCTATACAATGAAAAATTTTCAGACTCAAATAGATACGACATAGCCTTCAAGTAATCCAATCAATCTCAAACCGCGTGATGTCATGCATTATGCTTCACTTATAAGCCTTTACTCAATGAGCACCAATGATCAGCTTAGAATGATCAGTTGTACTGCCCAATCAACTTGACATTTTGACACTAAATCATTCGTAACTTTTGATTTAGAGCTCAGAATGACATGAATCCAATGCCTACGTTATGCTAGCTCAATTTTCTATACAATGACAAATTTTCAAACTCAAATAGATACGACAAAACTTTCAAGTAATCCAATCTATCTCAAACTGCGTGATGCCATGCAGTATGCATCACTTATAAGCCTTTACTCAATGAGCACCAATGATCAGCTTAGAATGATCATTTGAATTGACCAATCAACTTGGCGTGTCCGCACTAAATCATCCGTAACTTTTGATTTAGAGTTCTGAATGACATGAATCCAACGCCCACATAATTCTAGCTCAATTTTCTATACAATGACAAATTTTCAGACTCAAATAGATACGACATAGCCTCCAAGTAATCCAATCTATCTCAAAGTGCGTGATGTCATGCATTATGCTTCACTTATAAGCCTTTACTTAATGAGCACCAATGATCAGCTTAGAATGATCAGTTGAACTGCCAATCAACTTGAAATGTCCGCACTAAATCATCCGTAACTTTTGATTTAGAGCTCAGAATGACATGAATCCAATGACCACGTAATGCTAGCTCAATTTTCTATACAATGACAAATTTTCAGACTCAAATAGATACAACATAGCCTTCAAGTAATCCAATCAATCTCAAACCGCGTGATGTCATGCATTATGCTTCACTTATAAGCGTTTACTCAATGAGCACCAATGATCAGGTTAAAATGTTTATTTGAACTGACCAATCAACTTGATATATCCGCACTAAATCGTCCGTAACTTTTAATTTAGAGCTCAGAATGACATGAATCCAACGCCCATGTTATGCTAGCTCAATTTTCTATACTATAACAAAATTTCAAACTCAAATAGATACGAAAAAGCGTCCAAGTAATCCAATCTATACTAAACTGCGTGATGTCATGCATTATGCTTCTCTTATAAGCCTTTACTCAATGAGCATCAATGATCACCTTAGAATGATCAATTGAACTGGCCAATCCACTTGAAATGTCCGCACTAAATCATCCATAAGTTTTGATTTAGAGCTCTGAATGACATGGATCCAATGCCCACGTAATGCTAGCTCAATTTTCTATACAATGACAAATTTTCATACTCAAATAGATACGACATTGCCTTCAAGTAATCCAATCAATCTCATACCGCGTGATGTCATGCATTATGCTTCACTTATAAGCCTTTACTCAATGAGCACCAATGATCAGCTTAGAATGATCAGTTGTACTGCCCAATCAACTTGACATTTTGGAACTAAATCGTTCGTAACTTTTGATTTAGAGCTCAGAATGACATGAATCCAATGCCCACGTTATGCTAGCTCAATTTTCTATACAATGACAAATTTTCAAACTCAAATATATATATGACAAAGAATTCAAGTAATCCAATCTATCCCAAACTGCGTGATACCATGCATTATGCTTCACTTATAAGCATTTACTCAATGACCACCAATGATAAGCTTAGATTTATCATTTGAACTGACCAATAACCTTGACATGTCCGCACTAAATCGTCTCTAACTTTTGATTTAGATCTCAGAATGACATGAGTCCAATGCCAACGTTTTGCTAGCTCAATATTCTGTACAATGACAAATTCTCAGACTCAAATAGATAGGACAAAGTCTCCAAGTAATACAATCTTTCCCAAACTGTGTGATGCCATGCATTATTCTTCACTTATAAGCCGTTACTCAATGAACACCAATGATTAGATTAAAATGATCATTTTAACTGACCAATCAACTTGATTTGTCCACACTAAAACGTTCGTATCTTTTGATTTAGAGTTCAGAATGACATGAATCTAACGCCCACGTTATGGTAGCTCAATTTTCCATACTATGAAAAAATATCAGTCTTAAATAGATATGACAAAGCCTCCAAATAATCCAATATTTCCCAAACTGTGTGATGTCATGCATTATGCTTCACTTATAAGCGTTAATTCAATGAGCACCAGTGATCAGCTTAGAATGATTAGTTGAACTGCCCAATCAACTTGATATGTCCACACTCGGAATGACATGAATCCAACGCCCACGTTATGTTAGCTCAATTTTCTATACTATGACAAAATTTCAGACTCACATAGATACGACAAAGCCTACATGTAATCCAATGTATCTAAAACTGTGTGATGTTATGCATTATGCTTCACTTATAAGCTTTTAAACAAGGAGCACCAATGATCAGCTTAGAATGATCAGTTGAATTGCCCAATCAATTTGACATGTCCACACTAAATCGTTCGTAACTTTTGATTTAGATGTCAGAATGACAAGAATCCAATGCCCGCGATATGCTAGCACAATTTTCTATACAATGACAAATTTTCAATCTCAAATAGATATGACAAAGAATTCAAGTAATCCAATCTATCCCAAACTGCGTGATACCATGCATTATGCTTCACTTATAAGCATTTACTCAATGAGCACCAATGATAAGCTTAGATTTATCATTTGAACTGACCAATTACCTTGACATGTCCGCACTAAATCGTCTCTAACTTTTGATTTAGATCTCAGAATGACATGAGTCCAATGCCAATGTTATGCTAGCTCAATATTCTATACAATGACAAATTCTTAGACTCAAATAGATAGGACAAAGTCTCCAAGTAATACAATCTATCCCAAACTGTATGATGCCATGCATTATTCTTCACTTATAAGCCGTTACTCAATGAGCACCAATGATTAGATTAAAATGATAATTTGAACTGACCAATCAACTTGATTTGTCCACACTAAAACGTTCGTAACTTTTGATTTAGAGTTCAGAATGACATGAATCTAACGCCCACGTTATGGTAGCTCAATTTTCTATACTATGAAAAAATTTCAGTCTTAAATAGATATGACAAAACCTCCAAGTAATCCAATATATCCCAAACTGTGTGATGTCATGCATTATGCTACACTTATAAGCGTTTATTCAATGAGCACCAATGATCAGCTTAGAATGATTAGTTGAACTGCCCAATCAACTTGATATGTCCGCAGTAAATCGTCCGCAACTTTTGATTTAGAGCTCATAGTGACATGAATCCAATGCCCACGTTATGCTAGCTCAATTTTCTATACAATGACAAATTTTTCAGACTCAAATAGATACGTTAAAGCCTTCAAGTAATCCAATATAACCCAAACTGTGTGATGCCATGCATTATGCTTCACTTATAAGCCTTTACTCAATCAACACCAATGATCAACTTAGAATGATCAGTTGAACTAGCCAATCAACCTGACTTGTCCGCACTAAATCGTTCGTAACTTTTGATTTAGAACTCGGAATGACATGAATTTAATGCCCACGTAATGGTAGCTCAATTTTCTATGCAATGACAAATTTTCAGACTCAAATAGATACGACAAAGCATCCAAGTAGTCCAATCTATCCCAAACTGCGTCATGCCACGCATTATGCTTCAGTTATAAGCCTTTACTCAATGAGCACCAATGATCAGCTTAGAATGATCATTTGAACTGACCAATCAACTTGACATGTCCACAATAAATCGTCCGTTACTTTTGATTTAGAGCTCCGACTGACATTAGTCCAACACCCACGTTATGCTAGCTCAAATTTTTATTCTACTACAAAATTTTAGACTAAAATAGATATGACAAAGCCTACAAGTAATCCAACATATCCCAAACTGAGGGATGCCATGCATTATGCTTCCTTTATAAGCCTTTACTCAATGAGCACCAATGAGATGATCATTGGAATTGACCGATCAACTTATCATGTCTGCACTAAATCGTTCGTACCTTTTGATTTAGTGCTCAGAACGACATGAATCCAACGCCCACGTTATGCTAGCTCAATTTTCTATACAGTGACAAATTTTCAAACTCAAATAGATGCGACAAATTCTCAAAGTAATCCAATCTATCCCAAACTGCATGATACCATGCATTATGCTTTACTTATAAGCCTTTACTCAATGAGCACTAATGATCAGCTTAGATTTATCATTTGAACTAGCCAATAATCCTGACATGTCCGCACTAAATCTTCCATAACTTTTGATTTAGAGCTTAGAATGACATGAATCCAATGACCATGTTATGCTAGCTCAACCTTCTATACACTGGCAAATTTTTAGACTCAAATATATATGACAAAGCCTACAAGAAATCCAATCTATCCCAAACTGTGTGATGTCATATATTATGCTTCACTTATAAGCCTTTACTCAATGAGCACCAATGATCACCTTAGAATGATCAGTGTAACTGGCCAATCAACTTGAAATGTCCGAACTAAATCATCTGTAACTTTTGATTTAGATCTCAGAATGACATGAATCCAACACGCTCGTTATGCTAGCTAAATTTTCTATACTATGACAAATTTTCAGACTCAAATAGATACGAAAAAGCATACAAGTAATCAAATCTTTCCAAAACTGTGTGATGTCATGCACTATGCTTCACTTATTAGCCTTTACTCAAGGAGCACCAATGATCAGCTTAGAATGATCAGTTGAACTTCCCAATCAACTTGACAAATGCGTACTAAATCGTCCGTAGCTTATGATTTAGAACTTAGAATAACATGAATCCAATCACCACGTTATGCTAGCTCAATTTTCTATACAATGACAAATTTTCAGCTCAAATAGATACAAAAAATACTCCAAGTAATCTCATCTATCCTAAAGAGAGTGATGTCAATCATTATGCTTCACTTATAAGCCTTTACTCAATGAGCACCAATGATCAGCTAAGAATGATCATTTGACCTGACCAATAAATTTGAAGTTTACGCACTAAATCGTCTGTTTCTTTTGATTTAAAGCTCAGAATGACATGTATCCAATGCCCACGTTATGCTAGCTTAATTTTCTATACTACTACAAAATTTCAAACTAAAATAGATACGACAAAGCCTCCATGTAATCCAATATATTCCAAACCGAGTGATGGCATGCATTATGCTTCACTTATAAACCTTAACACAATGAGCACCAATGATCAGCTTAGAATATCATTTGAACTGACCAATCAAGTTGGCATGTCTGCACTAAATCCTCAGTAACTTTTGATTAGGGCTCAGAATGACATGATTACAACGCCCATGTTATGCTAGCTCAGTTTTCTTTACAATGAAAAAATTTTAGACTCAAATAGACAAAGCCATCAAGTAATCCAATCTATTCAAAACTACGTGATGCCATTCATTATGCTTCACTTATAAGCCTTTACTCAATCACCACCAATGATCAACTTAGAATGCTCATTTGAACTGGCCAATCAACTTGACACATCCGCATTAAATCGTCCGTAACTTTTGATTTAGAGCTCAAAATGACATGAGTCCAATGGCCACGTAATGCTTGCTCAATTTTCTATACAATGACAAATTTTCAAACTCAAATAGATATGAAAAATCCTCCAAGTAATCTAATCTATCCCAAACTGAGTGATGTCATTCATTATGCTTCACTTGTAAGCCTTTACTCAATGAGCGCCAATGATCAGCTTAGAAGGATCATTTGACCTGACCAATCAACTTGAAATGTCCGCACTAAGTCGTCTGTTTCTTTTTATTTAAAGTTCAAAATGACATGAATCCAATGCCCACGTTATGCTAACTCAATTTTCTATACTACTACAAATTTTCAGACTAAAATAGATACGACAAAGCATCCAAGTAGTCCAATCTATCCCAAACTCCGTCATGCCATGCATTATGCTACACTTATAAGCCTTTACTCAATGAGCACCAATGATAAGCTTAGAATGATCATTTGAACTAACCAATCAACTTGACATGTCCGGAATAAATCGTCCGTAACTTTTGATTTAGAGCTCCGAATGACATTAATCCAACACCCACGTTATGCTAGCTCAAATTTCTATTCTACTACAAAATTTTAGGCTAAAATAGATATAACAAAGTCTACATGTAATACAAAATATCCCAAACTGAGAGATGCCATGCATTATGCTTCACTTATAAGCCTTTACTCTATAAGCACCAATGAGATGATCATTTGAATTGACCGATCCACTTATCATGTCTGCACTAAATCGTCCGTACCTTTTGATTTAGTGCTCAAAACGACATGAATCCAACGCCCACGTTATGCTAGCTCAATTTTCTATACAGTGACAAATTTTCAAACTCAAATAGATGTGACAAATTCTCAAAGTAATCCAATCTATCCCAAACTGCGTGATACCATGCATTATGCTTTACTTATAAGCCTTTACTCAATGAGCACTAATGATCAGCTTAGATTTATCATTTGAACTAACCAATAATCTTGACATGTCCGCACTAAATCTTCCATAACTTTTGATTTAGAGCAGAATGACATGAATCCAATAAACATGTTATGCTAGCTCAACTTTCTATACAATGACAAATTTTTAGACTCAAATATATATGACAAAGCCTACAAGAAATCCAATCTATCCCAAACTGTGTGATGTCATATATTATGCTTCACTGATAAGCCTTTACTCAATGAGCACCAATGATCACCTTAGAATGATCACTGTAACTGGCCAATCAACTTGAAATGTCCGAACTAAATCATCTGTAACTTTTGATTTAGAGCTCTGAATGACATGAATCCAATGCCCACATAATGCAAGCTCAATCTCCTATACAATGACAAATTTTCAGACTCAAATAGATCCGACAATGCCTCCAAGTAGTCCAATATATCGAAAAACTGCGTGATGCCATGCTATATGCTTCACTTATAAGCCTTTACTCAATGAGCGCCAATAATCAGCTTAGAATGATCATTTGAACTCATCAATCAACTTTATAAGTACGCACTAAGTCGTCCGCAACTTGTGAATTACATGAATCCAACACCCTCGTTATGCTAGCTAAATTTTCTATACTATGACAAATCTTCAGATTCAAATAGATACGAAAAAGCATACAAGTAATCAAATCTATCCAAAACTGTGTGATGTCATGCACTATGCTTCACTTATAAGTCTTTACTCAATGAGCACCAATGATCAGTTTAGAATGATCAGTTGAACTTCCCAATCAACTTAAAATATGCGTAATAAATTGTCCGTAGCTTATGATTTAGAACTTAGAATAACATGAATCCAATCCCCACGTTATGCTAGCTCAATTTTCTATACAATGACAAATTTTTCAGCTCAAATAGATACAAAAAATACTCCAAGTAATCTCATCTATCCTAAACTGAGTGATGTCATTCATTATGCTTCACTTATAAGCTTTACTCAATGAGCACCAATGATCAGCTAAGAATGATCATTTGACCTGACCAATCAACTTGAAATTTATGCACTAAATCGTCCGTTACTTTTGATTTAAAGCTCAGAATGACATGTATCCAATGCCCACGTTATGCTATCTTAATTTTCTATACTACTACAAAATTTCAAACTAAAATAGATACGACAAAGCCTCCAAATAATCCAATATATTCCAAACTGAGTGATGGCATGCATTATTCTTCACTTATAAGCCTTAACTAAATGAGCACCAATGATCAGCTTAGAATGATCATTTGAACTGACCAATCGAGTTGGCATGTCTGCACTAAATCGTCTGTAACGTTTGATTAGGGCTCAGAATGACATGAATCCAACGCCCATGTTATGCTAGCACAGTTTTCTATACAATGAAAAATTTTAGACTCAAATAGATACAACAAAGCCATCAAGTAATCCAATCTATTCAACACTACGTGATGCCATTCATCAAGCTTCACTTATAAGCCTTTACTCAATCACCACCAATGATCACCTTAGAATGCTCATTTGAACTGGCCAATCAACTTGACATATCATGCATTATGCTTCACTTATAAGCCTTTACTCAATGAGCACCAATGATCAGCTTAGAATGATCATTCGAACTGACCAATCAACTTGACATGTCCACAATAAATCGTCCGTAACTTTTGATTTAGAGCTCCGAATGACATTAATCCAACGCCCACGTTATGCTAGCTCAAATTTCTATTCTACTACAAAATTTCAGACTAAAATAGATACGACAAAGCCTACAAGTAATCCAACAAATCCCAAACAGAGTGATGCCATGCATTATGCTTCACTTATAAGCCTTTACTCAATGAGCACCAATGATCAGCTTAGAATGATCATTTGAATTGACCGATCAACCTATCATGTCTGCACTAAATCGTCCGTACCTTTTGAATTAGTGCTCAGAATGACTTGAATCCAACGCCCACGTTGTGGTAGCTCAATTTTCTCTACAGTGACAATTTTTAGACTCAAATAGATACGACGAAGCCTCCAAGTCCCAATCTATCCAAAACTGTGTGATGCCATACATTATACTTCACTTAGAAGCCTTTACTCAATGACCACCAAAGAGCAGCTTAGAATGATCATTTGAACTGATCAACCAACGTGATATGTCCACACTAAATCGTCTGTAACTTTTGACTTAGAACTAAGAATGATATGAATCCAATGCCCACGTTATGCTAGGTCAATTTTTTATACTATGACAGAGTTTCAGACTCAAATAGATACGAAAAGTCTCCAAGTAATCCAATCTATCCAAAAATGTGTAATGTCATGTATTATGCTTCACTTATAAGCCCTTTACTCAAGGATAACCAATGATTTCTTAGAATGATCAGTTGAACTGCCCAATCGATTTGACATGTCCGCACTAAATCGTCTGTAACTTTTGATTTAGAGATCAGAATGACATGAATCCAATGCCCACGATATGCTAGCTCAATTTTCTATACAATGACAAATTTTCAGACTCAAAAAGATACGACAAAGCCTCTAAGTAATCCAATCTATCCCAAACTGTGTGAAGTCATGCATTATGCTTCACTTATAAGCTTTTACTCAATATGCACCAATGATCACCTTAGAATGGCCATTTGAACAGGCCAATCAACTTGACATATCCGCATTAAATCATCTGTAACTTTTGATTTAAAGCTCATAATGACATGAATCCAATGCCCACGTAATGCTAGCCCTATTTTCTATGAAATGACAAATTTTCAGACTGAAATAGATAGGACAAAGCCTTCAAGTGATCCAATCTATCCCAAAGTGCATGACGTTATGAATTATGCTTCACTTATAAGCCTTTACTCAATGAGCAGCAATGATCAGCTTAGAATGATCATTTGAACTGACCAATCAACTTGACATATCCACAATAAATCGTCTGTAACTTTTGATTTAGAGTTCAAAATGACATGAATCCAACGCCCACGTTATGCTAACTCAATTTTCTGTACTATGAAAAAAATTTCAAACTCAAATAAATTCGACAAAGCCTCGAAGTAATCCAATATATCCCATACTAAGTGATGTCGTGCATTATGCTTCACTTATAAGCCTTTATTCAATGAGCACCAATTATTAGATTAGAATGATCAGTTGAACTGGCCAATTAACTTGACATCTACGCACTAAATCGTCTGTAACTTTTGATTTAGAGCTCAAAATAACATGAATCCAATGCCCACGTAATGCTAGCCCATTTTTCTGTACAATGACAAATTTTCAAACTCAAATAGATTCGACAAAACCTTCAAATAATCCAATATATCCCAAACTGTGTGAGGTCATGCATTATGCATCACTTATAAGCCTTTACTCAATGACCACCTATGATCAGCTTAGAATGATCATTTGAACTGACCAATCAACTTGACATGTCCGCACTAAATCGTCCGTAACTTTTGATTAAGAGCTCAGAATGACATGAATCCAACACCCACGTTATTCTAGCTCAATTTTCTATACTATGACAAAATTTCAGACTCAAATAGATACGACAAAGCCTCCAAGTAATCCAATCTATCCCAAATTGCGTGATGTTATGTATTAAGCTTCAATTATAAGCCATTACACAATGAGCACCTATGACCAGCTTAGAATGATCATTTGAACTGGCCAATCAACTTGACATGTGCGCACAAAATCGTCCGTAATTTTTGATTTAGAGCTCAGAATGACATGAATCCAATGCCCACGTCATGCTAGCTTAATTTTCTATACTATGACGAAGTTTTGGACTCAAATATATACGACAAAGTCTCTAAGTAATCCAATCTATCACAAACTGTGTGATGTCATGCATTATGCTTCACTTATAAGCCTTTACTCAATGAGCACCAATTATCAGCTTAGAATGATCAGTTGAACTGGCCAATCATCTTGACATGTGCGCACAAAATTGTCCTTAATTTTTGATTTAGAACTAAGAATGACATGAATCCAACGCCCACGTCATGCTAGCTTAATTTTCTATACTATGGCAAAATTTCAGATTCAACCTATCCGAGACTACGTGATGTCATGCATTATGCTTTACTTATAAGCGTTTACTCAATGAGCACCAATGATCAGATTAGAATGATCATTTGAACTGGCCAATGAACTTGACATATCCGCACTAAATCGTCCATAACTTTTGATTTAGAGCTAAGAATGACATGAATCCAATGCCCAAGTAATGCTAGCTAAATTTTCAATACAATTACAAACTTTCAGATTCAAATAGATACCAGAAAGCATCCAATTAATCCAATCTATCGCAAATTGCGTGATGTCATGCATTATGCTTCACTTATAAGCCTTTACTCAATGAGCACCTATGATCAACTTAGAATTATCATTTGAACTGACCAATCAACTTGATATGTGCGTACTAAATCGTCCGTAACTTTTGATTTATAGCTTAGAATGACATGAAACCAACGCCCACGTTATGCTAGCTCAATTTTCTACACAATGACAAATTTTCAGATTACAATAGATACAACAAAACATCCAATTAATGCAATCTATCCCAAAGTGTGTGATGTCATGTATTATGCTTCACTTATAAGCCTTTACTCAATGAGCACCAATGATCAGCTTAGAATGATCATTTGAACTGACTAATCAACTTGATATTTTCGCACTAAATCGTCCTTATCTATTGATTTAGAGCTCAGAATGACAAGAATCCAATGACCACATTATGCTTGCTCAATTTTCTATATTGTGACAAACTTTCAGCCTCAAATATATACGACAAAGCCTCCAAGTAATCCAATCTATCCAAAACTATGTGATGCTATGCATTATACTTCACTTATAAGTCTTTACTCAATGAGCACAAATGATCAGCTTAGAATGATCATTTGAACTGACCAATCAACTTGATATGTGCGCAGCAAATCGTGTTTAACTTTTGATTTAGAGCTCCGAATGGCATGAATCCAATGCCCACGTTGTGCTAGCTCAATTTTCTATATTGTGACAAAATTTCAGACTCAAATAGATATGACAAAGCCTCGAAGTAATCCAATTTATCACAAACTGCGTGATGCCATGCATTATGATTCACTTATACGCCTTTACTCAATGAGCACCAATGATCAGCTTAGAATGATCATTTGAACTGACCAACCAACTTGACATGTACGCACTAAATCTTCCGTATCTTTTGATTTATAGCTTAAAATATCATGAATCCACAGCCCACGTTATGCTAGCTCAATTTTCTATACTGTGACTAAATCTCAGACCCAAATATATACGACAAAGCCTCCAAGTAATATAATCTATCCCAAACTGCGTGATGCCATGGATTATGCTTCACTTATAAGCCTTTACTCAATGAGCATCTATGATCAGCTAAGAACTGTCATTTGAACTGACCAATCAACTTGATATGTGCAGACTGAATCGTCCGTAGCTTTTGGTTTAGAGCTCAGAATGACATGAAGCCAACGCCTACGTTATGCTAGCTCAGTTTTCTATAATATGACAAAATTTCAGACTCAAATTGATACGACAAAGCTTACAAAACATAATCCAATCTATCCCAAAGTGCATGATGTCATGTATTATGCTTCACTTATAAGCATTTACTCAACGAGCACAATGACCAGCTTAGAATGATCAGTTGAACTACCCAATCTACTTGATATGTCCGCACTAAATCGCCCGTAACTTTTGATTTAGAGCTCAAAATGACATGAATCCAATGCCCACATAATGCTAGCTTAGTTTTTAATATTGTGACAAAATTTCATACTCAAATAAATACGACAAAGCCTACAAGTTATCCAATATATCCCAAACTGCGTGATGCCATGGATTATGCTTCACTTATAAGCCTTTACTCAATGAGCACCAAGGATCAGATTAGAATGATCATTTGAACTGACCAATAGACTTGACATGTCCGCATTAAATCGTCGTAATTTTTGATTTAGAGCTCAGAATAACATGAATCCAACGCCCACGTTATGCTAACTTAATTTTCTATACTATGAAAAAATTCACACTCAAATAGATTCTACAAAGCCTCCAAGTAATCCAATCTATCCCATACTACGTGATGTCATGCATTATGTTTCACTTATAAGCCTTTACTCAATGAGCACCAATGATCAGCTTAGAATGATCATCTGAACTGGCTAATCAGCTTGACATGTCCATACTAAATCGTCCGTAACTTTTGATTTTGAGCTCATAGTGACATGAATCCAATGCCCACGTAATGCTAGCCCAATTTTCTATACAATCACAAATTTTCAGACTCGAATAGATTCAACAAAGACTTCAAGTAATCCAATATATCCCAAACTGCATTATGTCATGCATTATGCTTCACTTATAAGCCTTTACTCAATGAGCACCTATGATCAGCTTAGAATGATCATTTGAACTGACAAATCAACTTGACATGTCCACACTAAATCCTCCATAACTTTTGATTTAGAGCTCAAAATGACATGAATCCAACACCCACGTTATGCTAGCTCAATATTCTATACTATGACAAAATTTCAGACTCAAATAGGTACGACAAAGCCACCAAGTTATGCAATCTATCCCAAACTGCGTGATGTTATGCATTAAGCTTCACTTATAAGCCTTTACTCAATGAGCACTAATGATCAGCTTAGAATGATCAGTTGAACAGGCCAATCAACTTGACAAGTGCGCACAAAATCGTCCGTAACTTTTGATTAGAGCTTAGAATGACATGAATCCAACTCCCACGTCATGCTAGCTATATTTTCTATACTATGACAGAATTTCAAATTCAAATAGATACAACAAAGCCTCCAAGTAATACAATCCCAGACTACGTGATGTGCATGCATTATGCTTCCCTTATATGCGTTTACTCAGTGAGCACCAATGATCAGCTTAAAATGATCAGTTGAACTGGCCAATGAACTTGACATGTTCGCACTATATCGACCGTAACTTTTGATTTAGACCTCAGAATGACATGAAACCAAAGCCCACGTTATGCTAGCTAAATTTTCTATACTATGAAAATTTTTAGACTCAAATAGATATGATCCAATTAATCCAATCTATCCCAAAGTGCGTGATGTCATGTATTATGCTTCAATGCTTCACTTATAAGCCTTTACTCAATGAGCACCAATGATCAGCTTAGAATGATCATTTGAACTGGCCAATCAACTTGATATGTGTGCACTAAATCGTTCGTAACTTTTTATTTAGAGCTAAGAATGACATGAATCTAATGCCCAGGTAATGCTAGATCAATTTTTTATACAATGACAAATATTCAAACTCAAATAGATTCGACAAAGCCTCCAAATAATCCAATCTATCCCAAACTGCGTGATGTCATGCATCATGCTTCTCTTGTAAGCCTTTACTTAATGAGCACCAATGATCAGCTTAAAATGATTATTTGAACTGACCAATCAACTTGACATGTTCCCACTAAATCGTCCGTATGTTTTGATTTAGAACTCAGAATGACATGAATCCAATGCCCACGTTATGCTAGCTCAATTTTCTATATTCTAACAAAATTTCAGACTCAAATATATACGACAAAGCCTCCAAGTAATCCAATCTATCCCAAACTGCGTGAGTACATGCATCATGCTTGTCTTATAAGCCTTTACTTAATCGGGAGAAATTATATATAGAACGGTGTTCTTCGTGAAATATTAGAAGTTCACTATACAGAAATGATTGATTTGAGGTGTATTGTGTTCTATTGTAACTGGTATGACCCTGTCATGGGTCAACGTGAAGACGAATTTGGTGTTACATCTGTCCACTCTCGTAAGCGACATCGAAAATATGATCCTTTATACTTGCATGACAAGCGGACCAGGTTTGTTACATTCGATATCCTCGTGTGAGGAACAAGCATGATCCTTGGATTACAGTAACCTCAATACATCCTAGAGGAATGGTATGTGGTATTACCGAACAAGACCTTGTGCAACAAAGCACAATTGGTAACTTAGGTTACATAGACAATTCTCTTGAAGTTAACATTGTTGTTGATGACACCACGAACGAAGATTAAAACATGTTTCAAGATTCAGAAGAAGAGATTGGTGAGTTTGACGACCAAAATTCAGCTAATTCGGAATGTTCATCAGATTCAGATTAAATTTATGACTTATTTTTTTCCATACTATAATTATACATAAATTATCTTTTTCTGATAATACTTCATTTCAGATTATTATAATCAGAATAAATTATAAAATAATTATAAATAATCGATAATAAATAATCGATTGGAACGAAAATAATTATTCCATTTTATTTATATTTTATTGGATCATATATAGACGATTATATTTTGTGTAGAAAATCATATCTACACGTTGAGTTAAACAATTTAAATATATAGACATTGATTTTTATACTTTAATTATATATAAATATTCTTTCGAAATATTGACTCTGGCATCCGACGGATTTCCGACGGCCTTGGTAAATCTGTCGGAAATCCATCGGAAACCCATCAAAACGTATTTGCAACATGGGCAGACTATTTGTTGATCATGCACGGTGTTTAAAGAGTCCAACGGATTTTCGACGGATTTATGCGGGAAACATAATTAACAACACGGGGTTTCACGAAAATTTATTGAATTCCGACGGATTCCCGACAGAAATTGCCGTCGAAAATATCGAATATAACCTACAACTTTCTCTTCTCCTCTCTCTCTCGCCGTTTCGCATTACTCTCTTCGTTTCTCTCGATCGCCGTTTCTCCTCGTCGCCGTTTCTCCTCCTTGCCGTTTCTCGTCGTCGCCGTTTCTCTTCGTCAACATGTAAGTTTTTTAAACTATTATTTCTATCGATTTTAGGTGTTTACGGAGCAAAGTAGAATTGGTTTCGGTGGTCTGTTAGGATGAACGTTTTAGCATCGAATTATCAAGGGATGGGAACCAACTTCATAAAAGAGCACTTTGAAAATCTTGTTCGTTGTTTCATGTTTTCATCGAATAATTGCTTGATTTTCCGTACAAAAGAAACTCATTTTCATGAGCGGGATGACATCAGTCCGATAAATCAATTAGATAGAACGGTTGGTAATGAAAATTTTATAGATCCTATATAGATATCCAAATCAACAAAAATAGCAATAATAATCTCTTAAGACACAAGCTTCCAAATAAATGTGTTACAGAGTGAGAGTGGTGTTTACAATAAGAGAGTAATTTCAAGGGTTCTATAGTGAAATGCTAAATGTTATAAGTTGGTGTCTCACACAAGTCACATGTTTCTGGATGTAAGATATCTTTGAAGGAACTGACAGT
The DNA here is from genome assembly GCA_018901945.1 of Pugionium dolabratum. Taxonomy (NCBI): domain Eukaryota; kingdom Viridiplantae; phylum Streptophyta; class Magnoliopsida; order Brassicales; family Brassicaceae; genus Pugionium; species Pugionium dolabratum. The sequence continues at coordinate 956,740 of JAEVFF010000083.1, read as the reverse complement.
TCGAATATGTTGGTACAATGGTTTTGTAGATATAGAAGAGATAGGTGGAGTTAGGAAACATGTTCTATTGATAACAACAATGAAGCAAAGTAATGTTCATTGTAGTGTGTTCAATTAGGATAAGATAAGTTAAAGGCTGATTCAAAAATATGAGACATTAGTGACTTAGAATTTTTACATATGATTTTAAGAAGAATATATTAGTAAATAGTTCTCTTGAAATATGGTTCTTGAACAAAAGTTGTGTCCCAAATTAGTCCAGTAGTATTGATAGTTGGATGAGTGTTTTTACTACAATAATAATGGTAGTTACTAATATACCGTCATATATGTTCGGTCATGAATTGTTTTTAAATCACTAAAAACTATAAATTATAAATTTAATAAATATTATAGGTTTGTACGTATATTTTTCGATTTTGGATAGTTTCCGTTATTTTGGTATTATAAAAATATGTGATATGTTTGGATATTTAAAATTTTTGATTCGTGTTCGATTTGGTAATTCTCACATTGTCCTCTTGCGGACTTTAAGCAGTATTTTAATAATAATTTTAGCAACATAAATTACTTTTTACAAAAATATCATAAACATTAAAAATTATATGATTATATTTAGTAGTTAAAAATTTAAATATTTCGAAAAGAAAATGCTAAACATTAAATTTAAATAGATTGATTAAATGTCACAAACATAGGTCGTATCAAGAGTACCAAAGACGTGGTGAATCGTATACTCGGAGTTGTATACCAATTCAAGTTCCAGAATCTACAAATAATTCTTTACGACCAATGACTATTGAAGAATTGGTTCAGCAGCCTGGTCGTGAACTTCTTACTTTTCTCGATCAGAGGCGTCATGGAAATTCGACATGGTAAATAAAATTTTCTATAATTATATTTAAAATCATTATTTTAACGCTATTTTATAATTATATTTAAAATAATTATTTAAACGCTACTCTAATAAAAATTCGTAGGTTTGATATTTCAAACAACGGAATAAGCAAATCTATATTAAAGATGTTTCATTCTCTTTCGAACAAACCATATACAAAATTTAGAGATATTCTGTACGAAGAACGTTAGATTTGGTTCAGCATGTTTGCGATACACTATTTAATTTTTAAATATATAATTGGTTTAAATAGTTTTTAATAATATTTCTTTATATAAGTAAATTTTGCAACAATAATTTACATGGGATCCCATAAACACAAAATTGGTGGAAGAAGCTTTCGAAAAAGAGGCTGTAGTACAATTTTCCCGCCACATGAGCGAGTGAAAACAAAAATGGAAAATGGGAAACGATAAACCAAGAGGGTTGAATGAGTCGGTTTGGAACACTTTTTTCGTTATTGGGAATTTTTCAGCTATGAGGTTATCTCGAGAACTAATTCGGGAAACTGGAAGAGCGACCGAGGAGGCAAAGGCATTTATATTCACAATGCCGGATCGAGTAGTTTTCTAAAATGAGCCGATCGATTGGTAAATTAATTATTATATTAGTTTATTTATTATTATTTGAAAATTTTTAAATTATTAATTTAGAATTTTTTTACTTTTAGATACAAGAAATTGGAGCGCCTCCAGGTCACTTGCAACTTCTCGAGACCGTCCACACGAACAAAAATACTGGTCGCATACAAGATGGTCTCATTAGTGAGATCATCGAAAAAGTAAATAAGAAAAAACGTGATATTTTAACCCAACAATCTCAAGTTGGTTCTTCATCTTCGGTCTCCGAATTGCCTCGTTCTGAGATTAACCGTCTAGTACTTGATGTAAGTTTGATTTTTTATATAAATAATATTATAATAATTTTCTAATAATATTTTTTTGTTTTTAGAGGAAGTATCATTTTTTAAGTGTCGTCATCCATGACTCGGGAGAGTTGCAGATACCGGTGGCGCAACATTTGCAGCTAGAAACGAGTAGAATGAACAGCTAAAAGAAGAAATGGGGCTATGAAAATAGAGATAAATAATCTCAAAAATATTGTAGAAATGATGAGAACAAGTTTTTTGATGACTATTTTTCTCCTCTTTCTCCTCCTGCCCCTCCGTTGTAATTTGTAATTTAAAACAGTTATTTAATTATTATTATATTTATACTTAAAATATTTTTTTATTAATTATATTATAATTTTTAAATATTTAAAAATATTAATTTAATTTAATATAGTAAAATTATTTTAATATTTTTAATAAATAGATTTTTAATAAATATATTTTAAAAATATTTAATAAAAAATTTTAAAAAATAATAATAAAATAACAGAATAATGTTATATATGAAAGCATATGTGATCTAAAAGCCTAGCAAGATTATCTTTCTCTCACCAATTCATATCTACACAAAACCAAATTTTGTTCCTACGTTAGAACCGACGTACCTGTTTTCTTTTCTTTTTCTTGCTGTATCAGGGAAGGCTTTGTATTTTGATTTTGAAAATAAATGAAAAAGGCTCCCTAACAGGAACGTGTGAATGTCTTAAGATAGATTTTTTTCAACTGAGATGTAATGTTCATATATGTCTCCATATAATATATATAGTATTATAATAAATAATTTATGTATAAATTAATAACTCTTTTAGTTTACAAAAACTATAACACCAAACCAACTATTTTTTATTTGTGGATATTTGTTAACTATCTCATCACTATCTAATTTTTTTTTTTACTTTTTTATTTTTACTAATGACTATAAAGTATTAAATTATAATTCGCATACATGAGTTTAGTATAACTAATAAATACAAAAAATTACTTTAATAAAATTATTATTTTATCTTAAATAGTATTAATATTTTTTATTTTATGATATTCTATCAAATAATAGTATGATATTACTCCAAATAATAAACGTTGATTTTATCAAAAGTATGAAAATAAAAATAATTGATTATTATTTTAAATAATTTAATAGTTCAAAGAGAAAATGATAAATAATAAATATAGATAAATAGAAAAAATATCACAATCATAGGTCGTAACAAGAGTCATAGACATGGTGAATTCTCTACTACGAGTTGTATACCAACTCAAGTTCTTGAATTTGCAACTGATTTTTTTCGACCAATGACAATTGAAAAATTACTTCAGCAGTTTAGTCGTAAACTTCTTCCTTTTCTCGATCCGATACATCAAGGAAACTCGACATGGTAAATTAAATTTTCTATAATTATATTTAAAATAATTATTTTAACACTATTCCAATAAAAATTCATAGGTTTGATATTTCAAACAACAGAATAATCAAATCTATATGAAAGATGTTTCATTCTCTTTTGAACAAACCATATACAAAATTTAGAGATATTTCGAACGAACAACATCAGATTTGGTTCAGAACGTCTATGGTACGTTAATTTATTTTTAAATATATAATTGTTTTAAATAGTATTTAATAATTTTTTAGTAATATATAAGTAAATTTCGAAGGAAAAATTTACATGGGATCCCATGAACACAAAATTGGTGGAAGATGCTTTTCAAAAAGAGGATGAGTATAATTTTTCCGTCACATAAACGAGTGGAAACAAAAATGGAAAAAGGAAAAATACAAATTAACAGGGTTGAATTAGTATGTTTGGAACGATTTTATTCGTTATTGGAAATCTTCCAGCACTGAGGTCATCTCGAGCACTAGTTCGGGAAACTGGAAGATCGACCGAAGAGGCAAAGACATTTACATTCACTATTTTCTAATGATTGTCATCAAGGATTCGAGAGAGTTGCAGATACCGGTGGTGCAACATCTGCGGCTAGAGACGAGGAGAATGAATAGTTAAAAAAATGGCGGTTGTGGAGATAGAGATGACGAATCTTAAAAATATTGTACAAATAATGAGAACCAAGTTTCCCGATGCCTTTTTCTCTCCTCCTTCTCCTCCTGCTCCTCTAATGTAATTTGTAGATTTAAAACAATTAGCCAATTATTATATTTATAATTAGAATTATTATTTTTATTAATTGTAATAATATTTTTTTAAATATTTAAAAATATTAATTAAATTTAATATACATGTTAATTATTTTAATATTTTTATTAATTTATTTTTACAAATTTAATAAATAATTTTAAGAAAATAAATATTCTAATTTTTTTTAATTATTTGGTTATTTCCGACGGACGCAGTCGTCGGAAATTCCCGACGGACGTTTTTGTCAGAAGTATGTCGGTTAACTCTTGACGGGTGAAAACCGTCGGAATACACCATAGGTTCGCATTCCCGATGGTAACGGTCATCAGAAAACGTCGATGGCCCGACTGACTAAATCCATCGCAAATACGTCAAGAATTTCCGACAAAATGAACCCATCGAATATCTATCGGTATTTGCCGACGGCATGAAGCCATCGTCTATCTATCGGAAGTGTCCGACGATGACATTTATTGTCAAGCCGTCAGTAATTCCCAATCCCTTCCCGACGGAAATTGATTTCCGATGAAATAGTCCCGACGAGCATTTGTTTTCAAAAAGTAGATGGGAATAGCTATTCCCGACGGATTGCGGACGAAATTCACCTTTGGGAATTTGATGGTTTCTTGTAATGCAATGATCAACTTAGAATGATCAGTTGAACTGCCCAATCAACTTGACATTTCCGCATTAAATTGTCCATAACTTTTGCTTTAGAGATCAGAATGACATGAATCCAATGCCCACATAATGCCAGCTTAGTTTTTAATATTGTGACAAAATTTCATACTCAAATAGATTCGACAAAGTCTCCAAGTAATCCAATCTAGCCCAAATAGCGTGATGCCATGCATTATGCTTCACTTACAAGCATTTACTCAATGAGCACCAATGATCAGTTTAAAATGATCATTTGAACTGACCAATAACCTTGATATTTCCACACTACATCGTCCGTAACTTTTGATTTAAAGCTCAGAATGACATGAATCCAATGCCCACGTTATGCTAGCTCAATTTTCTATATTGTGACAAAAATTCAGACTCAAATATATACGACAAAGCCTCCAAGTAATCCAATCTATCCCAAACTGCATGATGCCATGCATTATGCTTTACTTATAAGGCTCAATAAGCACCAACGATCAGTTTAGATTAATCATTTGAACTGATCAATCAACTTGACATCTCCTCACTAAATCGTCCATATCTTTTAATTTAGAGTTCAGAATGACATGATCCAATGCCCACGTAGTGCTAGCTCAATTTTCTATACAATGACAAATTTTCAAACTCAAATAGATTCGACAAATACTCCAAATATTCAAATCTATCACAAACTGTGTGATGCCATGCATTATGCTTCACTTGTAAGCCTTTACTCAAGGAGCAGCTATGATCAGCTTAAAATGATTATTTGAACTGACCAATCAACTTGATATGTCCGCACTAAATCATCTGTAACTTTTGATTTAGAGCTGAGAATTACATGAATCCAACACGCACGTTATTCTAGCTCAATTTTCCATAATATGACAAATTTTAAGACTCAAATAGATACGACAAAGCATCCAAATAATCCAATCTATCCCAAACTGTGTCATACCATGCATTATGCTTCACTTATAAGCTTTTACTCAATTAGCAACAATGATCAGCTTAGAATGATTTGTTGAACTGGCCAAGCAACTTGACATATCCACACTAAATCGTTCGTAACTTTTGATTTAGAGCTCAAAATTACATGAATCCAATGCCCACGTTATGTTGGCTCAATTTTCTATATTGTTACAAAATTACAGACTCAAATAGATACAACAAGCCCTCCAAGTAATCCATTATATCCCAAACTGCGTAATGTCATGCATTATGCTTCACTTATAAGCCTTTACTCAATGAGCACCAATGATCAACTTAGAATGATGATTTGAACTGACCAATCAACTTCACATTTTCGCACTAAATCGTCCGTATCTTTTGATTTAGTGCTCAGAATGACATGAATCCAACACCCACGTTATGCAAGCTCAATTTTCCATACAGTGACAAAATTTCACACTCAAATATATACGACAAAGCCTCCAAGTAATCTAATCAATCCGAAACTGCGTGATGACATGCATTATGCTTCACTTATAAACCTTTACTCAATTAGCAGCAATGATAAGCTTATAATGATCATTTGAATTGCCTATTCAACTTGATATGTCCGCACTAATTCGTCTATAACTTTGATTTAGAGCTCAGAAGGACATGAATCCAATGCCCACGTTATGCTAGCTCAATTTTCTATACTATGACAAAATTTCAGACTCAAATAGATACGAAAAAGCCTCCAAGTAATCCAATCTATCCCAAACTGCGTGATACCATGTATTATGTTTCACTTATAAGCCTTTACTCAATGAGCACCAATGCTCAGTTTAGAATGATCATTTGAATTGACCAATCAGCTTGATATGTGCGCACTAAATCGTCCGTAACTTTTGATTTAGAACTCAGAATGACATGAATTCAACGCCCACGTTATGCTAGCTCAATTTTCTATACTATGACAAAATTTCTCACTCAAATATATACAACAAAACCTCCAACTAATCCAATCTATCCCAAACTTCGTGATGTCATGCATTATCTTTCACTTATAAGCCTTTACTCAATGAGAACCAATGATTAGTTTAGAATAATAATTTGAACTGACCAATCAACTTGATATGTCCGCACTAAATCGTCCGTAACTTTTGATTTAGAGCTCAGAATGACATGAATACAATGCCCACGTTATGCTAGCTCCATTTTTTATGCTATGACAAAATTTAAGACTCAAATAAATACCACAAAGCCTCCAAGTAATCCAATATATCCCAAACTGAGATATGTCATGCATTATGATTCACTTATAAGTCTTAACTCAATGAGCACCAATGATCAGCTTAGAATGATCATTTGAACTTCCCATTCAACTTGACATGTCCGCACTAAATTGTTTCTAACTTTTGATTTAGAGTTTCGAATGACATGAATTCAATGCCCACGTTATGCTATCACAATTTTCTACATTGGCACAAAATTTCAGACTCAAAAAGATACGACAAAGCCTCCAAGTAATCCAATTTTTCCTAAACTGTGTCATGCCATGCATTATGCTTCACTTATAAGCCTTTATTTAATGAGCATTAATGATCATTTTAGAATGATCATTTGAACTGACCAATCAACTTGACATGTCCGCACCAAATCGTCCGTAATTTTCGATTTAGAGCTCAGAATGACATGAATCCAATGCGCACATTATGCTAGCTCAATTTTCTATATTGTCACAAAATTACAGACTCAAATAGATACAACAAAACCTTCAAATAATCCAAAATATCCCAAACTGCGTGATGACATGCATTGTGCTTCACTTATAAGCCTTTACTCAATGAGCACCAATGATCAGCTTAGAATGATCATTTTAACTGACCAATCAACTTGACATTCCGTACTAAATCGTCCGTATCTTTTGATTTAGAGCTCAGAATGACATGAATCCAACACTCACGTTATGCTAGCTCAATTTCCATACTGTGACAAAATTTCAGACTCAAATATATACGACAAACCCTCCAACTAATCCAAACTATCCCAAACTATCCCAAACTGCATGATGATATGCACCTACGATCAGCTTAGAATGATCATTTGAACTAACCAATCAACTTGATATGTTCGCACTAAATCGTGTAAATCAAAAGTTATAGACAATTTAGTGCGGAAATGTCAAGTTGATTGGGCGGCTCAACTGATTATTCTAAGCTGATGATTGGTGCTCATTGAGTAAAGGGTTATAAGTGAAGCATAATGCATGACATCACGCTTTTCGGGATAGATTGGATTACTTGGAGGCTTTGTCGTATATATTATAGTCTGAAATTTTGTCACAATATAGAAAATTGAGCTAGCATAACGTGGGCTTTGGATTCATGTCATTCTGAGCTTTAAACCAAAAGTTATGGACGATTTAGTACGGATATGACAAGTAGATTGGTCAGTTCAAATGATCATTCTAAGCTGATCATTGGTGCTCATTGAGTAAACGCTTATAAGTGAAGCATGATGCATGGCATCATGCAGTTTGGGATAAATTTGATTACATGGAGGCTTTGTCGTATCTATTTGTGTCGAAATTTTGTCACAGTATAGAATATTGAGCTAGCATAACGTGGGTATTGGATTCATGTCATTCGGAACTCTAAATCAAAAGTTACAAACGATTTAGTGCGGAAATGTCAAGTTTATTGGGCAGCTCAACTGATCATTCTAAGCAGATGAGTGGTGCTTATTGAGTAAAGGCTTATAAGCGAAGCATAATATATGACCTCACACAGTTTGGGATAGATTGGAATACTTGGAGGATTTGTCGTATCTATTTGAGTTGAAAATTTTGTCATAGTATAGAAAATTGAGCTAGCATAACGTGGGCGTTTGATTCATGTCATTCTGAGCTCAAAATCAAAAGTTACAGACGATTTAGTGCAGACATGTCAAGTTTATTGGGCAGTTCAACTGATCATTCCAAGCTGATCATTGGTGTTCATTCAATAAAGGCATATAAGTGAAGCATAATGCATGACATCACGCAGTTTGGGATATATTGGAATACTTTGAAAATATGTCGTATCTATCTGAGTCTGAAAATTTGACATTGTATAGAAAAATTAGCTAGCATTCCGTGGGCATTGGATTCATGTCATTCTGAGCTCTAAATCAAAAGTTACGGACGATTTATTGCGGACATGTCTAGTTGATTGGTGAGTTCAAATGATCAGTCTAAGCTGATCAGTGGTGCTCATTGAGTAAAGCCTTATAAGTGAAGTATATTGCATGGTATCACGCAGTTTGGGATAGATTGTATTACTTGGAGGCTTTGTCGTATCAATTTGAGTCTTAAATTTTGTCACAATATAGAATATTGAGCTAGCAAGACGTGGGCATTCGATTCATGTCATTCGGAACTCTAAATCAAAAGTTACAGACAATTTAGTGCAGAAATTTCAAGTTGATTGGGCAGCTCAACTGATCATTCTAAGCTGATGATTGGTGCTCATTGAGTAAAAGCTTATAAGTGAAGCATAATAAATGACATCACGCAGTTTGGTTTATATTGGATTACTTAGAGGCTTTGTCGTAGCTATTTGAGTTAGAAATTTTTGTCATAGTATAGAAAATTGAGCTAGCATAACGTGGACGTTGGATTCATGTCATTCTGAGCTCAAAGTTAAAAGTTACGGACGATTTAGTGCAGACATGTCATGTTTATTGGGCAGTTCAACTGATCATTCTAAGCTGATCATTGGTGCTCTTTGAGTAAAGGCTTATAAGTGAAGCATAATGCATGGCATCACGTAGTTTGGGATAAATTGGATTACTTGGAGAATTTGTAGTATCCATTTGAGTCTGAAAATTTGTCATTGTAAAGAAAATTGATCTAGCATTACGTGGGCATCCGATTCATGTCATTATGAGCTCTAAATCAAAAGTTACGAACGATTTAGTGCGGACATGTCAAGTTGATTGGTCAGTTCAACTGATCATTCTAAACTTATCACTGGTGCTCATTCAGTAAAGGCTCATAAATGAAGCATGATGCATGGTATCATGCAGTTTGGGATAGTTTGGATTACTTGGAGGATTTGTCGTATCTATTTGAGTCTGAAATTTTGTCACAATATAGAAACTTGAGCTAGCATAACGGGGGCGTTGGACTCTCACTCTGAGCTCTAAAAAAAAGTTACAGACGATTTAGTACGGACATGTCAAGTTCATTGGGCAGTTCAATAGATCATTCTAAGCTGATCATTGGTGCTCATTGAATAAAGGCTTATAAGTGAAGAATAATGCATGACATAATGCAGTTTGGGATAGATTGGATTTTTTGGAGACTTTGTGCTATCTATTTGAATCTGAAATTTTGCCACAGTATAGAAACTTTAGCTAGCATAACGTGGGCGTTGGATTCATGTCAATCTGAGCTCTAAATCAAAAGTTATGGACAATTTAGTTGCGGAAATATCAAGATAATTGATCATTTCAAATGATGATTGTATGCTGATCATTGTTGCTCATTGAGTAAAGGCTTATAAGTGAAGCATAATGCATGGCATCACACAGTTTGGGATAGATTGGATTATGTGGAGGCTTTATCTAATCTATTCGAGTCTGAAATTTTGTCATTGTATAGAAAATTGAGCTAGCATTACGTGGCCATTGGATTCATGTCATTCTGAGCTCAAAATCAAAAGTTACGAACGATTTAGTGCGGACATGTCAAGTTGATTGGTTAGTTCAAATTATCATTCTAAACTTATCACTGGTGCTCATTGAGTAAAAGCTTATAAGTGAAGCATGATGAATGGCATCACACAGTTTAGGATATATATTGGATTACTTGGAGGCTTTGTCTTATCTATTCGAGTCTAAAATTTTGTCACAATATAGAAAATTAAGCTAGCATAACGAGGGCGTTGGACTCATGTCATTCTGAGCTCTAAATAAAAAGTTACAGACGATTTAGTGTGGAAATGTCAAGTTGATTGGGCAGTTCACCTGATCATTCTAAGTGAAGCATAATGCATGACATCACGCAGTTTAGGATAGATTGAATTTTTTGGAGGCTTTGTGGTATCTATTTGAGTCTGGAATTTTGCCATAGTATAGAAAATTAAGCTAGCATAACGTGGGCATTGGATTCATTTCAATCTGAGATCTAAATAAAAAGTTACAGACAATTTAGTTTCGGAAATGTCAAGATAATTGATCATTTCAAATGATCATTCTATGCTGATCACTGGTGCTCATTGAGTAAAGGCTTATAAGTGAAGCATAATATATGGCATCACACAGTTTGGGATAGATTGGATTATTGGAGGCTTTATCAAATCTATTTGAGTATGAAATTTTGTCATTGTATAGAAAATTGAGCGAGCATTACGTGGGCATTGGATTCATGTCATTCTGAGCTCTTAATCAAAAGTTACAGACGATTTAGTGCAGACATATCAAGTTGATTGGTCAGTTCAAATGATCATTCTAAGCTGATCATTGGTGCTCAGTGGGTAAAGGCTTATAAGTGAAGCATAATGCATGGCATCATGCAGTTTGGGATACATTGGATTTCTTGGAGGCTTTGTCGTATAAATTTGAGTCTGAAATTTTGTCACAATATAGAAAATTGATCTAGCATAAGGTGGGCATCCGATTCATGTCATTATGAGCTCTAAATCAAAAGTTACGAACGATTTAGTGCGGACATGTCAAGTTGATTGGTCAGTTCAACTGATCATTCTAAACTTATCACTGGTGCTCATTCAGTAAAGGCTCATAAATGAAGCATGATGCATGGTATCATGCAGTTTGGGATAGTTTGGATTACTTGGAGGATTTGTCGTATCTATTTGAGTCTGAAATTTTGTCACAATATAGAAACTTGAGCTAGCATAACGGGGGCGTTGGACTCTCACCCTGAGCTCTAAAAAAAAGTTACAGACAATTTAGTACGGACATGTCAAGTTCATTGGGCAGTTGAATAGATCATTCTAAGCTGATCATTGGTGCTCATTGAATAAAGGCTTATAAGTGAAGAATAATGCATGACATAATGCAGTTTGGGATAGATTGGATTTTTTGGAGACTTTGTGCTATCTATTTGAGTCTGAAATTTTGCCACAGTATAGAAACTTTAGCTAGCATAACGTGGGCATTGGATTCATGTCAATCTGAGCTCTAAATCAAAAGTTACGGACAATTTAGTTGCGGAAATATCAAGATAATTGATCATTTCAAATGATCATTTTATGCTGATCATTGTTGCTCATTGAGTAAAGGCTTATAAGTGAAGCATAATGCATGGCATCACACAGTTTGGGATAGATTGGATTATGTGGAGGCTTTATCAAATCTATTCGAGTCTGAAATTTTGTCATTGTATAGAAAATTGAGCTAGCATTACGTGGCCATTGGATTCATGTCATTCTGAGTTCAAAATCAAAAGTTACGAATGATTTAGTGCGGACATGTCAAGTTGATTGGTTAGTTCAAATGATCATTCTAAACTTATCACTGGTGCTCATTGAGTAAAAGCTTATAAGTGAAGCATGATGAATGGCATCACACAGATTGGGATAGATTGGATTATTTGGAGGCTTTGTCTTATCTATTCGAGTCTAAAATTTTGTCACAATATAGAAAATTAAGCTAGCATAACGAGGGCGTTGGACTCATGTCATTCTGAGCTCTAAATAAAAAGTTACAGACGATTTAGTGTGGAAATGTCAAGTTGATTGGACAGTTCACCTGATCATTCTAAGTGAAGCATAATGCATGACATCACGCAGTTTGGGATAGATTGAATTTTTTGGAGGCTTTGTGGTATCTATTTGAGTCTGGAATTTTGCCATAGTATAGAAAATTAAGCTAGCATAACGTGGGCATTGGATTCATTTCAATCTGAGATCTAAATCATAAGTTACAGACAATTTAGTTTCGGAAATGTCAAGATAATTGATCATTTCAAATGATCATTCTATGCTGATCATTGGTGCTCATTGAGTAAAGGCTTAAAGTGAAGCATAATGCATGGCATCACACAGTTTGGGATAGATTGGATTATTTGCAGGCATTTATCAAATCGTTTTGAGTCTGAAATTTTGTCATTGTATAGAAAATTGAGATAGCATTACGTGGGCATTGGATTCATGTCATTGTGAGCTCTAAATCAAAAGTTACGGATGATTTAGTGCGGACATGTCAAGTTGATTGGTCAGTTCATGATGGTCAGTTCAAATGATCATTCTAAGCTGATCATTGGTACCCATTGAGTAAAGGCTTATAAGTGAAGCATACTGCATTACATCACGTAGTTCGAGATAGATTGGATTAGTTGGAGGCTTGTCGTATCTATTGCATTCTGAAATTTTTTCACAATAAAGAAATTTAGGCTAGCATAACATGGGCATTGGATTCATGTCATTTGGAACTCTAAACCAAAAGTTACGCAGGATTTAGTGCGAACATGTCAAGTTGATTGGTCAGTTCAAATGATCAATCTAAGCTGATCATTGGTGCTCATTGAATAAAGACTTATATGTGAAGCATAATGGATGGCATCACGCAGTTCGGGATAGATCGGTTTACCTGGAGGCTTTGTCTTATCTATTTGAGTCTGAAATTTTATTACAATATAGAAAATTGAGCTAGCATAACATGGGCGTTGGATTCATATCATTCTGAGCTCTAAATCCAAAGTTACGGACGATTTAGTGAGGACATGTCAAATTGATTGGTTAGTTCAAATGATCATTCTAAGCTGATCATTGCTGTTCATTTAGTAAAGGCTTATAAGTGAAGCATAATGCATGACATCACGTAGTTTGGGATAGAATGGATTATTTAAATGCTTTGTCGTATCTATTTGAGTCTGAAATTTTGTCATAATATAGAAAATTGAGCTAGCATATCATGGGCGTTGGATTCATGTCATTCTGAGCTCTAAAACAAAGCTCTAAAACAAAAGTTACAGAAGATTTAGGGCGTACATGTCAACTTGATTGGTTAGTTCAAATGGTCATTCTAAGCTGATCATTGGTGCTTATTGAGTATATGCTTAGAAGTGAAGCATAACGCATGGCATCACACAGTTTGGGATAGATTGGATTACTTGGAGGCTTTTTCGTATATATTTGAGAATGAAATTTTTTCATAATATATAATATTTAGCTAGCATAACGTGGGCGTTAACTTCATGTCATTCTGAGCTCTAAATCAAAAGTTACGGACAATTTAGTGCGGACATGTCAAGTTGACTGGTTAGTCAAATGATCATTCTAAGCTGATAATTGGGGCTCATTGAGTAGTGTCTTAAAAGTGAAGCATAATGCATGCCATCACACAATTTGGGATAGATTGAATTAGTTGGAGGCTTTGTTGAATCTATTTGAGTATGAAAATTTGTCATTGTATAGAAAATTTGTCATTGTATAGAAAATGGAGCAAGCATTACGTGGGCATTGGATTTATGTCATTCTGAGCTCTAAATCAAAAGTTACAGATGATTTATTGCGGAAATGTCAAGTTGATTGGTCAGTTCAAATGATCATTCTAAGCTGATCATTGGTACCCATTGAGTAAAGGCTTATAAGTGAAGCATACTGCATTACATCACGTAGTTCGAGATAGATTGGATTAGTTGGAGGCTTGTCGTATCTATTGCATTCTGATATTTTTTCACAATAAAGAAATGTAAGCTAGCATAACATGGGCATTGGATTCATGTCATTTGGAACTCTAAACCAAAAGTTACACAGGATTTAGTGCGAACATGTCAAGTTGATTGGTCAGTTCAAATGATCAATCTAAGCTGATCATTGGTGCTCATTGAATAAAGACTTATATGTGAAGCATAATGGATGGCATCACGCAGTTCGGGATAGATCGGTTTACCTGGAGGCTTTGTCTTATCTATTTGAGTCTGAAATTTTATTACAATATAGAAAATTGAGCTAGCATAACATGGGCGTTGGATTCATATCATTCTGAGCTCTAAATCCAAAGTTACGGACGAGTTAGTGAGGACATGTCAAATTGATTGGTTAGTTCAAATGATCATTCTAAGCTGATCATTGCTGCTTATTGAGTAAACGCTTAGAAGTGAAGCATAATGCATGACATCACGCAGTTTGGGATAGATTGGATTACTTGGAGGCTTTGTCGAATCTATTTGAGTCTTAAATTTTGTCACAGTATAGAAAATTGAGCTAACATAACGTGGGCATTGGATTCATGTCTTTCGGACCTCTAAATCAAAAGTTACTGATGATTTAATGCGGAAATGTCAAGGTTATTGGCCAGTTCAACTGATCATTCTAAGCTAATTACTGGTGCTCATGGGATAGATGCTTATAAGTGAAGCATAATGCATGGCATGATGCAGTTTGGGATAGATTGGATTACTTGGAGGATTTGTTGTATCTATTTAAGTTTGAAATTTTGTCACAGTATAGAAAATTGAGTTAGCATTTCGTGGGCATTGGATTTATGTCATTTTGAGCCCTAAATCAAAGTTACGAATGATTTAGTGCGGACATATCATGTTGATTGGTTAGTTCAAATGATCATTCTAACCTGATCATTGGTGCTTATTGAGTAAGGGCTTATAAGTGAAGCATAATGCATGGCATCACAAAGTTTGGGATAGATTGGATTACTTGGAGGCTTTGTCGTATCTATTTGAGTCAAAAATTTTGTCACAATATAGGAAATTAAGCTAGCATAACGTGGGTGTTGGATTCATGTCATTTGGAACACTAAATCAAAAGATACGGACAATTTAATACGGACATGCCGAGTTGATTGGTCAGTTCAAATGATCAATCTAAGCTGATCATTGCTGCTCATTGAGTAAAGGCTTATAAGTGAAGCATAATGCATGATATCACGTAGTTTGGGATAGATTGGATTACCTGGAGACTTTGTTGTATGTATTTGAGTCTGAAATTTTGTCATAGTATAGAAAATATAGCTAGAATAATGTGGGCGTTGGATTCATGTCATTCTGGGCTCTAAATCAAAAGTTACGGACAATTTAGTATGGACATACAAAGTTGATTGGTCAGTTCAACTGATCATTATAAGCTGATCATTGGTTCTCATTGAGTAAAGGCTTATAAGTGAAGCATAATGCATGACATAACGCAGTTGTGGATAGATTGGATTTCTTGGAGGCTTTGTCGTATATATTTGAGTCTGAAGTTTTGTCACAATATAGAAATTGAGCTACCATAACATGGGTATTGGATTCATGTCATTCTAAGCTCTAAATAAAAAAATACGGACGATTTAGTGCGAACATATCAAGTTTATTGGTCAGTTCAGCTGATCATTCTAATGTGATCATTTGTGCTCATTGAGTAAAGGCTTTTAAGTGAAGCATAATGCATGACATCACGCAGTTTGGGAAAGATTGGATTACTTGGAGGCTTTGTTGTATCTATTTGAGAATGAAATTTTGTCACAATATAGAAAATTGAGCTAGCATAACGTGGGCATTGGATTCATGTCATTCTGAACTCTAAATCAAAAAGATACGGACGACTTAGTGCGGACATGTCAAGTTGATTGATCAATTCCAATGATCATTCTAAGCTTATCATTGGTGCTCATTGAGTAAAGGCTTATAAGTAATGCATGATGCACGACATCACACAGTTTGGGATAAATTGAATTACTTGGAGGCTTTGTCGTATCTATTTGAATCTGAAATTTTGTCACAATATAGAAAATTGATCTACCATACCGTGGGTATTGGATTCATGTCATTCTGAGCTCTAAATCAAAAGATACGGACAATTTAGTGCGGACATATAGAGTTGATTGGTCAGTTCAAATGATCATTCTAAGCTGATCATTGGTGCTCATTGAGTAAAGGCTTATAAGTGAAGCATAATGTATGACATCACGCAGATTTGGATAGATTAGATTAGTTGGAGGCTTTGTCGTATCTATTTGAGTCTGAAATTTTGTCATTGTATAGAAAATTCAGCTACCATTACGTGGGTGTTGGATTAATGTCATTCCGAGCTCTGAATCAAAAGTTACAGATGATATAGTGCGGACATGTCAAGTTGATTGGTTAGTTCAAATGATCATTCTAAGCTCATCATTGGTGCTCATTGAGTAAAGGCTTATAAGTGAAGCATGATGCATGGCATCACACAGTTTTGGATAGATTGGATTAGTCGGAGGCTTTGTCGTATCTATTTGAGTCTGAAATTTTGTCTCAGTACAGAAAATTGAGCTAGCATAACGTGGGTGTTGGATTCATGTCATTCTGATCTCTAAATCAAAAGATACGGACGATTTAGTGCGGACATATCAAGTTGATTGGTTAGTTCAACTGATCATTCTAATTTGATCATTTGTGCTCATTGAGTAAAGGCTTATAAGTTAAGCATAATGCATAACATCACGCAGTTGTTGATAGATTGGATTATTTGGAGGCTTTGCGTATCTATTTGAATGTGAAATTTTATCATAGTATAGAAAATTGAGCTAGCATAACGTGCACGTAGGATTAATATCATTTTGAGCTCTAAATCAAATGATACGGACGATTTAGTGCGGACATATCAAGTTCATTGGGAAGTTCAAATGATCATTGTAAGTTGATCATTGGTGCTCATTGAGTAAAGGCTTATAAGTGAAGCATAATGAACGGCATCACAAAGGTTTGGATAGATTGGACTATTTGGAGGCTTTGTCGTATATATTCGAGTCTGATATTTTGTCACAGTATAGAAAATTGAGCTAGCATAACGTGGGCATTGGATTCATGTCATTATGAGCTCTAAATCAAAAGTTACGAACGATTTAGTGTGGACATGTCAAGTTGATTGGTCAGTTCAGATGATCATTCTAAGCTGATCATTGGTGTTCATTGAGTAAAGGGTTATAAGTGAAGCATAATGCATGACATCACACTGTTTAGGATAGATTGGTAAAGTTTGAGGCTTGTCAGATCTATTTCAGTCTGAAAGTTTGTCATAGTATAAAAAATTGATCTACCATAACGTGGGCGTTGGATTCTTGTCATTTTGAGCTCTAAATCAGAAGTTACGGATGATTTAGTGCGGATATGTCAAGTTGATTGGTCAGTTCAAATGATCACTCTAAGTTGATCATTGGTGCTCATTGAGTAAAGGCTAATAAGTGAAGCAGAATGCATGGCATCACACAGTTTCGGATAGATTGGACTAGTTGGAGGCTTTGTAGTATCTATTTGAGTCTGAAATTTTGGTACAATATAAAAAATTGAGCTAGCATAACGTGGGCATTGGATTCATATCATTCTGATCTCTAAATCAAAAAGATACAAACGATTTAGTGCGGACATGTCAAGTTGATTGGCCAGTTCAACTAATCATTCTAAGCTAAACATTGGTGCTAATTGAGTAAACACTTATAAGTGAAGCATAATGCATGGCATGACGCAGTTTGGGATAGATTGGAATAGTTGGAGGCTTTGTCGTTTCTATTTGAGACTGAAATTTTGTCACAATATAGAAAATTGAGCAAGCATTACGTGGGCATTGGATTCATGTCATTATGAGCTGTAAATCAAAAGTTACAGACGATTTATTGCGTTCATGTCAAGTTGATTGGTCAGTTCAAATGATCATTGTGCTCATTGAGTAAACACTTATAAGTGAAGCATAATGCATGGCATGATGCAGTTTGGGATAGATTGGATTACTTGGAGGCTTTGTCGTTTCTATTTGAGTCTGAACTTTTGTCATAGTATGAAAAATTCAGCTAGCATAACATGGGTTTTGGATTCATGTCTTTCTGAGCTCTAAATCAAAAGTTACGGATGATTTAGTACAGACATATCAAGTGGATTGGTCAGTTAAAATGATCATTCTAATCCGATCATTGGTGCTAATTGAGTAAAGGCTTATAAGTGATCATACAGTTAGGGATAGATTGGATTACTTGGAGGGTTTGTTGTATCTATTTGAGTCTGAAATTTTTTCACAATAGAGAATTCTGAGCTAGCATAACGTGAGCATCGGTTTCATGTCATTCGGAGCTCTAAATCAAAAGTTACGGACGATTTAGTGTGGACATATCAAGTGTATTGGCCAGTTCAACTGATCATTCTAAGCTGATCATTGGTTCTCATTGAGTAAACGCTTATAAGTGAAGCATAATGCACAGCATGATGTAGTTTTGGATAGATTGGAATACTTGAAGGCTTTGTTGTTTCCATTTGAGTCTTAAATCTTGTCACAGTATAGAAAATTGAGCTAGCATAACGTGGGCATTGGATTAATGTCATTCGAGGCTCTAAATAAAAAAGTTACGGACAATTTAGTGCGGTCATGTCAAGTTGATTGGCCAATTCAAGTGATCATTCTAAGCAGATCATTGGTGCCATTGAGTAAAGGCATATAAGTGAATCGTAATGCATGGATCAGGCAGTTTGGGATAGATTGGATTACTTGGAGGCTCTGTCGTATATATTTGAGCATGAAATTTTGTAACAGTATTGAAAATTGAGCTAGCATAATGTGTGTGTTGGATTCATGTCATTCTGAGCTCTAAATGAAAAGATACGGATGATTTAGTGCAGAAATATCAAGTTGATTGGTCAATTCAAATGATCATGATAAGCTGATCATTGTGCTCATTGAGTAAAGGATTATAAGTGAAGCATAATGCATGCCATCACGCAGTTTGGGATCGATTGGATTACTTGGAGGGTTTGTTGTATCTATTTGAGTCTGAAATTTTGTCACAATATATAAAATTGAGCTAGCATAAGGTGGGTATTGGATTCATGTTATTTGGAGCTCTAAATCAAAAGTTACAGATGATTTAGTGCGGGCATGTCAAGTTGATTGGCCAGTTCAACTGATCATTCTATTCTGATCATTGGTGCTCATTGAGTAACGCTTATAAGTGAATCATAATGCATGGCATAACGCAGTTTGGGATAAATTGGATTACTTGAAGGCTTTGTCGTATCTATTTGAGTCTGAAATTTTGTCTCAGTACAGAAAATTGAGCTAGCATAACGTGGGTGTTGGATTCATGTCATTCTGATCTCTAAATCAAAAGATACGGACGATTTAGTGCGGACATATCAAGTTGATTGGTTAGTTCAACTGATCATTCTAATTTGATCATTTGTGCTCATTGAGTAAAGGCTTATAAGTTAAGCATAATGCATAACATCACGCAGTTGTTGATAGATTGGATTATTTGGAGGCTTTGCGTATCTATTTGAATGTGAAATTTTATCATAGTATAGAAAATTGAGCTAGCATAACGTGCACGTAGGATTAATATCATTTTGAGCTCTAAATCAAATGATACGGACGATTTAGTGCGGACATATCAAGTTCATTGGGAAGTTCAAATGATCATTGTAAGTTGATCATTGGTGCTCATTGAGTAAAGGCTTATAAGTGAAGCATAATGAACGGCATCACAAAGGTTTGGATAGATTGGACTATTTGGAGGCTTTGTCGTATATATTCGAGTCTGATATTTTGTCACAGTATAGAAAATTGAGCTAGCATAATGTTGGCATTGGATTCATGTCATTCTGAGCTCTGAATCAAAAGATACGGACGATTTAGTGCGCGCATGTCAAGTTGATTGGTCACTTCAAATGATCATTCTAAACTGATCATTGGTGCTCATTGAGTAAAGTCTTATAAGTGAAGCATAATGCACGACATCACGCAGTTGTGGATAGATTGGATTAATTGGAGGCTTTGTCATATCTATTTGAGTCTTAAATTGTATCATATTTTGGAAAATTGAGCTAGCATAACGTGGGCGTTGGATTCATGTCATTCTGACATCTAAATAAAAAGTTACAAACAATTTAGTGCGGACATATCAAGGTTATTGGTCAGTTCAAATGATCATTCTAAGTTGAGCATTGGTGCTCAATCCGTAAAGGCTTATAAGTGAAGCATAATGCATGGCATAACACAGTTTAAGATATATTGGATTACTTGGATGTTTTGTCGGATATATTTTAGTCATAAATTTTGTCACCGTATAGAAAATTGAGCTAGCATAACGTGGGTGTTGGATTCATGTCATTCTAAGCTCTAAATCAAAAGATATGGACGATTTAGTGCGGACATGTCAAGTTGATTGGTCAGTTCAAATGATTATTCTAAGCCGATCATTGGTGCTTATTGAGTAAAGGCTTATAAGTGAAGCATAAAGCATGGCATCACGGAGTTTGGGATAGATTAGATTAATTGGAGGGTTGGTTGTATCTATTTGAGTCTGAAATTGTGTCACGATATATAAAATTGAGCTAGCATAGCGTGGGCATTGGATTCATGTCATTCGGACCTCTAAATCAAAAGTTACGACCAATTTAGTGAGGACATGTCAAGTTGATTGGCCAGTTCAACTAATCATTCTAAGCTAAATATTGGTGCTCATTGAGGAAACACTTATAAGTGATGCATAATGCATGACATGATGCTGTTTGGGATAGATTGGATTACTTGGAGGCTTTATCGTATCTATTTGAGTCTGAAATTTTATCATAGTATAGAAAATTGAGGTAGCATAATGGGGGCGTTGGATTAATGTCATTCAGAGTTCTAAATCAAAAGTTACGGACGATTTAGTGCGGACATGTCAAATTGTTTGGTTAGTTCAAATGATAATTTTAAGCTTAGCATTGGTGCTCATTGTGTAAAGGCTTATAAGTGAAACATAATGCATGGCATCACGCAGTTTGGGATAGATTGGATTACTTGGAGGCTTTGTCGTTTCTATTTGAGTATTAAATTTTGTCACAATATAGAAAATTGAGCTAGCATAACTTGGACATTGGATTCATGTCATTCGAAACTCTAAATAAAAAGTTACAGACGATTTACTGCGGACATGTCAAGTTTATTTACCAGTTCAACTGATCATTCTAATCTGATCATTGATACTCATTAAGTAAACGCTTATAAGTGAAGCATAATGCATGGCATGACGCAGTTTGGGATAGATTGGATTACTTGGAGGCCTTGTCATTTCTATTTGAGTCTGAAATTTTGTCATACTATAGAAAATTCAGTTAGCATAACGTGGGTTTTGGTTTCATGTCTTTCTGAGCTCTAAATCAAAAGTTACAGACGATATAGTGCGGACATATCAAGTTGATTGGTCAATTAAAATGATCATTTTAAGCTGATCATTGGTGATAATTGAGTAAAGGCTTTTAAGTGATCACGCAGTTAGGGATATATTGGATTACTTGGAGGGTTTGTGGTATCTATTTGATTCTGAAATTTGTGACAATATAGAAAATTGAGCTAGCATTGAATTCATGTCATTCGGAGCTCTAAATCAAAAGTTATGGACGATTTATTGCGTACATGTCGAGTTGATTGGCCAGTTCAACTGATCATTCTAAGCTGATCATTGGTGCTCATTGACTAAACGCTTATAAGTGAAGCATAATGCATGGCATTACACAATTTGGGATAGATTGGAATACTTGGAGGCTTTGTCGTTTCTATTTGAGTCTTAAATTTTATCACAATATAGAAAATTCAGTTAACATAACGAGGGCATTGGATTCATGTCATTCGAAGATCTAAATAAAAAAGTTACGGACGATTTAGTGCGGACATGTCAAGTTGATTGGCCAGTTGAAGTGATCATTGCATGGTATCACACAGTTTCGGATAGATTGGATTACTTGGAGGCTTTGTCGTATATATTTGAGTCTGAAATTTGTCACAGTATAGAAAATTGAGCTAGCATATCGTGGGTGTTGGATTCATGTCATTCTGATCTCTAAATTAAAAGATATGGACGATTTAGTGCAGACATGTCAAGTTGATTGGTCAGTTCAAATGATCATTCTAAGCTGATCATTGTGCTCATTGAGTAAAAGATTATAAGTGAAGCATAATGCATGCCATCACGCAGTATGGGATAGATTGGATTACTTGGAGGGTTTGTTGTATCTATCTGAGTCTGAAATTTTGTCACAATATATAAAATTGAGCTAGCATAAGGTGGGCATTGGATTCATGTTATTCGGAGCTCTAAGTCAAAAGTTACGAATGATTTAGGGCATTGGATTCATGTTATTCGGAGCTCTAAGTCAAAAGTTACGAATGATTTAGTGCGGGCATGTCAAGTTGATTGGCCAGTTCAACTGATCATTCTATGCTGATCATTGGTGCTCATTGAGTAAAGGCTTATAAGTGAATCATAATGCATGGCATCACGCTGTTGGAGATAGATTGGATTACTTGGATTGGTTTTCGTATCTATTTGAGTTTGAAAATTTGTGATAGTGAAGAAAATTAATCTAGCATAACGTGGGCGTTGGATTCATGTCATTCTGAGCTCTAAATCAAAATTTACGAACGATTTAGTGCGGACATATCAAGTTGATTGGCCAGTTCAAATGATCATTCTAAATTGATCATTGGTGCTCATTGAGTAAAGGCTTATAAGTGAAGTATAATGCATGGCATCACCTAGTTTGGGATAGATTTGATTATTTGGAGGCTTTGTCGCATATATTTGAGTCTGAAATTTTGTCACAGTATAGAAAATTGAGCTAGCATAACGTGGGTTTTGGATTCATGTCATTCTGATCTCTAAATCAAAAGATACGGATGATTTTGCGGAGATGTCAAGTTGATTGTCAGTTCAAATGAACATTCTAAGCTGATCATTCATGCTCATTGAGTAAATGCTTATATGTGAAGCATAATGCATGGCATCAAAACTTTCGGATAGATTGGATTACTTGAAGGCTTTGTCGTATCTATTTGAGTCTGAAATTTTGTCACAGTATAGAAACTTAAGCTAGCATAACGTGGGTGTTGGATTCATGTCATTATGAGCTCTAAATCAAAAGATACGGACGATTTAGTGCATATATATCAAGTTGTTTCGTCAGTTCAACTGATCATTCTAAACTAATCATTTGTGCTCATTGAGTAAAGGCTTATAAGTGAAACATAATGCATGACATCATGCAGTTGTGGATAGATTGGATTACTTGGACGCTTTGCGTATCTATTCGAGACTGAAATTTTGTCATAGTATAGAAAATTGAGCTAGCATAACCTGGGCGTTGGATTCATGTGATTTTGAGCTCTAAATCAAAAGTTACAGACGATTTAGTGCGGACATATCAAGTTGATTGGTCAGTTCAAATGATCATTGTAACCTGATCATTGGTGCTCATTGAGTAAAGGCTTATAAGTGAAGCATAATGAATGGCATCACAAAGGTTTGGATAGATTGGATTACTTGGAGGCTTTGTCGTATCTATTTGAATCTGAAATTTTATAATAGTATAGAAAATTGAGCTAGCCTAACGTAGGCGTTGGATTCATGTCATTCGGAGCTCTACATCAAAAGTTACAGACGATTTAGTGCGGACATATCAAGTTGATTGGTCAGTTCAAATGATCATTCTAAGCTGAGCATTGGTGCTCAATCCGTAAAGGCTTATAATTGAAGCATAATGCATGGCATAATATAGTTTGGGATATATTGGATTACTTGAAGGTTTTGTCGTATATATTTTATCCTTAAATTTTTGTCACAGTATAGAAAACTGAGCTAGCATAACATGGGTGTTGGATTCATGTCATTCTGAGCTCTAAATCAAAAGATACGAACGATTTAGTGCGGACATGTCAAGTTGATTGGTGAGTTCAACTGATCATTCTAATCTAATCATTGGTGCTTATTGTGTAATGGCTTATAAGTGAAGCATAACGCATGGCATCACGCAGTTCGGGATAGATTGGATTAATTGGAGGGTTTGTTGTATCTATTTGAGTCTCAAATTGTGTCACGATATAGAAAATTGAGCAAGCATAATGTGGGCATTCGATTCAAGTCATTCGGAGCTCTAAATCAATAGTTACGGCCGATTTAGTGAGGACAAGTCAAGTTGATTGGCCAGTTCAACTAATCATTCTAAGCTAAACATTGGTGCTCATTGAGTAAACACTTATAAGGGAAGCATAATGCATGGTATGACGCATTTTGGGATAGATTGGATTACTTGGAGGCTTTGTCGTATCTATTTGAGTCTGAAAGTTTATCATAGTATAGAAAATTGAGCTAGCATAACGTGGGCGTTGGATTCATGTCATTCTGAGCTCTAAATCAAAAGTTACAGACGATTTAGTGCGGACATATTAAGTTGGTTGGTCCTTTCAAATGATCATTCTAAGATGAGCATTGGTGCTCATTGTATAAAGGCTTATAAGTGAAGCATAATGCATGGCATCACGCAGTTTGGGATATATTAGATTACTTGGAGGCTTTGTCGTTTCTATTTGAGTCTTAAATTTTGTCACAGTATAGAAAATTGAGCTAGCATAACGTGGGCATATGATTCATGCCATTTGAAACTCTAAATAAAACGTTATGGATGATTTAGTGCGGACATGTCAAGTTCATTTGCCAGTTCAACTGATCATTCTAAGCTGATCATTGGTGTCCATTGAGTAAACGCTTATAAGTGAAGCATAATGCATGGCATGACGCAGTTTGGTATAGATTGGATTACTTGTAGGCTTTGTCATTTCTATTTGAGGCTGAAATTTTGTCAGAGTATAAAAAATTCAGCTAGCATAACGTGGGTTTTGGATTCATGTCTTTATGAGCTTTAAATGAAAAGATACGGACGATTTAGTGCAGAAATGTCATGTTTATTGGTCAGTTCAAATGATCATTCTAAGCTGATCATTGTGCTCATTGAGTAAAGGATTATAAGTGAAGCATAATGCATGCCATCATGCACTTTGGGATAGATTGGATTACTTGGGCGTTTTTTTTATCTATTTGAGTCTGAAATTTTGTCACAATATATAAAATTGAGCTAGTGTAAGGTGGGCATTGGATTCATGTTATTAGGAGCTCAAAATCAAAAGTTACGAACGATTTAGTGCGGACATGTCAAGTTGATGGGCCAGCCCAACTGATCATTCTAAGCTGATCATTGGTGCTCATTGAGTAAAGACTTATAAGTGAATAATAATGCATGGCACCACGCTGTTTGAGATAGATTAGATTATTTGGATTTGTTGTCGTATCTATTTGAATTTCAAAATTTGTCATAGTATAGAAAATTGATCTAGAATAACGTGGGTGTTGGATTCATGTCATTCTGAGCTCTAAATCATAATTTACAGACGATTTAGTGCGGCCATGTCAAGTTGATTGGTCAGTTCAATGATCATTCTATGCTTATCATTGGTGCTCATTGAATAAAGGCTTATAAATGTATCATAATGCATGGCATAACACAGTTTGGGATATATTTGATAATTTGGAGATTTTTTCGTATAAATTTGGGTCTAAAATTTTGTCACATTATAGAAAATTGAGCTAGCGTAACGTGGGTTTTGGATTCATGTCATTCTGATCTCTAAATCAGAAGATACGGACGATTTAGTGTGGAGATGTCAAGTTGATTGGTCAGTTCATGATCATTCTAAGCTGATCATTGTGCTCATTGAGTAAGGATTATAAGTGAAGCATAATGCATGCCATCATGGAGTTTGGGATAGATTGGATTACATGGATGGTTTGTTGTTTCTATTTGACTCTGAAATTTTGTCACAATATTGAGCTAACATAAGGTGGGCACTGGATTCATGTTATTCGGAGCTCTAAATCAAAAGTTACGAACGTTTTAGTGCGGGCATGTCAAATTGATTTGCCAGTTCAACTAATCATTCTACGCTGATCATTGGTGCTCATTGAGTATTGGCTTATAAGTGAATCATAATGCATGGCATCACGCTGTTTGAGATAGATTGGATTACTTGGATGCGTTGTCGTATCTATTTGAGTTTTAAAATTTGTCATAGTGTAAAAACTTGATCTAGCATAATGTGGGCGTTAAATTCATGTCGTTCTGAACTCTAAATCAAACGTTACGGATGATTTAGTGTGTACATGTCAAGTTGATTGGTAAGTTCAAATGATCATTCTAAGTTGATCATTGGTGCTCATTGAGTAAAGGCTTATAAGTGAACCATAATGCATGACATCACGCAGTTTGGGATAGATTGGATTAATTGGATGCTTTGTCGTATATATCTGAGTCTGAAGTTTTGTCACAGTATAGAAAATTAAGCTAGCATAACGTGGGTTTTGGATTCGTGTCATTTTTATCTCTAAATCAAAATATACGGACTATTTAGAGCAGAGATGTCAAGTTGATTGGTCAGTTCAAATGATCATTCTAAGCTGATCATTGGTGCTCATTGAGTAAAGGTTTATAAGTAAATCATAATGCAACACATCACGCAGTTGGGGATAGATTGGATTACTTGGAGGGTTTGTTGTATATATTTGAGTCTGAAATTTTGTCACAATATATAAAATTCAGCTAGCATAAGTTGGGCATTAGATTCATGTCATTCGGAGCTCTAAATCAATAGTTACACACGATTTAGTGCGGACATGTCAAGTTGATTGGTCAATTCAAATGATCATTCTAAGCTGATCAATGGTGCTCATTGAGTAAATGATTATAAGTGAAGCATAATGCATGGCATCACGCAGTTTGGGATAGATTGGATTATTTCGAGGCTTTTTCGTATCTATTTGAGTCTGAAATTTTGTGAAAATATAGAAAATTGAGCTACCATAACGTGGGCATTCGATTCATGTCATTTGGAGCTCTAAATCAAAAGTGATGGACGATTTAGTGAAGATATGTCAAGTTGATTAGCCACTTCAACTGATCATTTTAAGCTGATCATTGGTGCTCGTTGAGTAAAGGCTTATAAGAGAAACATAATGCATATCATCACGCAGTTTGGGATATATTGGATTATTTTGAGGTTTTGTCTTATCTATTTGTGTTTGAAATTTTGTCATAGTATAGAAAATTGAGCTAGCATAACGTTGCCATTGGATTTATGTCATTTTGAGCTCCAAATCAAAAGTTACAGACAATTTAGTGAGGACATATGTAGTTGATTGGTCATTTCAAATGATCATTCTAATCTTATCATTGGTGCTAATTGAATAAAGACTTATAAGTGAAGCATAATGCATGGCATCACGCCGTTCGGGATACATTGGATTATTTGAAGGCTTTCTCGTATCTATTTCAGTCTGAAATTTTGAAACAATATTGAAGATTGAGCTAGCATAACGTTGCCATTGGATTCATGTCATTCGGAGCCCTAAATCAAAAGCTAGAAACAATTTAGTGCGGTCATGTCAAGTTGATTGGAAAGTTCAAATGATCATTCTAACTTGATCATTGGTGCTCATTGAGTAAAGACGTATAAGTGTAGCATAATGCATGGCATCACGCAGTTTGGGAATGATTGGATTACTTGGGGGCTTTGTCGTACCTATTTGAATGAGAAATTTTATCATAGTATAGAAAATTGAGCTAGCATAACATGGGCATTGGATTCATGTCATTCTGAACTCTAAATCAAAAGTTATGGACGATTTAGTGCGCACATGTCAAGTTGATTGGTCAGTTCAAATGATCATTTTAAGCTGATCGTAGTTGCTCATTGAGTAAAGGCATATAAGTGAAGTGCATGGCATCATGCCGTTAGGGATAGATTGGATTACTTGGAGGCTTTGTCGTATCTATTTGAGTATGAAATTTTATCACAATATAGAAAATTGAGCTAGCATAACGTGGGCATTGGATTCAACTAATTTTGAGCTCTAAATCTAAAGTTACGGACGATTTAGTGCGGATATATCAAGCTTATTGCTCAGTTCAAATGATCATTCTAAGCTAATCATTGGTGCTCATTGAGTAAAGGCTAATAAGTGAAACATAATGCATGGCACCACGCAGTTTGGGATAGATTGGATTACTTGGAGGCTTTGTCGTATATATTTGAGTCTGAAATTTTGTCATAGTATAGAAAATTGAGCTATCACAACGTGGGCGATGGATTCATATCATTTTGAGCGCTAAATCAAAAGTTATACACGATTTAGTGCGAACATATCAAGTTGATTGGTTAGTTCAAATGAACATTCTAAGCTGATCGTAGGTGCATATCATCACACAGTTTGGGATAGATTGGATTAGTTGGAGGCTTTGTCGTATATATTTGAGTCTGAAATTTTCTCACAGTATGGAAAATTGAGCTAGCATAACGTGAGTGTTCGATTCATGTCATTCTGAGCTCTAAATCAAAAGATACGGACGATTTAGTACGGAATGTCAAGTCGATTGGTCAGTTAAAATGATCATTCTAAGCTGATCATTGGTGCTCATTGAGTAAAGGCTTATAAGTGAAGCACAATGCATGTCATCACGCAGTTTGGGATATTTTGGATTATTTGGAGGTTTTGTTGTATCTATTTGAGTCTGCTATTTTGTGACAATATAGAAAATTGAGCTAGCACATTGTGCGCATTGGATTCATGTCATTCTGAGCTCTAAATCGAAAGTTACGGACGATTTGGTGCGGACATGTCAAGTTGATTGGTCAGTTCAAGTGATCATTCTAAACTGATCATTAATGCTCATTAAATAAAGGCTTATAAGTGAAGCATAATGCATGGCATGACAAAGTTCATGAAAAATTGGATTACTTGGAGGCTTTGTCGTATTTTTTTGAGTCTGAAATTTTGTGCCAATGTAGAAAATTGTGATAGCATAACGTGGGCATTGAATTCATGTCATTCGAAACTCTAAATCAAAAGTTAGAAACAATTTAGTGCGGACATGTCAAGTTGAATGGGAAGTTCAAATGATCATTCTAAGCTGATCATTGGTGCTCATTGAGTTAAGACTTATAAGTGAATCATAATGCATGACATCTCTCAGTTTGGGATATATTGGATTACTTGGAGGCTTTATGGTATTTATTTGAGTCTTAAATTTTGTCATAGCATAAAAAATGGAGCTAGCATAACGTGGGCGTTGTATTCATGTCATTCTGAGCTCTAAATCAAAAGTTACGGACGATTTAGTGCGGACATATCAAGTTGATTGGTCAGTTCAAATTATTATTCTAAACTAATCATTGGTTCTCATTGAGTAAAGGCTTATAAGTGAAAGATAATGCATGACATCACGCAGTTAGGGATAGATTGGATTACTTGGAGGGTTTGTTGTATCTATTTGATTCTGAAATTTGTCACAATATAGAAAATTGAGCTAGCATAACGTGGGCATTGGATTTATGTCATTCGGAGCTCTAAATCAAAAGTTATGGACGATTTATTGTGTACATGTCAAGTTGATTGGCCAGTTCAACTGATCATTCTAAGCTGATCATTGGTGCTCATTGAGTAAACGCTTATAAGTGAAGCATAATGCATGGCATTACGCAATTTGGGATAGATTGGAATACTTGGAGTCTTTGTCGTTTCTATTTGAGTCTTAAATTTTATCACAATATAGAAAATTCAGTTAACATAAAGAGGGCATTGGATTCATGTCATTCGAAGCTCTAAATAAAAAAGTTACGGACGATTTAGTGCGGACATGTCAAGTTGATTGGCCAGTTCAAGTGATCATTCTAAACTGATCACTAGTGCCCATTGAGTAAAGGCTTAAAGTGAATCATATTGCATGGTATCACACAGTTTGGGATAGATTGGATTACTTGGAGGCTTTGTTGTATATAATTGAGTCTGAAAATTTGTCACAGTATAGAAAATTGAGCTAGCATATCGTGGGTGTTGGATTCATGTCATTCTGATCTCTAAATTAAAAGATATGGACGATTTAGTGCAGACATGTCAAGTTGATTGGTCAGTTCAAATGATCATTCTAAGCTGATCATTGTGCTCATTGAAGGATTATAAATGAAGCATAATGCATGTCATCACGCAGTTTGGGATAGATTGGATTACTTGGAGGGTTTGTTGTATCTATTTGAGTCTGAAATTTTGTCACAATATATAAAATTGAGCTAGCATAAGGTGGGCATTGGATTCATGTTATTCGGAGCTCTAAGTCAAAAGTTATGAATGATTTAGGGCAATGGATTCATGTTATTCGGAGCTCTAAGTCAAAAGGTACGAATGATTTAGTGCGGGCATGTCAAGTTGATTGGCCACTTCAACTGATCATTCTATGCTGATCATTGGTGCTCATTGAGTAAAGGCTTATAAGTGAATCATAATGCATGGCATCACGCTGTTGGAGATAGATTGGATTACTTGGATGGGTTTTCGTATCTNAGAATGATCATTTGAACTGACCAATCAACTTGACATGTCCGCACTAAATCGTCTGTAACTTTTGATTTAGAGCTCACAATGACATGAATCCAATGCCCACGTAATGCTAACTCAATTTTCTATACAATGACAAAATTTCAGACTCAAATAGATTTGATAATGCCTGCAAATAATCCAATCTATCCCAAACTGTGTGATACCATACATTATGCTTCACTTATAAGCCTTTACTCAATGAGCACCAATGATCAGCATAGAATGATCATTTGAAATGATCAATTATCTTGACATTTCCGAAACTAAATTGTCTGTAACTTATGATTTAGATCTCAGATTGAAATGAATCCAATGCCCACGTTATGCTAGCTTAATTTTCTATACTATGGCAAAATTCCAGACTCAAATAGATACCACAAAGCCTCCAAAAAATTCAATCTATCCCAAACTGCGTGATGTCATGCATTATGCTTCACTTAGAATGATCAGGTGAACTGTCCAATCAACTTGACATTTCCACACTAAATCGTCTGTAACTTTTTATTTAGAGCTCAGAATGACATGAGTCCAACGCCCTCGTTATGCTAGCTTAATTTTCTATATTGTGACAAAATTTTAGACTCGAATAGATAAGACAAAGCCTCCAAATAATCCAATCTATCCCAATCTGTGTGATGCCATTCATCATGCTTCACTTATAAGCTTTTACTCAATGAGCACCAGTGATAAGTTTAGAATGATCATTTGAACTAACCAATCAACTTGACATGTCCGCACTAAATCATTCGTAACTTTTGATTTTGAACTCAGAATGACATGAATCCAATGGCCACGTAATGCTAGCTCAATTTTCTATACAATGACAAAATTTCAGACTCGAATAGATTTGATAAAGCCTCCACATAATCCAATCTATCCCAAACTGTGTGATGCCATGCATTATGCTTCACTTATAAGCCTTTACTCAATGAGCAACAATGATCAGCATAAAATGATCATTTGAAATGATCAATTATCTTGATATTTCCGCAACTAAATTGTCCGTAACTTTTGATTTAGAGCTCAGATTGACATGAATCCAATGCCCACGTTATGCTAGCTAAAGTTTCTATACTGTGGCAAAATTTCAGACTCAAATAGATAGCACAAAGTCTCCAAAAAATCCAATCTATCCCAAACTGCATTATGTCATGCATTATTCTTCACTTATAAGCCTTTATTCAATGAGCACCAATGATCAGCTTAGAATGATCTATTCAACTGCCCAATGAACTTGACATGTCCGTACTAAATTGTCTGTAACTTTTTTTTAGAGCTCAGGGTGAGAGTCCAACGCCCCCGTTATGCTAGCTCAAGTTTCTATATTGTGACAAAATTTCAGACTCAAATAGATACGACAAATCCTCCAAGTAATCCAAACTATCCCAAACTGCATGATACCATGCATCATGCTTCATTTATGAGCCTTTACTGAATGAGCACCAGTGATAAGTTTAGAATGATCAGTTGAACTGACCAATCAACTTGACATGTCCGCACTAAATCGTTCGTAACTTTTGATTTAGAGCTCATAATGACATGAATCGGATGCCCACCTTATGCTAGATCAATTTTCTATATTGTGACAAAATTTCAGACTCAAATTTATACGACAAAGCCTCCAAGAAATCCAATGTATCCCAAACTGCATGATGCCATGCATTATGCTTCACTTATAAGCCTTTACCCACTGAGCACCAATGATCAGCTTAGAATGATCATTTGAACTGACCAATCAACTTGATATGTCTGCACTAAATCGTCTGTAACTTTTGATTAAGAGCTCAGAATGACATGAATCCAATGCCCACGTAATGCTCGCTCAATTTTCTATACAATGACAAAATTTCATACTCAAATAGATTTGATAAAGCCTCCAATAATCCAATCTATCCCAAACTGTGTGATGCCATATATTATGCTTCACTTATAAGCCTTTACTCAATGAGCACCAGTGATCAGCATAGAATGATCATTTGAAATGATCAATTATCTTGACATTTCCGAAACTAAATTGTCTGTAACTTTTTATTTAGATCTCAGATTGAAATGAATCCAATGCCCACGTTATGCTAGCTTAATTTTCTATACTATGGCAAAATTCCAGACTCAAATAGATACCACAAAGCCTCCAAAAAATTCAATCTATCCTAAACTGCGTGATGTCATGCATTATGCTTCACTTAGAATGATCAGGTGAACTGCCCAATCAACTTGACATTTCCACACTAAATCGTCTGTAACTTTTTATTTAGAGCTCAGAATGACATGAGTCCAACGCCCTCGTTATGCTAGCTTAATTTTCTATATTGTGACAAAATTTTAGACTCGAATAGATAAGACAAAGCCTCCAAGTAATCCAATATATATCCTAAACTGTGTGATGCCATTCATCATGCTTCACTTATAAGCTTTTACTCAATGAGCACCAGTGATAAGTTTAGAATGATAATTTGAACTAACCAATCAACTTGACATGTCCGCACTAAATCGTTCGTAACTTTTGATTTTGAGCTCAGAATGACATGAATCCAATGGCCACGTAATGCTAGCTCAATTTTCTATACAATGACAAAATTTCAGACTCGAATAGATTAGATAAAGCCTCCACATAATCCAATCTATCCCAAACTGTGTGATGCCATGCATTATGCTTCACTTATAAGCCTTTACTCAATGAGCAACAATGATCAGCATACAATCATCATTTGAAATGATCAATTATCTTGATATTTCCGCAACTAAATTGTCCATAACTTTTGATTTAGAGCTCAGATTGACATGAATCCAACGCCCACGTTATGCTAGCTAAAGTTTCTATACTGTGGCAAAATTTCAGATTCAAATAGATAGCACAAAGTCTCCAAAAAATCCAATCTATCCCAAACTGCATTATGTCATGCATTATTCTTCACTTATAAGCCTTTATTCAATGAGCACCAATGATCAGCTTAGAATGATCTATTGAACTGCCCAATGAACTTGACATGTCCGTACTAAATCGTCTGTAACTTTTTTTTAGAGCTCAGAGTGAGAGTCCAACGCCCCCGTTATGCTAGCTCAAGTTTCTATATTGTGACAAAATTTCAGACTCAAATAGATACGACAAATCCTCCAAGTAATCCAAACTATCCCAAACTGCATGATACCATGCATCATGCTTCATTTATGAGCCTTTACTGAATGAGCACCAGTGATAAGTTTAGAATGATCAGTTGAACTGACCAATCAACTTGACATGTCCGCACTAAATCGTTCGTAACTTTTGATTTAGAGCTCATAATGACATGAATCGGATGCCCACGTAATGCTAGATCAATTTTCTTTACAATGACAAATTTTCAGACTCAAATGGATACTACAAATTCTCCAAGTAATCCAATTTATCCCAAACTACGTGATGCCATGCATTATGCTTCACTTATAAGCCTTTACTCAAAGAGCACCAATGATCAGCTTAGAATGATCAGTTGAACTGCCCAATAAACATGACATGTCTGCACTAAATCGTCCGTAACTTTTAACTTTGAGCTCAGAATGACATGAATCCAACGTCCACGTTATGCTAGCTCAATTTTCTATACTATGACAAAAATTTCTAACTCAAATAGCTACGACAAAGCCTCTAAGTAATCCAATATAAACCAAACTGCGTGATGTCATTTATTATGCTTCACTTATAAGCTTTTACTCAATGAGCACCAATCATCAGCTTAGAATGATCAGTTGAGCTGCCCAATCAACTTGAAATTTCTGCACTAAATTGTCTGTAACTTTTGATTTAGAGTTCCGAATGACATGAATCGAATGCCCACGTCTTGCTAGCTCAATATTCTATATTGTGACAAAATTTAAGACTCAAATTGATACGACAAAGCCTCCAAGTAATACAATCTATCCCAAACTGCGTGATACCATGCAATATACTTCACTTATAAGGCTTTACTCAATGAGCACCACTGATCAGCTTAGACTGATCATTTGAACTCACCAATCAACTAGACATGTCCGCAATAAATCGTCCGTAACTTTTGATTTAGAGCTCAGAATGACATGAATCCAATGCCCACGGAATGCTAGCTAATTTTTCTATACAATGTCAAATTTTCAGACTCAGATAGATACGACATATTTTCAAAGTATTCCAATATATCCCAAACTGCGTGATGTCATGCATTATGCTTCACTTATATGCCTTTATTGAATGAACACCAATGATCAGCTTGGAATGATCAGTTGAACTGCCCAATAAACTTGACATGTCTGCACTAAATCGTCTGTAACTTTTGATTTTGAGCTCAGAATGACATGAATCAAACGCCCACGTTATGCTAGCTCAATTTTCTATACTATGACAAAATTTTCAACTCAAATAGATACGACAAATCCTCCAAGTATTCCAATCTATCCCAAACTGTGTGAGGTCATATATTATGCTTCGCTTATAAGCCTTTACTCAATAAGCACCACTCATCTGCTTAGAATGATCAGTTGAGCTGCCCAATAAACTTGACATTTCCGCACTAAATCGTTTGTAACTTTTGATTTAGAGTTCCGAATGACATGAATCCAATACCCACGTTATGCTAGCTCAATATTCTATACTGTGACAAAATTTCGACACAAATAGATACGACAAAGCCTCCATGTAATCAAATTTATCCCAAACTGCATGATGCCATGCATCATGCTTCACTTATAAGCGTTTACTCAATGAGCACCAATGATCAGCTTAGAATGATCATTTGAACTGACCAATCTACTTGTCATATCCGTACTAAATCGTCCATAACTTTTGGTTTAAAGCTC
Organism: Pugionium dolabratum; assembly: GCA_018901945.1. Lineage (NCBI taxonomy): Eukaryota > Viridiplantae > Streptophyta > Magnoliopsida > Brassicales > Brassicaceae > Pugionium > Pugionium dolabratum. Next base: position 921,222 of record JAEVFF010000083.1, on the reverse strand, counting down.
AGAATGACATGAATCCAAAGCCCACGTTATGCTAGCTCAATTTTCTATATTGTGACAAAATTTCAGACTATAATATATACGACAAAGCCTCCAAGTAATCCAATCTATCCCGAAAAGCGTGATGTCATGCATTATGCTTCACTTATAACCCTTTACTCAATGAGCACCAATCATCAGCTTAGAATAATCAGTTGAGCCGCCCAATCAACTTGACATTTCCGCACTAAATTGTCTATAACTTTTGATTTACACGATTTAGTGCGAACATATCAAGTTGATTGGTTAGTTCAAATGATCATTCTAAGCTGATCGTAGGTGCATATCATCATGCAGTTTGGGATAGTTTGGGATAGTTTGGATTAGTTGGAGGGTTTGTCGTATATATTTGAGTCTGAAATTTTGTCACAGTATGGAAATTGAGCTAGCATAACGTGAGTGTTGGATTCATGTCATTCTGAGCTCTAAATCAAAAGATACGGACGATTTAGTACGGAATGTCAAGTTGATTGGTCAGTTAAAATGATCATTCTAAGCTGATCATTGGTGCTCATTGAGTAAAGGCTTATAAGTGAAGCACAATGCATGTCATCACGCAGTTTGGGATATTTTGGATTATTTGAAGGTTTTGTTGTATCTATTTGAGTCTGTAATTTTGTGACAATATAGAAAATTGAGCTAGCATAATGTGCGCATTGGATTCATGTCATTCTGAGCTCTAAATCGAAAATTACGGACGATTTGGTGCGGACATGTCAAGTTGATTGGTCAGTTCAAATGATCATTCTAAAATGATCATTAATGCTCATTAAATAAAGGCTTATAAGTGAAGCATAATGCATGGCATGACACAGTTTAGGAAAAATTGGATTACTTGGAGGCTTTGTCGTATCTTTTTGAGTCTGAAATTTTGTGCCAATGTAGAAAATTGTGATAGCATAACGTGGGCATTGAATTCATGTCATTCGAAACTCTAAATCAAAAGTTAGAAACAATTTAGTGCGGACATGTCAAGTTGAATGGGAAGTTCAAATGATCATTCTAAGCTGATCATTGGTGCTCATTGAGTTAAGACTTATAAGTGAATCATAATGCATGACATATCTCAGTTTGGGATATATTGGATTACTTGGAGGCTTTGTGGTATTTATTTGAGTCTTAAATTTTGTCATAGCATAAAAAATGGAGCTAGCATAACGTGGGCATTGTATTCATGTCATTCTGAGCTCTAAATCAAAAGTTACGGACGATTTAGTGCGGACATATCAAGTTGATTGGTCAGTTCAAATTATTATTCTAAACTAATCATTGGTTCTCATTGAGTAAAGGCTTATAAGTGAAAGATAATGCATGACATCACGAAGTTTGGGATAGATTGGATTAGTTGGAGGTTTTGTTGTATATATTTGAGTGAGAAATTTTGTCATAGTATAGAAAATTGAGCTAGCATAACGTGGGCGTTGAATTCATGTCATTCTGAGTTCTAAATCAAAAGTTACGGACGATTTAGTGCGCACATATCAAGCTGATTGGTCAATTCAAATGATCATTCTAAACTGAGCATTGGTGCTCATTGAGTAAAGGCTTATAAGTGAAACATAATACATGGTATCACGCAGTTTGGGATAGATTGGATTACTTGGAGGCTTTTTCGTATCTATTTGAGTCTGAAATTTTGTCATAGTATAGAAAATTGAGCTAGCATAACGTGGGCATTGGATTCATGTCCTTCTGAGCTCTAAATCAAAGTTATAGACGAATTAGTGCGGACATATCAAGTTGAATAGGCAATTCAAATGATCATTATAAGCTTATCATTGCTGCTAATTGAGTAAAGGTTTATAAGTGAAGCATAATGCATGTCATCACGCAGTTTCGGATTGATTAGATTACTTGGAGGCTTTGTCGTATATATTTGAGTGTGAAATTTTGTCACTGTATGGAAAATTGAGCTTGCATAACGTGGGTGTTGGATTCATGTCATTCTGAGCACTAAATCAAAAGATACGGACGATTTAGTGCGAAAATGTGAAGTTGATTGGTCAGTTCAAATCATCATTCTAAGTTGATCATTGGTGCTCATTGAGTAAAGGCTTATAAGTGAAGCATAATGCATGACATTACGCAGTTTGGGATATAATGGATTACTTGGAGGGCTTGTTGTATCTATTTGAGTCTGTAATTTTGTAACAATATAGAAAATTGAGCCAACATAACGTGGGCATTGGATTCATGTAATTTTGAGCTCTAAATCAAAAGTTACGAACGATTTAGTGTGGATATGTCAAGTTGCTTGGCCAGTTCAACAAATCATTCTAAGCTGATCATTGTTGCTAATTGAGTAAAAGCTTATAAGTGAAGCATAATGCATGGTATGACACAGTTTGGGATAGATTGGATTATTTGGATGCTTTGTCGTATCTATTTGAGTCTTAAAATTTGTCATATTATGGAAAATTGAGCTAGAATAACGTGCGTGTTGGATTCATGTAATTCTCAGCTCTAAATCAAAAGTTACAGATGATTTAGTGCGGACATATCAAGTTGATTGGTCAGTTCAAATAATCATTTTAAGCTGATCATAGCTGCTCCTTGAGTAAAGGCTTACAAGTGAAGCATAATGCATGGCATCACACAGTTTGTGATAGATTTGAATATTTGGAGTATTTGTCGAATCTATTTGAGTTTGAAAATTTGTCATTGTATAGAAAATTGAGCTAGCACTACGTGGGCATTGGATCATGTCATTCTGAACTCTAAATTAAAAGATATGGACGATTTAGTGAGGAGATGTCAAGTTGATTGATCAGTTCAAATGATTAATCTAAACTGATCGTTGGTGCTTATTGAGCCTTATAAGTAAAGCATAATGCATGGCATCATGCAGTTTGGGATAGATTGGATTACTTGGAGGCTTTGTCGTATATATTTGAGTCTGAATTTTTGTCACAATATAGAAAATTGAGCTAGCATAACGTGGGCATTGGATTCATGTCATTCTGAGCTTTAAATCAAAAGTTACGGACGATGTAGTGTGGAAATATCAAGGTTATTGGTCAGTTCAAATGATCATTTTAAACTGATCATTGGTGCTCATTGAGTAAATGCTTGTAAGTGAAGCATAATGCATGGCATCACGCTATTTGGGCTAGATTGGATTACTTGGAGACTTTGTCGAATCTATTTGAGTATGAAATTTTGTCACAATATTAAAAACTAAGCTGGCATTATGTGGGCATTGGATTCATGTCATTCTGATCTCTAAAGCAAAAGTTATGGACAATTTAATGCGGAAATGTCAAGTTGATTGGGCAGTTCAACTGATCATTCTAAGTTGATCATTGCATTACAAGAAACCATCAAATTCCCAAAGGTGAATTTCGTCCGCAATCCGTCGGGAATAGCTATTCCCATCTACTTTTTGAAAACAAATGCTCGTCGGGACTATTTCATCGGAAATCAATTTCCGTCGGGAAGGGATTGGGAATTACTGACGGCTTGACAATAAATGTCATCGTCGGACACTTCCGATAGATAGACGATGGCTTCATGCCGTCGGCAAATACCGATAGATATTCGATGGGTTCATTTTGTCGGAAATTCTTGACGTATTTGCGATGGATTTAGTCAGTCGGGCCATCGACGTTTTCTGATGACCGTTACCATCGGGAATGCGAACCTATGGTGTATTCCGACGGTTTTCACCCGTCAAGAGTTAACCGACATACTTCTGACAAAAACGTCCGTCGGGAATTTCCGACGACTGCGTCCGTCGGAAATAACCAAATAATTAAAAAAAATTAGAATATTTATTTTCTTAAAATTATTTATTAAATTTGTAAAAATAAATTAATAAAAATATTAAAATAATTAACATGTATATTAAATTTAATTAATATTTTTAAATATTTAAAAAAATATTATTACAATTAATAAAAATAATAATTCTAATTATAAATATAATAATTGGCTAATTGTTTTAAATCTACAAATTACATTAGAGGAGCAGGAGGAGAAGGAGGAGAGAAAAAGGCATCGGGAAACTTGGTTCTCATTATTTGTACAATATTTTTAAGATTCGTCATCTCTATCTCCACAACCGCCATTTTTTTAACTATTCATTCTCCTCGTCTCTAGCCGCAGATGTTGCACCACCGGTATCTGCAACTCTCTCGAATCCTTGATGACAATCATTAGAAAATAGTGAATGTAAATGTCTTTGCCTCTTCGGTCGATCTTCCAGTTTCCCGAACTAGTGCTCGAGATGACCTCAGTGCTGGAAGATTTCCAATAACGAATAAAATCGTTCCAAACATACTAATTCAACCCTGTTAATTTGTATTTTTCCTTTTTCCATTTTTGTTTCCACTCGTTTATGTGACGGAAAAATTATACTCATCCTCTTTTTGAAAAGCATCTTCCACCAATTTTGTGTTCATGGGATCCCATGTAAATTTTTCCTTCGAAATTTACTTATATATTACTAAAAAATTATTAAATACTATTTAAAACAATTATATATTTAAAAATAAATTAACGTACCATAGACGTTCTGAACCAAATCTGATGTTGTTCGTTCGAAATATCTCTAAATTTTGTATATGGTTTGTTCAAAAGAGAATGAAACATCTTTCATATAGATTTGATTATTCTGTTGTTTGAAATATCAAACCTATGAATTTTTATTGGAATAGTGTTAAAATAATTATTTTAAATATAATTATAGAAAATTTAATTTACCATGTCGAGTTTCCTTGATGTATCGGATCGAGAAAAGGAAGAAGTTTACGACTAAACTGCTGAAGTAATTTTTCAATTGTCATTGGTCGAAAAAAATCAGTTGCAAATTCAAGAACTTGAGTTGGTATACAACTCGTAGTAGAGAATTCACCATGTCTATGACTCTTGTTACGACCTATGATTGTGATATTTTTTCTATTTATCTATATTTATTATTTATCATTTTCTCTTTGAACTATTAAATTATTTAAAATAATAATCAATTATTTTTATTTTCATACTTTTGATAAAATCAACGTTTATTATTTGGAGTAATATCATACTATTATTTGATAGAATATCATAAAATAAAAAATATTAATACTATTTAAGATAAAATAATAATTTTATTAAAGTAATTTTTTGTATTTATTAGTTATACTAAACTCATGTATGCGAATTATAATTTAATACTTTATAGTCATTAGTAAAAATAAAAAAGTAAAAAAAAAAATTAGATAGTGATGAGATAGTTAACAAATATCCACAAATAAAAAATAGTTGGTTTGGTGTTATAGTTTTTGTAAACTAAAAGAGTTATTAATTTATACATAAATTATTTATTATAATACTATATATATTATATGGAGACATATATGAACATTACATCTCAGTTGAAAAAAATCTATCTTAAGACATTCACACGTTCCTGTTAGGGAGCCTTTTTCATTTATTTTCAAAATCAAAATACAAAGCCTTCCCTGATACAGCAAGAAAAAGAAAAGAAAACAGGTACGTCGGTTCTAACGTAGGAACAAAATTTGGTTTTGTGTAGATATGAATTGGTGAGAGAAAGATAATCTTGCTAGGCTTTTAGATCACATATGCTTTCATATATAACATTATTCTGTTATTTTATTATTATTTTTTAAAATTTTTTATTAAATATTTTTAAAATATATTTATTAAAAATCTATTTATTAAAAATATTAAAATAATTTTACTATATTAAATTAAATTAATATTTTTAAATATTTAAAAATTATAATATAATTAATAAAAAAATATTTTAAGTATAAATATAATAATAATTAAATAACTGTTTTAAATTACAAATTACAACGGAGGGGCAGGAGGAGAAAGAGGAGAAAAATAGTCATCAAAAAACTTGTTCTCATCATTTCTACAATATTTTTGAGATTATTTATCTCTATTTTCATAGCCCCATTTCTTCTTTTAGCTGTTCATTCTACTCGTTTCTAGCTGCAAATGTTGCGCCACCGGTATCTGCAACTCTCCCGAGTCATGGATGACGACACTTAAAAAATGATACTTCCTCTAAAAACAAAAAAATATTATTAGAAAATTATTATAATATTATTTATATAAAAAATCAAACTTACATCAAGTACTAGACGGTTAATCTCAGAACGAGGCAATTCGGAGACCGAAGATGAAGAACCAACTTGAGATTGTTGGGTTAAAATATCACGTTTTTTCTTATTTACTTTTTCGATGATCTCACTAATGAGACCATCTTGTATGCGACCAGTATTTTTGTTCGTGTGGACGGTCTCGAGAAGTTGCAAGTGACCTGGAGGCGCTCCAATTTCTTGTATCTAAAAGTAAAAAAATTCTAAATTAATAATTTAAAAATTTTCAAATAATAATAAATAAACTAATATAATAATTAATTTACCAATCGATCGGCTCATTTTAGAAAACTACTCGATCCGGCATTGTGAATATAAATGCCTTTGCCTCCTCGGTCGCTCTTCCAGTTTCCCGAATTAGTTCTCGAGATAACCTCATAGCTGAAAAATTCCCAATAACGAAAAAAGTGTTCCAAACCGACTCATTCAACCCTCTTGGTTTATCGTTTCCCATTTTCCATTTTTGTTTTCACTCGCTCATGTGGCGGGAAAATTGTACTACAGCCTCTTTTTCGAAAGCTTCTTCCACCAATTTTGTGTTTATGGGATCCCATGTAAATTATTGTTGCAAAATTTACTTATATAAAGAAATATTATTAAAAACTATTTAAACCAATTATATATTTAAAAATTAAATAGTGTATCGCAAACATGCTGAACCAAATCTAACGTTCTTCGTACAGAATATCTCTAAATTTTGTATATGGTTTGTTCGAAAGAGAATGAAACATCTTTAATATAGATTTGCTTATTCCGTTGTTTGAAATATCAAACCTACGAATTTTTATTAGAGTAGCGTTTAAATAATTATTTTAAATATAATTATAAAATAGCGTTAAAATAATGATTTTAAATATAATTATAGAAAATTTTATTTACCATGTCGAATTTCCATGACGCCTCTGATCGAGAAAAGTAAGAAGTTCACGACCAGGCTGCTGAACCAATTCTTCAATAGTCATTGGTCGTAAAGAATTATTTGTAGATTCTGGAACTTGAATTGGTATACAACTCCGAGTATACGATTCACCACGTCTTTGGTACTCTTGATACGACCTATGTTTGTGACATTTAATCAATCTATTTAAATTTAATGTTTAGCATTTTCTTTTCGAAATATTTAAATTTTTAACTACTAAATATAATCATATAATTTTTAATGTTTATGATATTTTTGTAAAAAGTAATTTATGTTGCTAAAATTATTATTAAAATACTGCTTAAAGTCCGCAAGAGGACAATGTGAGAATTACCAAATCGAACACGAATCAAAAATTTTAAATATCCAAACATATCACATATTTTTATAATACCAAAATAACGGAAACTATCCAAAATCGAAAAATATACGTACAAACCTATAATATTTATTAAATTTATAATTTATAGTTTTTAGTGATTTAAAAACAATTCATGACCGAACATATATGACGGTATATTAGTAACTACCATTATTATTGTAGTAAAAACACTCATCCAACTATCAATACTACTGGACTAATTTGGGACACAACTTTTGTTCAAGAACCATATTTCAAGAGAACTATTTACTAATATATTCTTCTTAAAATCATATGTAAAAATTCTAAGTCACTAATGTCTCATATTTTTGAATCAGCCTTTAACTTATCTTATCCTAATTGAACACACTACAATGAACATTACTTTGCTTCATTGTTGTTATCAATAGAACATGTTTCCTAACTCCACCTATCTCTTCTATATCTACAAAACCATTGTACCAACATATTCGAACTGTCAGTTCCTTCAAAGATATCTTACATCCAGAAACATGTGACTTGTGTGAGACACCAACTTATAACATTTAGCATTTCACTATAGAACCCTTGAAATTACTCTCTTATTGTAAACACCACTCTCACTCTGTAACACATTTATTTGGAAGCTTGTGTCTTAAGAGATTATTATTGCTATTTTTGTTGATTTGGATATCTATATAGGATCTATAAAATTTTCATTACCAACCGTTCTATCTAATTGATTTATCGGACTGATGTCATCCCGCTCATGAAAATGAGTTTCTTTTGTACGGAAAATCAAGCAATTATTCGATGAAAACATGAAACAACGAACAAGATTTTCAAAGTGCTCTTTTATGAAGTTGGTTCCCATCCCTTGATAATTCGATGCTAAAACGTTCATCCTAACAGACCACCGAAACCAATTCTACTTTGCTCCGTAAACACCTAAAATCGATAGAAATAATAGTTTAAAAAACTTACATGTTGACGAAGAGAAACGGCGACGACGAGAAACGGCAAGGAGGAGAAACGGCGACGAGGAGAAACGGCGATCGAGAGAAACGAAGAGAGTAATGCGAAACGGCGAGAGAGAGAGGAGAAGAGAAAGTTGTAGGTTATATTCGATATTTTCGACGGCAATTTCTGTCGGGAATCCGTCGGAATTCAATAAATTTTCGTGAAACCCCGTGTTGTTAATTATGTTTCCCGCATAAATCCGTCGAAAATCCGTTGGACTCTTTAAACACCGTGCATGATCAACAAATAGTCTGCCCATGTTGCAAATACGTTTTGATGGGTTTCCGATGGATTTCCGACAGATTTACCAAGGCCGTCGGAAATCCGTCGGATGCCAGAGTCAATATTTCGAAAGAATATTTATATATAATTAAAGTATAAAAATCAATGTCTATATATTTAAATTGTTTAACTCAACGTGTAGATATGATTTTCTACACAAAATATAATCGTCTATATATGATCCAATAAAATATAAATAAAATGGAATAATTATTTTCGTTCCAATCGATTATTTATTATCGATTATTTATAATTATTTTATAATTTATTCTGATTATAATAATCTGAAATGAAGTATTATCAGAAAAAGATAATTTATGTATAATTATAGTATGGAAAAAAATAAGTCATAAATTTAATCTGAATCTGATGAACATTCCGAATTAGCTGAATTTTGGTCGTCAAACTCACCAATCTCTTCTTCTGAATCTTGAAACATGTTTTAATCTTCGTTCGTGGTGTCATCAACAACAATGTTAACTTCAAGAGAATTGTCTATGTAACCTAAGTTACCAATTGTGCTTTGTTGCACAAGGTCTTGTTCGGTAATACCACATACCATTCCTCTAGGATGTATTGAGGTTACTGTAATCCAAGGATCATGCTTGTTCCTCACACGAGGATATCGAATGTAACAAACCTGGTCCGCTTGTCATGCAAGTATAAAGGATCATATTTTCGATGTCGCTTACGAGAGTGGACAGATGTAACACCAAATTCGTCTTCACGTTGACCCATGACAGGGTCATACCAGTTACAATAGAACACAATACACCTCAAATCAATCATTTCTGTATAGTGAACTTCTAATATTTCACGAAGAACACCGTTCTATATATAATTTCTCCCGATTAAGTAAAGGCTTATAAGACAAGCATGATGCATGTACTCACGCAGTTTGGGATAGATTGGATTACTTGGAGGCTTTGTCGTATATATTTGAGTCTGAAATTTTGTTAGAATATAGAAAATTGAGCTAGCATAACGTGGGCATTGGATTCATGTCATTCTGAGTTCTAAATCAAAACATACGGACGATTTAGTGGGAACATGTCAAGTTGATTGGTCAGTTCAAATAATCATTTTAAGCTGATCATTGGTGCTCATTAAGTAAAGGCTTACAAGAGAAGCATGATGCATGACATCACGCAGTTTGGGATAGATTGGATTATTTGGAGGCTTTGTCGAATCTATTTGAGTTTGAATATTTGTCATTGTATAAAAAATTGATCTAGCATTACCTGGGCATTAGATTCATGTCATTCTTAGCTCTAAATAAAAAGTTACGAACGATTTAGTGCACACATATCAAGTTGATTGGCCAGTTCAAATGATCATTCTAAGCTGATCATTGGTGCTCATTGAGTAAAGGCTTATAAGTGAAGCATTGAAGCATAATACATGACATCACGCACTTTGGGATAGATTGGATTAATTGGATCATATCTATTTGAGTCTAAAAATTTTCATAGTATAGAAAATTTAGCTAGCATAACGTGGGCTTTGGTTTCATGTCATTCTGAGGTCTAAATCAAAAGTTACGGTCGATATAGTGCGAACATGTCAAGTTCATTGGCCAGTTCAACTGATCATTTTAAGCTGATCATTGGTGCTCACTGAGTAAACGCATATAAGGGAAGCATAATGCATGCACATCACGTAGTCTGGGATTGTATTACTTGGAGGCTTTGTTGTATCTATTTGAATTTGAAATTCTGTCATAGTATAGAAAATATAGCTAGCATGACGTGGGAGTTGGATTCATGTCATTCTAAGCTCTAATCAAAAGTTACGGACGATTTTGTGCGCACTTGTCAAGTTGATTGGCCTGTTCAACTGATCATTCTAAGCTGATCATTAGTGCTCATTGAGTAAAGGCTTATAAGTGAAGCTTAATGCATAACATCACGCAGTTTGGGATAGATTGCATAACTTGGTGGCTTTGTCGTACCTATTTGAGTCTGAAATTTTGTCATAGTATAGAATATTGAGCTAGCATAACGTGGGTGTTGGATTCATGTCATTTTGAGCTCTAAATCAAAAGTTATGGAGGATTTAGTGTGGACATGTCAAGTTGATTTGTCAGTTCAAATGATCATTCTAAGCTGATCATAGGTGCTCATTGAGTAAAGGCTTATAAGTGAAGCATAATGCATGACATAATGCAGTTTGGGATATATTGGATTACTTGAAGTCTTTGTTGAATCTATTCGAGTCTGAAAATTTGTGATTGTATAGAAAATTGGGCTAGCATTACGTGGGCATTGGATTCATGTCACTATGAGCTCAAAATCAAAAGTTACGGACGATTTAGTATGGACATGTCAAGCTGATTAGCCAGTTCAGATGATCATTCTAAGCTGATCATTGGTGCTCATTGAGTAAAGGCTTATAAGTGAAACATAATGCATGACATCACGTAGTATGGGATAGATTGGATTACTTGGAGGCTTTGTAGAATCTATTTGAGTGTGAATTTTTTCATAGTATAGAAAATTAAGTTAGCATAACGTGGGCGTTGGATTCATGTTATTCTGAGCTCTAAATCAAAAATTACGACGATTTAATGCGGACATGTCAAGTCTATTGGTCAGTTCAAATGATCATTCTAATCTGATCCTTGGTGCTCATTGAGTAAAGGCTTATAAGTGAAGCATAATCCATGGCATCACGCAGTTTGGGATATATTGGATAACTTGTAGGCTTTGTCGTATTTATTTGAGTATGAAATTTTGTCACAATATTAAAAACTAAGCTAGCATTATGTGGGCATTGGATTCATGTCATTTTGAGCTCTAAATCAAAAGTTACGGGCGATTTAGTGCGGACATATCAAGTAGATTGGGTAGTTCAACTGATCATTCTAAGCTGGTCATTGTGCTCGTTGAGTAAATGCTTATAAGTGAAGCATAATACATGACATCATGCACTTTGGGATAGATTGGATTATGTTTTGTAAGCTTTGTCGTATCAATTTGAGTCTGAAATTTTGTCATATTATAGAAAACTGAGCTAGCATAACGTAGGCGTTGGCTTCATGTCATTCTGAGCTCTAAACCAAAAGCTACGGACGATTCAGTCTGCACATATCAAGTTGATTGGTCAGTTCAAATGACAGTTCTTAGCTGATCATAGATGCTCATTGAGTAAAGGCTTATAAGTGAAGCATAATCCATGGCATCACGCAGTTTGGGATAGATTATATTACTTGGAGGCTTTGTCGTATATATTTGGGTCTGAGATTTAGTCACAGTATAGAAAATTGAGCTAGCATAACGTGGGCTGTGGATTCATGATATTTTAAGCTATAAATCAAAAGATACGGAAGATTTAGTGCGTACATGTCAAGTTGGTTGGTCAGTTCAAATGATCATTCTAAGCTGATCATTGGTGCTCATTGAGTAAAGGCGTATAAGTGAATCATAATGCATGGCATCACGCAGTTTGTGATAAATTGGATTACTTCGAGGCTTTGTCATATCTATTTGAGTCTGAAATTTTGTCACAATATAGAAAATTGAGCTAGCACAACGTGGGCATTGGATTCATGCCATTCGGAGCTCTAAATCAAAAGTTAAACACGATTTGCTGCGCACATATCAAGTTGATTGGTCAGTTCAAATGATCATTCTAAGCTGATCATTTGTGCTCATTGAGTAAAGACTTATAAGTGAAGTATAATGCATAGCATCACATAGTTTTGGATAGATTGGATTACTTGGAGGCTTTGTCGTATATATTTGAGGCTGAAAGTTTGTCACAATATAGAAAATTGAGCAAGCATAATGTGGTCATTGGATTCTTGTCATTCTGAGCTCTAAATCAATAGATAAGGACGATTTAGTGCGAAAATATCAAGTTGATTAGTCAGTTCAAATGATCATTCTAAGCTGATCATTGGTGCTCATTGAGTAAAGGCTTATAAGTGAAGCATAATACATGACATCACACACTTTGGGATAGATTGCATTAATTGGATGTTTTGTTGTATCTATTGTAATCTGAAAATTTGTCATTGTGTAGAAAATTGAGCTAGCATAACGTGGGCGTTGGTTTCATGTCATTCTAAGCTATAAATCAAAAGTTACGGACGATTTAGTACGCACATATCAAGTTGATTGGTCAGTTCAAATGATAATTCTAAGTTGATCATAGGTGCTCATTGAGTAAAGGCTTATAAGTGAAGCATAATGCATGACATCACGCAATTTGCGATAGATTGGATTAATTGGATGCTTTCTGGTATCTATTTGAATCTGAAAGTTTGTAATTGTATTGAAAATTTAGCTAGCATTACTTGGGCATTGGATTCATGTCATTCTTAGCTCTAAATCAAAAGTTATGGACGATTTAGTGCGGATATGTCAAGTTCATTGGCCAGTTCAAATGATCATTCTAATCTGATCATTGGTGCTCATTGAGTAAACGCTTATAAGTAAAGCATAATGCATGACATCACGTAGTCTCGGATAGGTTGAATCTGAAATTTTGCCATAGTATAGAAAATTAAGCTAGCATGACGTGGGCGTTGGATTCATGTCATTCTTAGTTCTAAATCAAAAATTAAGGACAATTTTGTGCGCACATGTCAAGATGATTGGCCAGTTCAACTGATCATTCTAAGCTGATAATTGGTGCTCATTGAGTAAAGGCTTATAAGTGAAGCATAATGCATGACATCACACAGTTTGTGATAGATTGGATTACTTAGAGACTTTGTCGTATATATTTGAGTCCAAAACTTCGTCATAGTATAGAAAATTAAGCTAGCATGACGTGGGCATTGGATTCATGTCATTCTGAGCTCTAAATCAAAAATTACGGACGATTTTGTGCGCACATGTCAAGTTGATTGGCCAGTTCAAATGATCATTCTAAGCTGGTCATAGGTGCTCATTGTGTAATGGCTTATAATTGAAGCTTAATACATAACATCACGCAATTTGGGATAGATTGGATTACTTGGAGGCTTTGTCGTATCTATTTGAGTCTGAAATTTTGTCATAGTATAGAAAATTGAGCTAGAATAACGTGGGTGTTGGATTCATGTCATTCTGAGCTCTTAATCAAAAGTTACGGACGATTTAGTGCGGACATGTCAAGTTGATTGGTCAGTTCAAATGATCATTCTAAGCTGATCATAGGTGGTCATTGAGTAAAGGCTTATAAGTGATGCATAATGCATGACCTCACACAGTTTGGGATATATTGGATTATTTGAAGGTTTTGTCGAATCTATTTGAGTTTGAAAATTTGTCATTGTACAGAAAAATGGGCTAGCATTACGTGGGCATTGGATTCATGTTATTTTGAGCTCTAAATCAAAAGTTACAGACGATTTAGTGCGTAGATGTCAAGTTAATTGGCCAGTTCAACTGATCATTCTAATCTAATAATTGGTGCTCATTGAATAAAGGCTTATAAGTGAAGCATAATGCACGACATCACTTAGTATGGGATATATTGGATTACTTCGAGGCTTTGTCGAATTTATTTGAGTTTGAAATTTTTTTCATAGTACAGAAAATTGAGTTAGCATAACGTGGGCGTTGGATTCATGTCATTTTGAACTCTAAATCAAAAGTTACAGACGATTTATTGTGGATATGTCAAGTTGATTGGTCAGTTCAAATGATCATTCTAAGCTGATCATTGCTGCTCATTGAGTAAAGGCTTATAAGTGAAGCATAATTCATAACGTCATGCACTTTGGGATAGATTGGATCACTTGAAGGCTTTGTCCTATCTATTTCAGTCTGAAAATTTGTCATTTCATAGAAAATAGGGCTAGCATTACGTGGGCATTGGATTCATGTCATTATGAGCTTTAAATCAAAAGTTACAGATGATTTAATGCGGATATGTCAAGTTGATTGGCCTGTTCAAATGGCCATTCTAAGGTGATCATTGGTGCATATTGAGTAAAAGCTTATAAGTGAAGCATAATGCATGACTTCACACAGTTTGGGATAGATTGGATTACTTAGAGGCTTTGTCGTATCTTTTTGAGTCTGAAAATTTGTCATTGTATAGAAAATTGAGCTAGCATATCGTGGGCATTGGATTCATGTCATTCTGATCTCTAAATCAAAAGTTACAGACGATTTAGTGCGGACATGTCAAATCGATTGGGCAGTTCAACTGATCATTCTAAGAAATCATTGGTTATCCTTGAGTAAAGGGCTTATAAGTGAAGCATAATACATGACATTACACATTTTTGGATAGATTGGATTACTTGGAGACTTTTCGTATCTATTTGAGTCTGAAACTCTGTCATAGTATAAAAAATTGACCTAGCATAACGTGGGCATTGGATTCATATCATTCTTAGTTCTAAGTCAAAAGTTACAGACGATTTAGTGTGGACATATCACGTTGGTTGATCAGTTCAAATGATCATTCTAAGCTGCTCTTTGGTGGTCATTGAGTAAAGGCTTCTAAGTGAAGTATAATGTATGGCATCACACAGTTTTGGATAGATTGGGACTTGGAGGCTTCGTCGTATCTATTTGAGTCTAAAAATTGTCACTGTAGAGAAAATTGAGCTACCACAACGTGGGCGTTGGATTCAAGTCATTCTGAGCACTAATTCAAAAGGTACGGACGATTTAGTGCAGACATGATAGGTTGATCGGTCAATTCAAATGATCATTCTAAGCTGATCATTGGTGCTCATTGAGTAAAGGCTTATAAGTGAAGCATAATGCATGGCATCACTCTGTTTGGGATTTGTTGGATTACTTGTAGGCTTTGTCGTATCTATTTTAGTCTGAAATTTTGTAGTAGAATAGAAATTTGAGCTAGCATAACGTGGGCGTTGGATTAATGTCATTCGGAGCTCTAAATCAAAAGTTACGGACGATTTATTGTGGACATGTCAAGTTGATTGGTCAGTTCGAATGATCATTCTAAGCTGATCATTGGTGCTCATTGAGTAAAGGCTTATAAGTGAAGCATAATGCATGATATGTCAAGTTGATTGGCCAGTTCAAATGAGCATTCTAAGGTGATCATTGGTGGTGATTGAGTAAAGGCTTATAAGTGAAGCTTGATGAATGGCATCACGTAGTGTTGAATAGATTGGATTACTTGATGGCTTTGTTGTATCTATTTGAGTCTAAAATTTTTCATTGTATAGAAAACTGTGCTAGCATAACATGGGCGTTGGATTCATGTCATTCTGAGCCCTAATCAAACGTTACAGACGATTTAGTGCAGACATGCCAACTCGATTGGTCAGTTCAAATGATCATTCTAAGCTGATCATTGGTGCTCATTTAGTTAAGGCTTATAAGTGAAGAATAATGCATGCCATCACTCAGTTTGGAATATATTGGATTATTTGGAGGCTTTGTCGTATCTATTTTAGTTTGAAATTTTGTAGTAGTATAGAAAATTAAGATAGCATAACGTGGGCATTGGATACATGTCATTCTGAGCTTTAAATCAAAAGTAACGGACGATTTAGTGCATAAATTTCAAGTTGATTGGTCAGGTCAAATGATCATTCTTAGCTGATCATTGGTGCTCATTGAGTAAAGCTTATAAGTGAAGCATAATGAATGACATCACTCAGTTTAGGATAGATGAGATTACTTGGAGTATTTTTTGTATCTATTTGAGCTGAAAAATTTGTCATTGTATAGAAAATTGAGCTAGCATAACGTGGGGATTGGATTCATGTTATTCTAAGTTCTAAATCATAAGCTACGGACAATTTATTACGCATATTTTAAGTTGATTGGGAAGTTCAACTGATCATTCTAAACTGATCATTGGTGCTCATTGAGTAAAGACTTATAAGTGAAGCATAGTGCATGACATCACACAGTTTTGGATAGATTTGATTACTTGTATGCTTTTTCGTATCTATTTGAATCTGAAGATTTGTCATAGTATAGAAAATTTAGCTAGCATAACGAGGGTGTTGGATTCATGTAATTCACAAGTTGCGGACGACTTAGTGCGTACTTATAAAGTTGATTGATGAGTTCAAATGATCATTCTAAGCTGATTATTGGCGCTCATTGAGTAAAGGCTTATAAGTGAAGCATATAGCATGGCATCACGCAGTTTTTCGATATATTGGACTACTTGGAGGCATTGTCGGATCTATTTGAGTCTGAAAATTTGTCATTGTATAGGAGATTGAGCTTGCATTATGTGGGCATTGGATTCATGTCATTCAGAGCTCTAAATCAAAAGTTACAGATGATTTAGTTCGGACATTTCAAGTTGATTGGCCAGTTACAGTGATCATTCTAAGGTGATCATTGGTGCTCATTGAGTAAAGGCTTATCAGTGAAGCATAATATATGACATCACACAGTTTGGGATAGATTGGATTTCTTGTAGGCTTTGTCATATATATTTGAGTCTAAAAATTTGTCATTGTATAGAAAGTTGAGCTAGCATAACATGTTTATTGGATTCATGTCATTCTGCTCTAAATCAAAAGTTATGGAAGATTTAGTGCGGACATGTCAAGATTATTGGTTAGTTCAAATGATAAATCTAAGCTGATCATTAGTGCTCATTGAGTAAAGGCTTATAAGTAAAGCATAATGCATGGTATCACGCAGTTTGGGATAGATTGGATTACTTTGAGAATTTGTCACATCTATTTGAGTTTGAAAATTTGTCACTGTATAGAAAATTGAGCTAGCATAACGTGGGCGTTGGATTCATGTCGTTTTGAGCACTAAATCAAAAGGTACGGACGATTTAGTGCAGACATGATAAGTGGATCGGTCAATTCAAATGATCATCTCATTGGTGCTTATAGAGTAAAGGCTTATAAGTGAAGCATAATGCATGGCATCTCTCAGTTTGGGATATTTTGTATTACATGTAGACTTTGTTATATCTATTTTAGCCTAAAATTTTGTAGTAGAATAGAAATTTGAGCTAGCATAACGTGGGTGTTGGATTAATGTCATTCGGAGCTCTAAATCAAAAGTTACGGACGATTTATTCCGGACATGTCAAGTTGATTGGTTAGTTCAAATGATCATTCTAAGCTTATCATTGGTGCTCATTGAGTAAAGGCTTATAAGTGTAGCATAATGCATGGCATGACGGAGTTTGGGATAGATTGGACTACTTGGATGCTTTGTCGTATCTATTTTAGTCTGAAAATTTGTAGTAGTATAGAAAATTGAGTTAGCATAACGTGGGCATTGGATTCATGTCATTTTGAACTTTAAATAAAAAGAAACAGACGACTTAGTGCGGACATTTCAAGTTGATTGGTCAGGTCAAATGATCCTTCTAAGCTGATCATTGGCGCTCATTGAGTAAAGGCTTACAAGTGAAGCATAATGAATGACATCACTCAGTTTGGGATAGATTAGATTACTTGGAGGATTTTTCATATCTATTTGAGTTTGAAAATTTGTCATTGTATAGAAAATTGAGCAAGCATTACGTGGCCATTGGACTCATGTCATTTTGAGCTCTAAATCAAAAGTTACGGACGATTTAATGCGGATGTGTCAAGTTGATTGGCCAGTTCAAATGAGCATTCTAAGTTGATCATTGGTGGTGATTGAGTAAAGGCTTATAAGTGAAGCATAATGAATGGCATCACGTAGTTTTGAATAGATTGGATTACTTGATGGCTTTGTCTATTTGAGTCTAAAATTTTTTCATTGTAAAGAAAACTGAGCTAGCATAACATGGGCGTTGTAATCATGTCATTCTGAGCCCTAATCAAAAGTTACTGAGGATTTAGTGCAGACATGCCAACTTGATTGGTCAGTTCAAATGATATTCTAAGCTGATCATTGGTGCTCATTGTGTTAAGGTTTATAAGTGAAGCATAATGCATGCCATCACTCGGTTTGGAATATATTGGATTACATGGAGGCTTTGTCGTATCTATTTTAGTTTGAAATTTTGTAGTAGTATAGAAAATTAAGCTAGCATAACGTGGGCATTGGATACATGTCATTCTGAGCTTTAAATCAAAAGAAACAGACGATTTAGTGCGTAAACTTCAAATTTATTGGTCAGGTCAAATGATCATTCTTAGCTGATCATTGGTGCTCATTGAGTAAAGGCTTATAAGTGAAGCATAATGATTGACATCACTCTCTTTAGGATAGATGAGATTACTTGGAGTATTTTTTGTATCTATTTGAGCTGAAAATTTGTCATTGTATAGAAAATTGAGCTAGCATAACGTGGTGATTGGATTCATGTTATTCTAAGTTCTAAATCATAAGCTACGGACGATTTAGTACGCATTTGTCAAGTTGATTGGGAAGTTCAACTGATCATTCTAAGCTGATCATTGGTGCTCCTTGAGTAAAGGCTAATAAGTGAAGCATAGTGCATGACATCACACAGTTTTGGAAAGATTTGATTACTTGTATGCTTTTTCGTATCTATTTGAGTCTGAAAATTTGTCATAGTATAGAAAATTTAGCTAGCATAACGAGCGTGTTGGATTCATGTCATTCTGAGATCTAAATCAAAAGTTACAGATGATTTAGTTCGGACATTTCAAGTTGATTGGCCAGTTACACTGATCATTCTAAGGTGATCATTGGTGCTCATTGAGTAAAGGCTTATAAGTGAAGCATAATATATGACATCACACAGTTTGGGATAGATTGGATTTCTTGTAGGCTTTGTCATATATATTTGAGTCTAAAAATTTGCCAGTGTATAGAAGGTTGAGCTAGCATAACATGGTCATTGGATTCATGTCATTCTAAGCTCTAAATCAAAAGTTATGGAAGATTTAGTGCGGACATGTCAGGATTATTGGCTAGTTCAAATGATAAATCTAAGCTGATCATTAGTGCTCATTGAGTAAAGGCTTATAAGTAAAGCATAATGCATGGTATCATGCAGTTTGGGATAGATTGGATTACTTTGAGAATTTGTCGCATCTATTTGAGTTTGAAAATTTGTCACTGTATAGAAAATTGAGCTAGCATAACGTGGGCGTTGGATTCATGTCGTTCTGAGCACTAAATCAAAAGGTACGAACGATTTAGTGCAGACATGATAAGTTGATCGGTCAATTCCAATGATCATCTCATTGGTGCTCATTGAGTAAAGGCTTATAAAGGAAGCATAATGCATGGCATCCCTCAGTTTGGGATATGTTGGATTACTTGTAGGCTTTGTCATATCTATTTTAGTCTAAAATTTTGTAGTAGAATAAAAATTTGAGCTAGCATAACGTGGGTGTTGGACTAATGTCAGTCGGAGCTCTAAATCAAAAGTAACGGACGATTTATTGTGGACATGTCAAGTTGATTGGTCAGTTCAAATGATCATTCTAAGCTGATCATTGGTGCTCATTGAGTAAAGGCTTATAACTGAAGCATAATGCGTGGCATGACGCAGTTTGGGATAGATTGGACTACTTGGATGCTTTGTCGTATCTATTTGAGTCTGAAAATTTGTCATTGCATAGAAAATTGAGCTACCATTACGTGGGCATTAAATTCATGTCATTCCGAGTTCTAAATCAAAAGTTACGAACGATTTAGTGCGGACAAGTCAGGTTGATTGGCTAGTTCAACTGATCATTCTAAGTTGATCATTGGTGTTGATTGAGTAAAGGCTTATAAGTGAAGCATAATGCATGGCATCACACAGTTTGGGTTATATTGGATTACTTGAAGGCTTTAACGTATCTATTTGAGTCTGAAAAATTTGTCATTGTATAGAAAATTGAGCTAGCATAACGTGGGCATTGGATTCATGTCACTATGAGCTCTAAATCAAAAGTTGCGGACGATTTACTGCGGACATATCAAGTTGATTGGGCAGTTCAACTAATCATTCTAAGCTGATCATTGGTGCTCATTGAATAAACGCTTATAAGTGTAGCATAATGCATGACATCACACAGTTTGGGATATATTGGATTACTTGGAGGTTTTGTCATATCTATTTAAGACTGAAATTTTTTCATAGTATAGAAAATTGAGCTACCATAACGTGGGCGTTAGATTCATGTCATTCTGAACTCTAAATCAAAAGTTACGAACGTTTTAGTGTGGACAAATCAAGTTGATTGGTCAGTTCAAATTATCATTTTAATCTAATCATTGGTGCTCATTGAGTAACGGCTTATAAGTGAAGAATAATGCATGGCATCATACAGTTTGGGATAGATTGTATTACTTGGAGACTTTGTCCTATCTATTTGAGTCTAAGAATTTGTCATTGTATAGAATATTGAGCTAGCATAACATTGGCATTGGACTCATGTCATTCTGAGATCTAAATCAAAAGTTAGAGACGATTTAGTGCGGACATGTCAAGGTAATTGGTCAGTTCAAATGATAAATCTAAGCTTATCATTGGTGCTCATTGAGTAAATGCTTATAAGTGAAGCATAATGCATGGTATCACGCAGTTTGGGATAGATTGGATTACTTGAATTCTTTGTCATATCTATTTGAGATTGAAAATTTGTCATTGTATAGAAAATTGTGCTAGCATATCGCGGGCATTGGATTCTTGTCATTCTGACATCTAAATCAAAAGTTACGAACGATTTAGTGTGGACATGTCAAATTGATTGGGCAATTCAACTGATCATTCTAAGCTGATCATTGGTGCTCCTTGTTTAAAAGCTTATAAGTGAAGCATAATGCATAACATCACACAGTTTTAGATACATTGGATTACATGTAGGCTTTGTCGTATCTATGTGAGTCTGAAATTTTGTCATAGTATAGAAAATTGAGCTAACATAACGTGGGCGTTGGATTCATGTCATTCCGAGTGTGGACATATCAAGTTGATTGGGCAGTTCAACTAATCATTCTAAGCTGATCACTGGTGCTCATTGAATTAACGCTTATAAGTGAAGCATAATGCATGACATCACACAGTTTGGGAAATATTGGATTATTTGGAGGCTTTGTCATATCTATTTAAGACTGATATTTTTTCATAGTATGGAAAATTGAGCTACCATAACGTGGGCGTTAGATTCATGTCATTCTGAACTCTAAATCAAAAGATACGAACGTTTTAGTGTGGACAAATCAAGTTGATTGGTCAGTTAAAATGATCATTTTAATCTAATCATTGGTGTTCATTGAGTAACGGCTTATAAGTGAAGAATAATGCATGGCATCACACAGTTTGGGAAAGATTGTATTACTTGGAGACTTTGTCCTATCTATTTGAGTCTGAGAATTTGTCATTGTACAGAATATTGAGCTAGCAAAACGTTGGCATTGGACTCATGTCATTCTGAGATCTAAATCAAAAGTTAGAGACGATTTAGTGCGGACATGTCAAGGTTATTGGTCAGTTCAAATGATAAATCTAAGCTTATCATTGGTGGTCATTGAGTAAATGCTTATAAGTGAAGCATAATGCATGGTATCACGCAGTTTGGGATAGATTGGATTACTTGAATTCTTTGTCATATATATATTTGAGTTTGAAAATTTGTCATTGTATAGAAAATTGAGCTAGCATAACGTGGGCATTGGATTCATGTCATTCTGAGCTCTAAATCAAAAGTTACGAACGATTTAGTTCCAAAATGTCAAGTTGATTGGGCAGTACAACTGATCATTCTAAGCTGATCATTGGTGCTCATTGAGTAAAGGCTTATAAGTGAAGCATAATGCATGACATCACGCGGTATGAGATTGATTGGATTACTTGAAGGCAATGTCGTATCTATTTGAGTATGAAAATTTGTCATTGTATAGAAAATTGAGCTAGCATTACGTGGGCATTGGATCCATGTCATTCAGAGCTCTAAATCAAAACTTATGGATGATTTAGTGCGGACATTTCAAGTGGATTGGCCAGTTCAATTGATCATTCTAAGGTGATCATTGATGCTCATTGAGTAAAGGCTTATAAGAGAAGCATAATGCATGACATCACGCAGTTTAGTATAGATTGGATTACTTGGACGCTTTTTCGTATCTATTTGAGTTTGAAATTTTGTTATAGTATAGAAAATTGAGCTAGCATAACATGGGCGTTGGATTCATGTCATTCTGAGCTCTAAATTAAAAGTTACGGACGATTTAGTGCGGATATATCAAGTTGATTGGTCAGTTCAAATAAACATTTTAACCTGATCATTGGTGCTCATTGAGTAAACGCTTATAAGTGAAGCATAATGCATGACATCACGCGGTTTGAGATTGATTGGATTACTTGAAGGCTATGTTGTATCTATTTGAGTCTGAAAATTTGTCATTGTATAGAAAATTGAGCTAGCATTACGTGGTCATTGGATTCATGTCATTCTGAGCTCTAAATCAAAAGTTACGGATGATTTAGTGCGGACATTTCAAGTTGATTGGCAGTTCAACTGATCATTCTAAGCTGATCATTGGTGCTCATTAAGTAAAGGCTTATAAGTGAAGCATAATGCATGACATCACGCACTTTGAGATAGATTGGATTACTTGGAGGCTATGTCGTATCTATTTGAGTCTGAAAATTTGTCATTGTATAGAAAATTGAGCTAGAATTATGTGGGCGTTGGATTCATGTCATTCAGAACTCTAAATCAAAAGTTACGGATGATTTAGTGCGGACACGCCAAGTTGATTGGTCAATTCAAATGATCATTCTAAGCTGATCATTGGTGCTCATTGAGTAAAGGCTTATAAGTGATGCATACTGCATGGCATCACGCAGTTTGAGATAGATTGGATTACTTGAAAGTTTTGTCGTATCTATTTGAGTTTGAAAATTTGTCATTGTATAGAAAATTGAGCTAGCATAACGTAGGCATTGGATTCATGTCATTCTGAGCTCTAAATCAAAAGTTACGAATGATTTAGTGTCAAAATGTCAAGTTGATTGGGCAGTACAACTGATCATTCTAAGCTGATCATTGGTGCTCATTGAGTAAAGGCTTATAAGTGAAGCATAATGCATGACATCACGCGGTTTGAGATTGATTGGATTACTTGAAGGCTATGTCGTATCTATTTGAGTCTGAAAATTTTTCATTGTATAGAAAATTGAGCTAGCATTACGTGGGCGTTGGATTCATGTCATTCAGAGCTCTAAATCAAAAGTTATGGATGATTTAGTGCGGACATTTCAAGTTGATTGGCCAGTTCAATTGATCATTCTAAGGTGATCATTGATGCTCATTGAGTAAAGGCTTATAAGCGAAGCATAATGCATGACATCACGCAGTTTAGTATAGATTGGATTACTTGGACGCTTTTTCGTATCTATTTGAGTTTGAAATTTTGTTATAGTATAGAAAATTGAGCTAGCATAACATGGGCGTTGGATTCATGTCATTCTGAGCTCTAAATTAAAAGTTACGGACGATTTAGTGCGGATATATCAAGTTGATTGGTCACTTCAAAAAAACATTTTAATCTGATCATTGGTGCTCATTGAGTAAACGCTTATAAGTGAAGCATAATGCATGACATCACGCGGTTTGAGATTGATTGGATTACTTGAAGGCTATGTTGTATCTATTTGAGTCTGAAAATTTGTCATTGTATAGAAAATTGAGCTAGCATTACGTGGTCATTGGATTCATGTCATTCTGAGCTCTAAATCAAAAGTTACGGATGATTTAGTGCGGTCATTTCAAGTTGATTGGCAGTTCAACTGATCATTCTAAGCTGATCATTGGTGCTCATTAAGTAAAGGCTTATAAGTGAAGCATAATTCATGACATCACGCACTTTGAGATAGATTGGATTACTTGGAGGCTATGTCGTATCTATTTGAGTCTGAAAATTTGTCATTGTATAGAAAATTGAGCTAGCATTATGTGGGCGTTGGATTCATGTCATTCAGAACTCTAAATCAAAAGTTACGGATGATTTAGTGCGGACACGTCAAGTTGATTGGTCAATTCAAATGGTCATTCTAAGCTGATCATTGGTGCTCATTGAGTAAAGGCTTATAAGTGATGCATAATGCATGGCATCACGCAGTTTGAGATAGATTGGATTACTTGAAGGCTTTGTCGTATCTAAATGAGTTTGAAAATTTGTCATTGTCTAGAAAATTGAGCTAGCATAACGTGGGCATTGGATTCATGTCTTTCTGAGCTCTAAATCAAAAGTTACGAATGATTTAGTGCAAAAATGTCAAGTTGATTGGGCAGTACAACTGATTATTCTAAGCTGATCATTGGTACTCATTGAGTAAAGGCTTATAAGTGAAGCATAATGCATGACATCACGCGGTTTGAGATTGATTGGATTACTTGAAGGCTATGTCGTATCTATTTGAGTCTGAAAATTTGTCATTGTATAGAAAATTGAGCTAGCATTACGTGGGCGTTGATTCATGTCATTCAGAGCTCTAAATCAAAAGTTATGGATGATTTAGTGCGGACATTTCAAGTTGATTGGCCAGTTCAATTGATCATTCTAAGGTGATCATTGATGCTCATTGAGTAAAGGCTTATAAGCGAAGCATAATGCATGACATCACGCAGTTTAGTATAGATTGGATTACTTGGACACTTTTTCGTATCTATTTGAGTTTGAAATTTTGTCATAGTATAGAAAATTGAGCTAGCATAACATTGGCGTTGGATTCATGTCATTCTGAGCTATAAATTAAAAGTTACGGACGATTTAGTGCGGACATATCAAGTTGATTGGTCAGTTCAAATAAACATTTTAACCTGATCATTGGTGCTCATTGAGTAAAGGCTTATAAGTGAAGCATAATGCATGACATCACGCAGTTTGAGATAGATTGGATTAGTTCGAGGCTTTGTCTTATCTATTTTAGTCTGAAAATTTGTCATTGTATAGAAAATTGAGCTACCATTACGTGGGCATTCAATTCATGTCATTCAGAGTTCTAAATCAAAAGTTACGCATGATTTAGTGCGGACATTACAAGTTGATTTGCCAGTTCAACTGATCATTCTAAGGTGATCATTGGTGCTCATTGAGTAAAGACTTATAAGTGAAGCATAATGCATGACATCATCAAGTTTGGGATATATTGGATTACATGGAGGCTTTGTCGTATCTATTTGAGTCTGAAAATTTGTCATTGTATAGAAAATTGAGCTAGTATAATGTAGGCATTTGATTCATGTCATTCTTAGCTCTAAATGAAAAGTTACGGAAGATTTAGTGCGGACATGTCAAGGTTTATTGGTCAGTTCAAATGATCAATCTAAGCTGATAATTAGTTCTCATTTAGTAAAGGCCTATAAGTAAACCATAATGCACGTTCTCACGCAGTTCGGGATAGATTCGATTACTTTGAGGCTTTGTCGTATCTATTGGAGTTTGAAAATTTGCCATTGTATAGAAAATTGAGCTAGAATAACGTGGCCATTGGATTCATGTCATTCTGAACTCTGAATCAAAGTTACAAACAATTTATTGCAGACATGTCAAGTTGATTGGGCAGTTAAACTGATCATTCTAAACTGATCATTGGTGCTCATTGAGAAAAGTCTTATAAGTGAAGCATAATGCATGACATCACGCAGTTTTCGATAGATTGGATTACTTGGAGGCTTTGTCGTATATACTTGACTCTGAAATTTTGTCATAGTATAGAAGATTGAGTTAGCATAACGTAGGCGTTGGATTCATGTCATTTTGAGCTCAAAATCAAAAAGTACGGACAATTTAGTGCGGACATATCAAGTTGATTGGTCAGTTCAAATGAAAATTCTAAGCTGATAATTGAGTAAAGGTTTATAAGTGAATTATAATGCATGGCACCACGCATTTTGGGATAGACTGGATTAATTGGAGGTTTTGTCGTATCTATTTAAGTCTGAAAATTTGTCATTGTTTAGAAAATCGAGCTAGCATTACGTGGGCATTGGATTCATGTCATTCTAAGATCTAAATCAAAAATTACGGATGATTTAGTGCGGACATGTCAAGTTGATTGGTCAGTTCAAATGATCATTCTAAGCTGATCATTGGTGCTCATTGAGTAAAGGCTTATAAGTGAAGCATAATAGATGGCATCACGCAGTTTGAGATAGATTGGATTACTTGGAGGCTATGTCGTATCTATTTGAGTCTAAAAATTTGTCATTGTATAGAAAATTGAGCTAGGATTATGTGGGCGTTGGATTCATGTCATTTAGAGCTCTAAATCAAAAGTTACGGATGATTTAGTGCAAACATGTCAAGTTGATTGGCCAGTTCAACTGATCATTCTAACCGTATCACTGGTGCTAATTGAGTAAAGGCTTATAAGTGAAGCATAATGAATGGCATCACATAGTTTGGGATATATTGGATTATTTGGACGCATTGTCGTATCTATTTGATTCTGATATTTTGTCATGGTATAATAAATTGAGCTAGCATAATGTGGGCATTAGATTCATGTCATTTTGAGATTTAAATCAAAAGTTACGTACGATTTAGTGCGGACATGTCAAGTTGATTTGTCAGTTCAAATGATCATTCTAAGCTAATAATTGGTGTTCATTGAGTAAAGGCTTATAAGTGAAGCATAATGCATGGCATGGCGCAGTTTGAGATATATTGGATTACTTGGACGCTTTGTCGTATCTATTTGAGTCTGCAAATTTGTCATTGTATATAAAATTGAGTTAGCATAACGTGGGCATTGGATTCATGTCATTCTTAGCTCTCAATCGAAAGTTATAGACAATTTAGTGTGGACATGTCAAGTTGATTAGGCAGTTCAACTGATCGTTCTAAGCTGATCATTGGTGCTCCTTAAGTAAACGCTTATTAGTGAAGCATAATACATGACATCATGCAGTTTTGGATAGATTGGATTACTTGGAGGATTTTTCATATCTATTTGAGTCTGAAATTTTGTAATGGTATAGAAAATTGAGCTAGCATAATGTGGGCGTTGGATTCATGTCATTATGAGCTCTAAATCAAAAGTTACGGATAATTTAGTGCGGACATATCAAGTTGATTGATCAGTTCAAATGATCATTATAAGCTGATCATTGGTGGTCATTGAGTAAAGGCTTGTAAGTGAAGTATAATGCATGGCATCACGCAGTTTTGGATATATTGGATTACTTGGAGGCTTTGTCGTATATATTTGAGTCTGAAATTTTGTCAAAGTATTGAAAATTTAGCTAGCATATCGTGGGCATCGAATGATGACAATCTGAACTCTAAATCAAAAGATAAAGACGATTTAGTGCTGACATGTCAAGTCGATTGGTCAGTTCAAATGATTATTCTAAACTGCTCATTGGTGCTAATTGAGTAAAAGCTTATAAGTGAAGAATAATGCATGCTATCACGCAGTTTGGGATATATTGGATTACTTGGAGGCTTTGTCGTATCTATTTGAGTCTGAAATTTTGTCAGAATATAGAAAATTGAGCTAGGACAACGTGGGCATTGGATTCATGTCATTCGGAGCTCTAAATCAAAAGTTATGGACGATTCAGTACAAACATGTCAAGTTGATTGGCCAATTCAGCTGATCATTCTAAGCTGATCATTGGTCCTCATTGAGTAAATGATTATGAGTGAAGCATAATGCATGACATCAAACAATTTGGGATAGATTGGATTACTTGTAGGATTTGTCGTTTCTATTTGAGTATGAAGTTTTGTCATAGTGTAGAAAATTGAGCTAGCACAACGTTGGCATTGGATTCATGTCATTCGGAGCTCTAAATCAAAAGTTATAGACGATTTAGTGCAAATATGTCAAGTTGATTTGCCAGTTAAACTGATTATTCTAAGCTGATCATTGGTGTTCATTGAGTAAAGGCTTATAAATGAAGCATAATGCATGGCATTACACTGTTTGGGATAGATTGGATTATTTGGAGGCTTTTTCATTTCTATTTGACTCTGAAATTTTGTCACAATATAGAAAACTGAGCTAGGATTACGTGGGCATTGGATTCATGTCATTCGGAGCTCTAAAATAAAAGTTAGGGACGATTTAGTGCAAACATCTCAGGTTGATTGGTCAGTTCAACTGATCATTCTAAGCTGATCATTGGTGTTCATTGAGTAAATGCTTATAAATGAAGCATAATGCATGGCATCACGCAGTTTGGGATAAATTGGATTATTTCGATGCTTTGTCGTATCCATTTGAGTCTGAAATTTTATTATAGTATAGTAAACTGAGATAGCATAACATGGGCGTTATCATGTCGTTTTGAGATCTAAATCAAAAGTTACATACAATTTAGTGCCGAAATGTCAAGTTGATTGGCCAGTTCAACTGATCATTCTAAGCTTATCATTTGTGCTCATTTAGTAAAGGCTTATAAGTGAAGTATAATGCATGGCATCACACAGTTTGGGATAGCTTGGATTACTTGGAGGCTTTGACGTATCTATTTGAGTTTGAAAATTTGTCGTTGTATATAAAATTGAGCTAGCATAACGTGGGCATTGGATTCATGTCATTATGAGCTGTAATCAAAAGTTACAGACAATTTAGTGTGGAAATGTAAAGTTGATTGGGCAGTTCAACTGATCATTCTAAGTCAAGCATTTGTGCTCTTTGAGTAAAAGCTTATAAGTGAGGCATAATGCATGACATCATGCAGTTTTGGATAGATTGGATTACTTGGAGGCTTTGTCGTATCTATTGAAGCCTAAAATTTTGTCATAGTATAGAAAATTGAGCTAGCATAACGTGGGCGGTTGATTCATGTAATTCTAAGCTTTAAATCGAAAGTTTGGACAATTTAGTGCGGAGAACATCAAGTTGATTGATTAGTTCAAATGATCATTCTAAGCTGCACATTGGTGCTCGTTGAGTAAAGGCTTATAAGTGAAGCATAATGCTTGGCATCACGCAGTTTGGGATAGATTGAATTATTTAGAGGCTTTGTGGTATATATTTGAGTCTGAAATTTTTTCAGTATAGAAAATTGAGCTGGCATAACGTGGGCATTCGATTCATGTCATTCTGAGCTCTAAATCAAAAGTTACAGATGATTTAGTGCGGACATATCAAGTTTATTTATCAATCCAAATGATCATTCTAAGCAGATCATTTGTGCTCACTTAGTAAAGGCTTATAAGTGAAGAATAATGCATGGTATCACGCAGTTTAGGATATATTGGATTATTTGGAGACTTTGTCGTATTTATTTGAGTGTGAACTTTTCTCACAATATAGAAAATTGAGCTAGCACAACGTGGGCATTGGATTCATGTCATTCGGAGCTCTAAATCAAAAGTTACGGATGATTTAGTACAAACATGTCATGTTGATTGGCCAGTTCATTCTAAGCTGATCACTGGTGCTCATTGAGTAAAGGCTTATAAGTAAAGCATAATGCCTGGCATTACACTGTTTGGGATAGATTGGATTACTTGGAGGCTTTGTCTTATCTATTTGACTCTGAAATTTTATCACAATATAGAAAATTGAGTTAGCATAACATGGGCATTGGATTCATGTCATTCGGAGCTCTAAATAAAAAATTACGGACGATTTAGTAGAAACATGTCAAGTTGATTGGCCAGTTCAACTGATCATTCTAAGCTGATCATTGGTTCTTATTGAGTAAATGTTTATAAGTGAAGCATAATGCATGGCATCACGCACTTTGGGATAGAATGGATTACTTAAAGGCATTGTCGTATCTATTTGAGTATGAAATTTTTTCATAGTATAGAAAATTGAGCTAGCATAACGTTGGCATTAATTTCATGTCATTTGGAGCTCTAAATCAAAAGTTACGGACGATTTAGTGCAAACATGTCAAGTTGATTGGCTAGTGCAACTGATTATTCTAAGCTTATCATTGGTCCTCATTGAGTAAAGGCTTATAAGTGAAGCATAATGCTTGTCATCACGCAGTTTGGGATAGATTGGATTATTTGGAGGTTTTGTGGTATATATTTTAGTCTGAAATTTTTTATAGTATAACATGGGCGTTGTATTCATGTCATTCTGAGCTCTAAAACAAAAGTTACCGACGATTTAGTGCGGACATATCAAGTTGATTTGTCAATTCAAATGATCATTCTAAGCTGATCATTTGTGCTCATTTAGTAAAGGCTTATAAGTGAAGAATAATGCATGGTATCATGCAGTTTGTGATATATTGGATTACTTGGAGGCTTTGTCGTATCTATTTGAGTATGAAATTTTTTCACAATATAGAAAATTGAGCTACCACAACGTGGGCATTGGATTATGTCATTCGGAGCTCTAAATCAAAAGTTACAAACGATTTACTACAAACATGTCAAGTTGATTGGCAAGTTCCACTGATCATTCTAAGCTTATCATTGGTCCTCATTGAGTAAATGCTTATAAGTGAAGCAGAATGCATGGCATCACGCAGTTTGGGATAGATTGGATTAGTTGGAGGCTTTGTCGTATCTATTTGAGTATACAATTTTGTTTTGGTACAGAAAATTGAGCTAGCATAACGTTGGCATTGGATTCATGTCATCCGGAGCTCTAAATCAAAAGTTACAGACGATTTAGTGCAAACATGTCAAGTTGATTGGCCAGTTCAACTAATTATTCTAAGCTTATAATTGTTGCTCATTGTGTAAAAGCTTATAAGTGAAGCATAATGCATGGCATTACACTATCTGGGATAGATTGGATTAATTGGAGCCTTTGTCGTATCTATTTGAGTCTGAAATTTTATCACAACATAGAAAATTGAGCTAAGATAACGTGGGCATTGGATTCATGTCATTCGGAGCTCTAAATCAAAAATTACGTACGATTTAGTGCAAACATGTCAAGTTGATTGGCTAGTTCAACTGATCATTCTAAGTTGATCATTGGTGCTCATTGAGTAAAGACTTATAAGTGAAGCATAATGCATGGCATCACGCAGTTTGGGATATATTGTATTATTTGGAGGCTTTGTCGTATCTATTTGAGTCTGAAATTTTGTTATAGTATAGTAAATTGAGCTAACATAACTTGGCCGTTAGATTCATGTCGTTTTGAGATCTAAATCAAAAGTTACATACGATTTACTGTCGAAATGTCAAGTTGATTGACCAGTTCAACTGATCATTCTAAGCTGATCATTTGTGCTCCTTGAGTAAAGGCTTATAAGTGAAGCATAATGCATGACATCATGCAGTTTTGGATAGATTGGATTACTTAGAGGATTTGCCGTATCTATTTGAGTCTGAAATTTCTCATAGTACGGAAAATTGAGCTAGCATAACGTGGGCGGTTGATTCATGTCATTCTGAGCTCTAAATCAAAAGTTACGGAAAATTTAGTGCGGACATATCAAGTTGATTGATCAGTTCAAATGATCATTCTAAACTGAACATTGGTGCTCATTGTGTAAAGGCTTATAAGTGAAGTATAATGCAAGGCATCACGCAATTTTGGATAGATTATATTACTTGGAGGCTTTGTCGTATATATTTGAGTCTGAAATTTTGTCACAGTATAGAAAATTGAGCTAGCATAACGTGGGCATCGAATGCATGTCATTCTGAATTCTAAATCAAAAGATAAGGACGATTTAGTGCGGACATGTCAAGTCGATTGATCTGTTCAAATGATCATTCTAAACTGATCATTGGTGCTAATTGAGTAAAGGCTAATAAGTGAAGAATAATGCATGGTATCACGCAGTTTGGAATATATTAGATTACTTGGAGGCTTTGTTGTATCTATTTAAGTCTGAACTTTTATCACAATATAGAAAATTGAGCTAACACAACGTGGGCATTGGATTAATGTCATTTGGAGCTCTAAATCAAAAGGTACAGACGATTTAGTACAAAAATGTCAAGTTGTTGGCCAGTTCAACTGATCATTCTAAGCTGATCATTGGTTCTCATTAAGTAAATGCTTATAAGTGGAGCATAATGCATGGCATCACGCAGTTTGGGATATAATGGATTACTTGAAGGTTTTGTCGTATCTATTTGAGTATGAAATTTTGTCATAGTTTAGAAAATTGAGCTAACATAACGTTGGCATTGGATTGATGTCATTTGGACCTCTAAATCAAAAGTTAAGGATGATTTAGTGCAAACATGTCAAGTGGATTGGCCAGTTCAACTGGTTATTCTAATGCCAAGTAGTCGCAAAATAGTGGCAAACCAGTGGCAAAATAGTGGCAAAATAGTGACAAAATGTTGTATATATATGCCCATCCCATTCTTTCATTTGTAGAATTGAACGGAAAAAAATCTTCAAACATGTGGGGAAATTATAATAATTCAAGTGATTGGATGTACAAAAGGATTGGTAATCAAACAAAAAATATAACGGCAAAATTTGCACAAGGCATGGTGCAGTTCATGAATTTTGCAAGTAGTCAACCAATAGCTCAAAGTAGCGGAGGTAAGTTTTTCTGTCATTGTATTAATTGCAAAATGATAAATTTATTCCGGGACGGAAAATATGGAGTCATCTATGTAGTCGAGGATTTATGCCAAAGTATTATATTTGGTATAAACATGGAGAAGAGCTCAGTTAGGGATGAGTAGTCGGGGTGATGTCCAAAGAAATCAGCGAGGTACGCGTGGTAGTACTAGTGATGAAAGAGTTGGTACATCTGGTAATAGATATGTTGAAATGGTGACGGATGCATTTCGTGAGACAACGACTGATGATCAGTAATTTAATCAGAACGAAGAAGAATATAATAATGAAGAAGAATGGCCTAATGAAGAAGCACAAAATTTTTACAACATGTTAGAAGCTGTGAAAAATCTATTGTATGATGGTTGTCATTAAGGGCACTCATAGTTATCTTTAGCTGCTCGGTACATGAACATTAAGTTTGATTTTAATCTACCAAAAAAATGTATGGATTCTTGGGCGGAGGTGTTTACAGAATATTTCCCTGAGAAGAATCAGGCAATGGGTACATATTATGAAACCAAAAAATTGATGCAAAATTTAGGCCTCCCCTTTTATACAATTGATGTGTGTATTCACAATTGTATGATCTTCTGTAAAGAAGATGAGAAATGGGAAAATGCAAATTTTGCGATTCCCCCTAATATAAGACAAGCGAGGGCAGGAAGAGAATACCTTTCAGTCGTATGCTGTATTTACTGGTAGGTGATAGACTTAAAAGAATGTATCAAAGCAAGAAAACCGTAGAGGCAAATGAGGTGGCACGTAGAGCATGAAGCAGAAGACGGAGAAATGAGTAATCCATCTGTTGCTGCAGAGTGGAAAATTTTTCAATATCTACATCCTAGATTTCCTACTGAATTTCGAAACGTTTATCTTGGCTTATGTACTGATGGGTTCAATCCATTTGGGATAGATTGGATTACTTCGAGGCTTTGTCATATCTATTTGAGTGTGAAATTTTGTAATAGTATAGAAAATTTAGCTAGCATAACGTGGGCATTGGATTAATGTCATTCTGAGTTCTAAATCAAAAGTTACGGATAATTTAGTGCGGACATGTCAAGTTGATTGGTTAGTTCAAATGATCATTCTAAGCTGATCATTGGTGCTCATTGAGCAAAGCTTATAAGTGAAGCATAATGCATGGCATAACGCAGTTTGGGATAGATTGGATTACTTGGAGGCTTTGTAGTATCCATTTGAGTCTGAAAATTTGTCATTGTACAGAAAATCGAGTTAGCATTACATGAGCATTGGATTCATGTCATTTTGAGTTCTTAATCAAAAGTTACGGACGATTAAGTGCGCACATGTCAAGTTAATTGGCCAGTTCTACTGATCATTCTAAACTGATCATTGGTGCTCATTGAGTAAAGGCTTATAAGTGAAGCATAATGCGGGTCATCACACAATTTGGGATAGATTGGATTACTTGGAGGCTTTATCATATCTATTTGAGTCTGAAAATTTGTCATTGTATAGAAAATTGAGCTAGCATAACGTGGGGATTGGATTCATGTCAATCTGAGCTCTAAATTAAAAGTTACAGACAATTTAGTGCGGACATATCAAGGTGATTGGGCAGTTCAAGTGATCATTCTAAGCTGATCATTGCTGCTCTTTGAATAAAGGCTTATAAGTGAAGCAAAATGCATGACATCACGCAGTTTGGGATAGATTCGATTACTTGGAGGCTTTGTCGTATCAATTTGAGTCTGAAATTTTGTAATAGTATAGAACATTGAGCTAGCATAACGTGGGTGTTGGACTCATGTAATTCTGAGCTCTAAATCAAAAGTTACGGACGATTTAGTGCGGACATGTCAAGTTGATTAGTTAGTTCAAATGATCATTTTAAGCTGATCATTGGTGCTCATTGAGTAAACAATATAAGTGAAGCCTAATGCATGGCATACCGCAGTTTGGGATAGATTGGATTATGTGGAGGCTTTCTCAAATCTATTTAAGTCTGAAAATTTGTCATTGTATAGAAAATTGAGCTAGTTTACGTGGGCATTGGATTCATGTCATTTTGAGCTCTAAATCAAAAGTTACGGATGATTAATGCGGACATGTCAAGTTGATTGGTCTGTTCAAATGATCATTCTAAGCTTATCATTGGTCCTCATTGAGTAAAGGCTCATAAGTGAAGCATAATGCATGGCATCAGGCAGTTTGGGATAAATTGGATTACTTGGAGGCCTTGTCGTATCTATTTGAGTCTGAAAGTTTGTCATTGTATAGAAAATTGAGCTAGCATTACGTGGGCATTGGATTCATGTAATTCTGAGATCTAAAAAAAAGAGTTACAGACGATTTAGTGCGGACATGTCAAGTTGATAGGATAATTGGAATGATCATTCTAAGCAGATCATTGGTGCTCATTGAGTAAAGGCTTATAAGTGAAGTATAATTCATGTCATCACAAAGTTTGGGATAGATTGGATTGGAGGCTTTGTCATATATATTTGGGTCTGAAAATTTGTCATTTTATAGAAAACTGAGCTAGCATTACGTGGGCATTGGATTCATATCATTCTGAGCTCGAAATCAAAAGTTAAGGATGATTTAGTGCAGACATGTGAAGTCGATTGGCCAGTTCAACTGATTATTCTAAGCTGATCATTGGCGCTCATTGAGTAAAGGCTTATAAGTGATGCATAATGCATGGCATCACACAGTTTGGGATAGATTGGATTACTTGTAGGATTTGTCATATCTATTTGAGTCTGAAAAGTTGTCAGTGTATAGAAAATTGAGCTAGCATTATGTGGGCGTTGGATTCATTTCATTCTGAGCTCGAAATCAAAAGTTACGGATGATTTAGTGTGGACATGTCAAGTTGATTGGCGAATTCAACTGATCATTCTAAGCTGATCACTGGTGCTCATTGAGTAAAGGCTTATAAGTGAAGCGTAATGCATGACATCACGCAATTAGGGATAGATTGGATTATTTTAAGGCTTTGTTGTATCTATTTGTCTTAAAATTTGTCATTGTATAGAAAATTCAGCTAGCACAATGTGGGCATTGGATTCATGTCCTTCTGAGCTCTAAATTAAAAGTTACGGACAATTTAATGCGGACAAGTCAAGTTGATTGGCCAGTTCAATTGATCATTCTAAGCTGATCATTGGTGGTCATTGAGTTAAGGCTTATAAGTGAAGCATAATGCATGGCATAATGCAGTTTGGGATATATTGGATTACTTGGAGGCTTTGTAGTATCCATTTGAGTCTGAAAAACTTTCATTGTACAAAAAATCGAGTTAGTATTACCTGAGCATTGGATTCTGAGTTCTTAATCAAAAGTTACGGACGATTTAGTGCGCACATGACAAGTTAATTGGCCAGTTCTAGTGATCATTCTAAGCTGATCATTGGTGCTCATTGAGTAAAGGCTTATAAGTCAAGCATAATGGAGGGCATCACACAATTTGGGATAGATTGGATTACTTGGAGCCTTTATCGTATCTATTTGAGTCTGAAAATTTCTCATTGTATAGAAAATTGAGCTAGCATAATGTGGACATTGGATTCTTGTCATACTGAGCTCTAAATCAAAAGTTATAGACGATTTAGTGCGGACATGTCAAGTTGATTGGCCAGTTCAACTGATCATTTTAAGCTAATCATTGCTACTCAATGATTGCTACGCATTATAAGTGAAGCATAATGCATGATATCACGCAGTTTGGGTGAATTGGATTACTTGGAGGCTTTGTCGTTTATATTAGAGTTTGAAATTTTTTTATGGTATAGAAAATTGAGCTAGCATAACGTGGGTGTTGTAATCATGTCATTCTGAGCTCTAAATCAAAAGTTACGGACGATATAGTGCGGAAATGTCAAGTTGATTGGTTAGTTGAAATGATCATTCTAAGCTGATCATTGGTGCTCATTGAGTAAGACTTATTAGTGACGCATAATGCATGGCATCACACAATTTAGGATAATTTTGATTAATTGGAGGCTTTGTCGTTTCTATCTAAGTATGAAAATTTGTCGTTTTATAGAAAATTGAGCTAGCATTACGTGGGCATTGGATTCATGTAATTCTGAGCTTTAAATAAAAAGTTACAGACGATTTAGTGCGGACATGTCAATGTGATTGGTCAGTTCAAATGATCATTTTAAGCTGATCATTGGTGCTTATTGAGTAAAGGCTTATAAGTGAAGCCTAATGCATGGCATCTCTCAGTTTGGGATAGATTGGATTACGTGGAGGCTTTGTCGCATCTATTTAAGTCTGAAAATTTATTATTGTACAGAAAATTGAGCTAGCATTACGTGGGCATTGGATTCATGTCATTTTGAGCTCTAAATCAAAAGTTACGGATGATTAATGCGGACATGTCAAGGTTATTGGTCAGTTCAAATGATCATTCTAAGCTGATCATTGGTGCTCATTGAGTAAAGGCTTATAAGTGAAGCATAATGCATGACACCACGCAGTTTGGGATAAACTGGATTACTTGGAGGCTTTATCGTATCTATTTGAGTCTGAAAGTTTGTCAGTGTATAGAAAATTGAGCTAGCATAACGTGGGCATTGGATTCATGTAATTCTGAGCTCTGAATCAAAGTTACGGACGATTTAGTAAGGACATGTTAAGTTGATTCGCAAGTTCAACTGATCATTTTAAGCTGATCATTGCTACTCATTGAGTAAAGACTTATAAGGAAGCATAATGCATGATATCACGCTGTTTGGGATAAATTGGATTACTTGGAGGCTTTGTCGTATCTATTTGAGTTTGAAATTTTTTCATAGTATAGAAAATTGAGCTAGCGTAACGTGGGTGTTGCAATCATATCATTATGAGCTCTAAATCAAAAGTTACGGATTATTTAGTGCGGAAATGTCAAGGTGATTGGTCAGTTCTAATGATCATTCTAAGCTTATCATTGGTGCTCATTGAGTAAAGGCTTATAAGTGAAGCATAATACATGGCATAACACAATTTGTGATAAACTGAATAATTAGAGGCTTTGTCGTTTCTATTTGAGTATAAAAATTTGTCATTGTATAGAAAATTGAGGACGTGGGCATTGGATTCATGTCATTCTGAGCTCTAAATCAAAAGTTACGGATGATTTACTGGGGACATGTCAAGTTGATTGGTCAGTTGAAATGATCATTCTAAGCTGATCATTGGTGCTCATTGAGTAAAGGCTTATAAGTGATGCATAATGCATGACATCACGCATTTGGGGTAGATTGGATTACGTGGATGCTTTTTCGTATCTATTTGAGTCTGAAAATATGTCATTGTATAGAAAATTGAACTAGCATTACATGGGCATTGGATTCATATCATTCCGAGCTTGAAACCAAAAGTTACGGATGATTTAGTGCGGACATGTCAAGATGGATGGCCAGTTCAACTGATCATTCTAAGCTGATCATTGGTGTTCGTTGAGTAAAGGCTTATAAGTGAAGCATAATGCATGGCATCACTCAGTTTGGGATATATTGGATTACTTCGAGGCTTTGTCATATCTATTTGAGTCTGAAATTTTGTAATAGTATATAAAATTTAGCAGGCATAACGTGGGCGTCGGATTAAAGTCATTTTGAGCTCTAAATCAAAAGTTATGGATGAATTAGTGCGGACATGTCAAGTTGATTGGTTAGTTCAAATGATCATTCTATGCTGATCATTGGTGCTCATTGAGTAAAGGCATATAAGTGAAGCATAATGCATGGCATGACGCAGTTTGGGATAGATTGGATTACTTGGAGGCTTTGTAGTATCCATTTGAGTCTGAAAATTTGTAATTGTATAGAAAATTGAGTTAGCATTACATGGTCATTGGATTCATGTCATTCTAGGTTCTTAATCAAAAGTTACGAACGATTAAGTGGGCAAATGTCAAGTTGATTGGCGAGTTCTACTGATCATTGTAAACTGATTATTGGTGCTCATTGAGTAAAGGCGTATAAGTGAAGCATAATGCGGGGCATCACACAATTAAGGATAGAATGGATTACTTGGAGGCTTTGTCGTATGTATTTGAGTATGAAAATTTGTCACTGTATAGAAAATTGAGCAAGCATTACGTGGGCATTGGTTTCATATCATTCTGAGCTCTAAATCAAAAGTTACGGATGATTAATGCGGATATGTCAAGTTGATTGGTCAGTTCAAATGATCATTCTAAGCTGATCATTGGTGCTCATTGAGTAAAGGCATATAAGTGAAGCATAATGCATGGCATCACACAATTTCGGATAGATTTGGTTACTTGGATGCTTTGTCAAATCTATTTAAGTCTGAAAATTTGTCATTGTATAGAAAATTTAGCTAGCATTACGTGGGCATTGGATTCATGTCATTCTGAGCTGTAAATCAAATGTTAGGGATGATTAATGCGGACATGTCAAGTTGATTGGTCAGTTGAAATGATCATTCTAAGATGATCATTGGTGCTAATTGAGTAAAGGCTTATAAGTGAAGTATAATGCATGGCATCACGCAGTTTGGGAGAAATTGGATTACTTGGAGGCTTTGTCGTATCTATTTAAGTGTGAAATTTTGTCATTGTATAGAAAATTGAGCTAGCATTACGTGGGCATTGGAATCATGTCATTCTGAGCTCTAAATCAAAAATTACGGATGCTTTACTGGGAACATATCAAGTTGATTGGCAAGTTCAATTGATCATTTTAAGCTAATCATTGCTGCTCATTTAGTAAAGGCTTATAAGTGAAGATGCATGACATCACGCAGTTGGGGATAAATTGGATTACTTGGAGGGTTTGTCATATCTATTTGAGTTTGAAATGTTTTCATAGTATAGAAAATGGAGCTAGCATACCGTGGGTGTTGGAATCATGTCATTCTGAGCTCTAAATCAAAAGTTATGGATGATTTAGTAGGGAAATGTCAAGCTGATTGGTCAGTTCAAATGATCATTCTAAGCAGATCATTGGTGCTCATTGAGTAACGGCTTATAAGTGAAGCATAATGCATGACATAACACAATTTGGGATAGATTTGATTACTTGGAGGTTTTGTCGTATCTATTTGAGTATGAAATTTTGTCATTTTATAGAAAATTGAGCTAGCATTACGTGGGCATTGAATTTATGTTTTTCTGAGCTCTAAATCAAAAGTTATGAATGATTTAGTACGGACATGTTAAGTTGATTGGTGAATTCAAAAAATCATTCTAAGCTGATCATTGGTGCTCATTGAGTAAAGGCTTATAAGTGATGCATAATGCATGACATCACGCAGTTTGGGATAAATATGATTACTTGGAAGCTTTTTCGTATCTATTTGAGTTTGTGAGTGTATAGCAAATTGAGCTAGCATTACGTGGGAATGGGATTCATATCATTCCGAGCTCGAAATCAACAGTTTCAGATGATTTAGTGCGGACCTGTCAAGTTACTTTGCCAGTTCAACTGATCATTCTAAGCTGATCATTGCTGCTCATTGAGTAAAGGCTTATAAGAGATTCATAATGCATGGCATCACGCAGTTTGGGATAGATTGGATTACTTGTAGGCTTTGTCATATCTATTTGAGTCTGAAAATTTGCCATTGTATAGAAAATTGAGCTACCATTACGCGGGCACTGGATTCATTTCATTCTGTACTCGAAATCAAAAGTTACAGATGATTTAGTGCAGACATGTCAAGTTGATTGGCCAATTCAACTGATCATTCTAAGCTGATCATTTGTGCTCATTGAGTAAAGGCTTATAAGTGAAGCATAATGCATGGCATTACACAATTTGGGATAGATTTGATTACTTGGAGGCTTTGTCGTATCTATTTGAGTATGAAATTTTGTCATTTTGTAGAAAATTGAGCTAGCATTACGTGGGCAATGGATTTATGTTATTCTGAGTTCTAAATCAAAAGTTACGGATGATTTAGTACGGACATGTTAAGTTGATTGGTGAATTCAAATAATCATTCTAAGCTGATCATTGGTGCTCATTGAGTAAAGGCTTATAAGTGATGCATAATGCATGAAATCACGCAGTTTGGGATAAATTGGATTACTTGGAATCTTTTTCGTATCCATTTGAGTGTGAAAATTTGTGAGTGTATAGAAAATTGAGCTAGCATTACGTGGGAATTGGATTCATATCATTCCGAGCTCGAAATCAACAGTTACGGATGATTTAGTGCGGACCTGTCAAGTTTATTGGCCAGTTCAACTGATCATCTAAGCTGATCATTGCTGCTCATTGAGTAAAGGCTTATAAGTGATTCATCATGCATGGCATCACGCAGTTTGGGATAGATTGGATTGCTTGTAGGCTTTGTCATATCTATTTGAGTTTGAAAATTTGTCATTGTATAGAAAATTGAGCTAGCATTACGTGGGCACTGAATTCATTTCATTCTGAACTCGAAATCAAAAGTTACGGATGATTTAGTGCAGACATGTCAAGTTGATTGGCCAATTCAACTGATCATTCTAAGCTGATCATTTGTGCTCATTGAGTAAAGGCTTATAAGTGAAGTATAATGAATGACATCACGCAGTTTGGAATAGATTGGATTACTTTGAAGCTTTGTCGTATCTATTTGAGTCTGAAAATGTGTCATTGTATAGAAAATTGAGCTAGCATTACGTGGGCATTGGAATCATGGCATTCTGAGCTCTAAATCAAAAATTACGGATGATTTACTGCGAACGTATCAAGTTGATTGGCAAGTTCAATTGATCATTTTAAGCTAATCATTGCTGCTCATTTAGTAAAGGTATAAGTGAACCATAATGCATGACATCACGCAGTTGGGGATAAATTGGATTACTTGGAGGGTTGGTCATATCTATTTGAGTTTGAAATTTTTTCATAGTATAGAAAATTGAGCTAGCATAACGTGGGTGTTGGAATCATGTCATTCTGAGCTCTAAATCAAAAGTTATGGACGATTTAGTAGGGAAATGTCAAGCTGATTGGTCAGTTCAAATGATCATTCTAAGCTGATCATTGGTGCTCATTGAGTAAAGGCTTATAAGTTAAGCATAATGCATGGCATAACACAATTTGGGTTAGATTTGATTACTTGGAGGCGTTGCGTATCTATTTGAGTATGAAATTTTGTCATTTTATTGAAAATTGATCTAGGATTACGGGGCATTGGATTTATGCTATTTTGAGCTCTAAATCAAAAGTTACGGATGATTTAGTACGGACATGTTAAGTTGATTGGTGAATTCAAATAATCATTCTAAGCTGATCATTGGTGCTCATTGAGTAAAGGCTTATAAGTGATGCATAATGCATGACATCACGCTGTTTGAGATAAATTGGATTACTTGGAAGCTTTTTCGTATCTATTTGAGTCTGAAAATTTGTGAGTGTATAGAAAATTGAGCTAGCATTACATGGGAATTGGATTCATATCATTCCGAGCTCGAAATCAACAGTTACGGATGATTTAGTGCGGACCTGTCAAGTTGATTGGCCAGTTCAACTGATCATTCTAAGCTGATCATTGCTGGTCATTGAATAAAGGCGTATAAGTGATTTATAATGCCTGGCATCACGCAGTTTTGGATAGATTGGATTACTTGTAGGCTTTGTCATATCTATTTGAGTCTGAAGATTTGTCATTGTATAGAAAATTGAGCTAGCATTACGTGGACACTGGATTCATTTCTTTCTGAACTCGAAATCAAAAGTTACGGATGATTTAGTGGAGACATGTCAAGTTGATTGGCCAATTCAACTGATCATTCTAAGCTGATCATTTGTGCTCATTGAGTAAAGGCTTATAAGTGAAGCATAATGAATGACATCAAGCA
Organism: Pugionium dolabratum; assembly: GCA_018901945.1. Lineage (NCBI taxonomy): Eukaryota > Viridiplantae > Streptophyta > Magnoliopsida > Brassicales > Brassicaceae > Pugionium > Pugionium dolabratum. Next base: position 878,464 of record JAEVFF010000083.1, on the reverse strand, counting down.
GTTTGGGAAAGATTGGATTACTTTGAAGCTTTATCGTATCTATTTGAGTCTGAAAATTTGTCATTGTATAGAAAATTGAGCTAGCATTACGTTGGCATTGGAATCATGTCATTCTGAGCTCTAAATCAAAAATTACTGATGATTTACTGCGACATATCAAGTTGATTGGCCAGTTCAATTGATCATTTTAAGGTAATCATTGCTGCTCATTTAGTAAAGGCTTATAAGTGAAGCATAATGCATGACATCATGCAGTTGGGGATAAATTGGATTACTTGGACAGTTTGTCGTATCTGTTTGAGTTTGAAATTTTTTCATAGTATAGAAAATTGAGCTAGCATAACGTGGGTGTTGGAATCATGTCATTCTGAGCTCTAAATCAAAAGTTACGGACGATTTAGTACGGAAATGTCAAGCTGATTGGTCAGTTCAAATGATCATTCTAAGCTGATCATTGGTGCTCATTGAGTATAGGCTTATAAGTGAAGCATAATGCTTTGCATCACACAATTTGGGATAAATTTGATTACTTGGAGACTTGAATATGAAATTTTGTCATTGTATAGCAAATTTTGTCATTGTATAGCAAATTGAGCTAGCATTACGTGGGCATTGGATTCATGTTATTCTGAGCTTTAAATCAAAAGTTATGGATGATTTAGTACGGACATGTCAAGTTGATTGGTGAATTCAAATGATCATTCTAAGCTGATCATTGGTGCTCATTGAGTAAAGGGTTATAAGTGATGCATAATGCATGGCATCACGCAGTTTTGGGATAAATTGGATTACTTGGAAGCTTTTTCATATCTATTTGAGTCTGTAAATTTGTGAGTGTATAGAAAATTGACCTAGCATTACGTGGGAATTGGATTCATATCATTCCGAGCTCGAAATCAACAGTTACGGATGATTTAGTGCGGACCTGTCAAGTTGATTGGCCAGTTCAACTGATCATTCTAAGCTGATCAATTCTGCTCATTGAGTAAAGGCTTATAAGTGATTCATAATGCATGGCATTTGACAGTTTGGGATAGATTGGATTACTTGTAGGCTTTGTCATATCTATTTGAGTCTGAAAGTTCGTCATTGTATAGAAAATTGAGTGCAGACAAGTCAAGGTTATTGGCCTATTCAACTGATCATTCTAAGCTGATCATTTGTGCTCATTGAGTAAAGGCTTATAAGTTTAGCATAACGAATGACATCACGCAGTTTGGGATAGGTTGGATTACTTTGAAGCTTTGTTGTATCTATTTGAGTCTGAAAATTTGTCATTGTACAGAAAATTGAGTTAGCATTATGTGGGCATTGGATTCATGTCACTCTGAGTTCTAAATCAAAAGTTACGGACGATTTAGTGGGCACATGTCAAGTTGATTGGCCAGTTCGACTGATCATTCTAAACTGATCATTGGTGCTCATTGATTAAATGCTTAGAAATGAAGCATAATGCGGGGCATCACACAATTTGGGATAAATTGGATTACTTGGAGGGTTTGTCCTTTCTATTTCAGTTTGAAAAATTTGTCATTGTATAGAAAATTGAGCTAGCATAACGTGGGCATTGGATTCATGTCATTTTGAGCTCTAAATCAAAAGTTACGGATGATTTAGTGCGGACATGTCAAGTTGATTGGCAAGTACAACTGATCATTCTAAGCTGATCATTGGTGCTCATTGAGTAAAGGCTTATAAGTGAAACATGATGCATGACATCACGCAGTTTGGGATTGATTGGATTACTTTGAGGCTTTGCCGTATCTATTTGAGTCTTAAAATTTGTCATTGTATAGAAAATTGAGCTAGCATAATGTGGGCATTGGGTTCATGTCATTCTGAGCTCTAAACCAAAAGTTATGGATGATTTAATACGGACAAGTCAAGTTGATTGGGCAGTTCAACTAATCATTCTAAGTTGATCATTGGTGCTCATTGAGTAAAGGTTTATAAGGGAAGCATAATGCATGGCATCACTAGTTTGGTTGATTGGAATATTTGGAGGGTTTGCCATTTCTATTTGAGTTTGAAAATTTGTCATTGTATAGAAACTTGAGCTACCATAACGTGGGTGTTGCTTTCATGTCATTCTCAGCCCTAAATTAAAAGTTACCGACGATTAATTGCGGCCATGACAAGTTCATTGGTCAGTTCAAATGATCATTCTAAGTTGATCATTGGTGCTCATTGATAAAAGGCCTAAAAGTGAAGCATAATGCATGGCATCACCCAGTTTGTGATAGATTGGATTACTTCGAGGCTTTGTCGTATCTATTTGAGTGTGAAATTTGGTAATAGTATAGAAAATTGAGCTAGCATAACGTAAGCGTTGGATTAATGTCACTCTAAGCTCTAAATCAAAAGTTATGGACGATTTAGTGCGGACAAATCAAGTTGATTGGTCAGTTCAAATGATCATTCTAAACTGATCATTGGTGCTCATTGAGTAAAGACTTATAAGTGATGCATAATGCATGGCATCAAACAGTTTGGGATTGATTGCATTACTTGGAGTCGTATCTATTTGAGTCTGAAAATTTCTCATTGTATAGAAAATTGAGCTAGCATTACGTGGGCATTGGATTGATATCATTCTGATCTCAATATCAAAAGTTACGGTTGATTTAGTGCGGACATGTCAAGTTGATTGTCTAGTTCAACAGATCATTCTAAGCATATCAGTGGTGGTCATTGGGAAAAGGCTTAAAAGTTATGCATAATGCATGACATTATACATCTTGGGATAGATTAGATTACTTGTAGGCTTTGTCGTATTTTATTTGAGTATGAATATTTGTCATTGTATAGAAAATTGAGCAAGCATTATGTGGACACTAGATTCATATCATTCTGAGCTCTAAATCAAAAGTTAGGGACGATTTAGTGGGAACATGTCAAGTTAATTGGTCAGTTGAGATGATGATTCTAAGCTGATCATTGGTGCTCATTGAGTAAAGGCTTATAAGAGATGCATAATGCATGACAACACGCAGTTTGGGGTAGATGGGAATACTTGGAGGCTTTTTCGTATCTATTTGAGTCTGAAAATATGCCATTGTATAGAAAATTGAGCTAGCATTACGTGGGCATTGGATTCATATCATTCCGAGCTCGAAATCAAAAGTTACGGATGATTTAGTGCGGACATGTCAAGTTGAATGGCCAGTTCAACTGATCATGCTAAGCTGATCATTGGTGCTCATTGTGTAATGGCTTATAAGTGAAGAATAATGCATGACATCACTGAGTTTGGGATAGATTGGATTACTTCCAGGCTTTGTCATATCTATTTGAGTCTGAAATTTTGTAATAGTATAGAAAATTTCGCTGCCATAATGTGGGCGTCGGATTAACGTCATTCTGAGCTCTAAATCAAAAGTTACGGATGATATAGTCGGACATGTCAAGTTGATTGGTTAATTCAAATGATCATTCTAAACTGATCATTGGTGCTCATTGAGTAAAGGCTTATAAGTGAAGCATAATGCATCGCATGGCGCAGTTTGGGATAGATTGGATTACTTGGAGGCTTTGTCGTATCTATTTGAGTTTGAAATTTTTTGATTGTATAGAAAATTGAGCTAGCATAACGTGGGCATTGCATTCATGTCATTCTGAGATCTAAACTAAAAGTTACAAACAATTTAGTGCGGACATGTCAAGTTGATTGGGCAGTTCAAGTGATCGTTCTATGCTGATCATTGCTGCTCATTGAATAAAGGCTTATAAGTGAAGCAAAATCATGACATCATGCAGTTTGGGATAGATTGGATTACATTGAGGCTTTGTCGTTTCAATTTGAGTCTGAAATTTTGTAATTGTATAGAAAATTGAGCTACCATAATGTGGACGTTGGATTCATGTCATTCTGAGCTCTAAATCAAAAGTGACGGATGAATTAGTGCGGACATGTCAAGTTGATTGGTCAGTTCAAATGATCATTATAAGCTGATCATTTGTGCTCATTGAGTAAAAGCTTATAAGTGAAGGAATAATGCATGGCATCATGTAGTTTGGGATAGATTGGATTACTTGGAGGCTTTGTCGAATCTATTTAAGTCTAAAAATTTGTCATTGTATAAAATATTGAGCTAGCATTACGTGGGCATTGGATTCATGTCATTCTGAGCTCTAAATCAAAAGTTAGGGATGATTAATGCGGACATGTCAAGTTGATTGGTCAGTTAAAATTATCATTCTAAAATGATCATTGGTGCTAATTGAGTAAAGGCTTATAAGTGAAGCATAATGCATGGCATCACGCAGTTTGGGATAAATTGGATTACTTGGAGGCTTTGTCTTATCTATTTGAGTCTGAAATTTTGTCATTGTATAGAAAATGAGCTAGCATTACGTGGGCATTGGAACCATGTCATTCAGAGCTCTAAATCAAAAGTTACGGATGATTTAGTGCGGACATGTCAAGTTGATTGGCCAGTTCAACTGATCATTTTAAGCTAATCATTGCTGCTCATTTAGTAAAGGCTTAAAGGTGAAGCATAATGCATGACATCACGCAGTTCGGGATAAATTGGATTAGTTGGAGGGTTTGTTGTATCTATTTGAGTTTCAAATATTTTCATAGTTTAGAAAATTGAAATAGCATAACGTGGGTGTTGGAATCATGTCATTCTTAGCTCTAAATAGAAAGTTACGGACGATTTAGTGCGGAAATGTCAAGCTGATTGGTTAGTTAAAATGATCATTCTAAGCTGATCATTGGTGCTCATTGAGTAAAAGCTTATAAGTGAAGCATATTGGATGGCATCGAACAGTTTGGGATAGATTGGATTACTTGGAGTCGTATCTATTTGAGTCTGAAAATTTCTCATTGTATAGAAAATTGAGCTAGCATTACGTGGGCATTGGAATCATATCATTCTGATCTCAATATCAAAAGTTACGGTTGATTTAGTGCGGACATGTCAAGTTGATTGTCTAGTTCAACAGTTCATTCTAAGCTGATCAGTGGTGGTCATTGAGAAAAGGCTTAAAAGTGATGCATAATGCATGGCATTACACATCTTGGGATAGATTAGATTACTTGTAGGCTTTGTCTTATTTTATTTGAGTATGAATATTTGTCATTGTATAGAAAATTGAGCAAACATTACGTGGGCACTGGATTCATATCATTCTGAGCTCTAAATCAAAAGTTACGGACGATTTAGTGGGACCATGTCAAGTTAATTGGTCAGTTCAGATGATCATTCTAAGCTGATCATTGGTGCTCATTGTGTAATGGCTTATAAGTGAAGAATAATGCATGACATCACTGAGTTTGGGATAGATTGGATTACTTCCAGGCTTTGTCATATCTATTTGAGTCTGAAATTTTGTAATAGTATAGAAAATTTCGCTGGCATAATGTGGGCGTCGGATTAATGTCATTCTGAGCTCGAAATCAAAAGTTATGGATGATTTAGTGCGGACATGTCAAGTTGATTGATTAGTTCAAATGATCATTCTAAACTGATCATTGGTGCTCGTTGAGTAAAGGCTTATATGTGAAGCATAATGCATGGCATGGCGCAGTTTGGGATAGATTGGATTACTTGGAGGCTTTGTCGTATCTATTTGAGTTTGAAATTTTTTGATTGTATAGAAAATTGAGCTAGCATAACGTGGGCATTGCATTCATGTCATTCTGAGATCTAAATTAAAAGTTACAAACAATTTAGTGCGGACATGTCAAGTTGATTGGGCAGTTCAAGTGATCGTTCTAAGCTGATCATTGCTGCTCATTGAATAAAGGCTTATAAGTGAAGCAAAATTCATGACATCACGCAGTTTGGGATAGATTGGATTACTTGGAGGCTTTGTCGTTTCAATTTGAGTCTGAAATTTTGTAATGGTATAGAAAATTGAGCTACCATAACGTGGGCGTTGGATTGATGTCATTCTGAGCTCTAAATCAAAAGTGACGGATGAATTAGTGCGGACATGTTAAGTTGATTGGTCAGTTCAAATGATCATTATAAGCTGATCATTTGTGCTCATTGAGTAAAGGCTTATAAGTGAAGGAATAATGCATGGCATCATGTAGTTTGGGATAGATTGGATTACTTGGAGGCTTTGTCGAATCTATTTAAGTCTAAAAATTTGTCATTGTATAAAATATTGAGCTAGCATTACGTGGGCATTGGATTCATGTCATTCTGAGCTCTAAATCAAAAGTTAGGGATGATTAATGCGGACATGTCAAGTTGATTGGTCAGTTAAAATTATCATTCTAAAATGATCATTGGTGCTAATTGAGTAAAGGCTTATAAGTGAAGCATAATGCATGGCATCATGCAGTTTGGGATAAATTGGATTACTTGGAGGCTTTGTCTTATCTATTTGAGTATGAAATTCTGTCATTGTATAGAAAATTGAGCTAGCATTACGTGGGCATTGGAACCATGTCATTCAGAGCTCTAATTCAAAAGTTACGGATGATTTAGTGCGGACATGTCAAGTTGATTGGCCAGTTCAACTAATCATTTTAAGCTAATCATTGCTGCTCATTTAGTAAAGGCTTATAGGTGAAGCATAATGCATGACATCACGCAGTTCGGGATAAATTGGATTAGTTGGAGGGTTTGTCGTATCTATTTGAGTTTCAAATATTTTCATAGTTTAGAAAATTGAGCTAGCATAACGTGGGTGTTGAAATCATGTCATTCTTAGCTCTAAATAGAAAGTTACGGACGATTTAGTGCGGAAATGTCAAGCTGATTGGTTAGTTCAAATGATCATTCTAAGCTGATCATTGGTGCTCATTGAGTAAAAGCTTATAAGTGAAGCATATTGCCTGGCATCAAACAGTTTGGGATAGATTGGATTACTTGGAGTCGTATCTATTTGTGTCTGAAAATTTCTCATTGTATAGAAAATTGAGCTAGCATTACGTGGGCATTGGATTCATATCATTCTGATCTCAATATCAAAAGTTACGGTTGATTTAGTGTGGACATGTCAAGTTTATTGTCTAGTTCAACAGATCATTCTAAGCTGCTCAGTGGTGGTCATTGAGAAAAGGCTTAAAAGTGATGCATAAAGCATGGCATTACATATCTTGGGATAGATTAGATTACTTGTAGGCTTTGTCGTATTTTATTTGAGTATGAATATTTGTCATTGTATAGAAAATTGAGCAAGCATTACGTGGGCACTGGATTCATATCATTCTGAGCTCTAAATCAAAAGTTACGGACGATTTAGTGGGAACATGTCAAGTTAATTGGTCAGTTCAGATGATCATTCTAAGCTGATCATTGGTGCTCATTGAGTAAAGGCTTATAAGAGATGCATAATGCATGACACCACGCAGTTTGGGGTAGATGGGATTACTTGGAGGCTTTTTCGTATCTATTTGAGTCTGAAAATATGCCATTGTATATAAAATTGAGCTAGCATTACGTGGGCATTGGATTCATATCATTCCGAGCTCAAAATCAAAAGTTACGGATGATTTAGTGCGGACATGTCAAGTTGAATGGCCAGTTCAACTGATCATGCTAAGCTGATCATTGGTGCTCATTGTGTAATGGCTTATAAGTGAAGAATAATGCATGACATCACTGAGTTTGGGATAGATTGGATTACTTCCAGGCTTTGTCATATCTATTTGAGTCTGAAATTTTGTAATAGTATAGAAAATTTAGCTGGCATAATGTGGGCGTCGAATTAATGCCATTCTGAGCTCTAAATCAAAAGTTACGGATGATTTAGTGCGGACATGTCAAGTTGATTGGTTAGTTCAAATGATCATTCTAAACTGATCATTGGTGCTCATTGAGTAAAGGCTTATAAGTGAAGCATAATGCATGGCATGGCGCAGTTTGGGATAGATTGGATTACTTGGACGCTTTGTCGTATCTATTTGAGTTTGAAAATTTTTGATTGCATAGAAAATTGAGACAGCATAACGTGGGCATTGCATTCATGTCATTCTGAGATCTAAATTAAAAGTTACAAACAATTTAGTGCGGACATGTCAAGGTTATTGGGCAGTTCAAGTGATCGTTCTAAGCTGATCATTGCTGCTCATTGAATAAAGGCTTATAAGTAAAGAAAAATTCATGACATCATGCAGTTTGGGATAGATTGGATTACTTGGAGGCTTTGTCGTTTCAATTTGAGTCTGAGATTTTGTAATGGTATAGAAAATTGAGCTACCGGCGTTGGATTCATGTCATTCTGAGCTCTAAATCAAAAGTGACGGATGAATTAGTGCGGACATGTCAAGTTGATTGGTCAGTTCAAATGATCATTATAAGCTGATCATTTGTGCTCATTGAGTAAAGGCTTATAAGTGAAGGAATAATGCATGGCATCATGTAGTTTGGGATAGATTGGATTACTTGGAGGCTTTGTCGAATCTATTTAAGTCTAAAAATTTGTCATTGTATAAAATATTGAGCTAGCATTACGTGGGCATTGGATTCATGTCATTCTGAGCTTTAAATCAAAAGTTAGGGATGATTAATGCGGACATGTCAAGTTGATTGGTCAGTTAAAATTATCATTCTAAAATGATCATTGGTGCTAATTCAGTAAAGGCTTATAAGTGAAGCATAATGCATGGCATCACGCAGTTTGGGATAAATTGGATTACTTGGAGGCTTTGTCTTATCTATTTGAGTCTGAAATTTTGTCCTTGTATAGAAACGTGAGCTAGCATTACGTGGGCATTGGAACCATGTCATTCAGAGCTCTAAATCAAAAGTTACGGATGATTTAGTGCGGACATGTCAAGTTGATTGGCCAGTTCAACTGATCATTTTAAGCTAATCATTGCTGCTCATTTAGTAAAGGCTTATAGGTGAAGCATAATGCATGACGTCACGCAGTTCGGGATAAATTGGATTAGTTGGAGGGTTTGTCGTATCTATTTGAGTTTCAAATATTTTCATAGTTTAGAAAATTGAGCTAGCATAACGTGGGTGTTGGAATCATGTGATTCTTAGCTCTAAGTAGAAAGTTACGGACGATTTAGTGCAGAAATATCAAGCTGATTGGTTAGTTCAAATGATCATTGTAAGCTGATCATTGGTGCTCATTGAGTAAAGGCTTATAAGTGAAGCATAATACATCGCATCACACAGTTTGGGATAGATTGGATTACTTTAAAGCTTTTTCGTATCTATTTGAGTCTGAAAATTTGTGAGTGCATAGAAAATTGAGCTAGCATTATGTGGGAATTGGATTCATATCATTCCGAGCTCAAAATCAAAAGCTGATCAACTGATTGGCCAGTTCAACTGATCATTCTAAGCTGATCATTGGTGCTCATTGATTAAAGGCTTATAAATGAAGCATAATAAATGACATCACGCAGTTTGGGATAAATTGGATTACTTTGAGGCTTTTTTGTATCTATTTGAGTCTTAAAATTTGTCATTGTATAGAAATTGAGCTAGCATAATGTGGGCATTTGATTCATGTCATTCTGATCTCTAAATTAAAAGTTACGGATGATTTAATGTGGACAAGTGAAGTTGATTGGGCAGTTCAACTGATCATTTTAAGCTAATCATTGGTGCTCATTGAGTAATGGTTTATAAGGGAAGCATGGCATGACGAGTTTGGGATAGATTGGATTACTTGGAGGTTTTGCCATTTCTATTTGAGTTTGAAAATTTGTCATTGTATAGAAAATTGAGCTACCATAACATGGACGTTGGATTTATGTCATTTTGAGCCCTAAATCAAAAGTTACCGACGATTTATTGCGGACATGTCAAGTTCAATGGTCAGTTCAAATGATCATTCTAAACTGATCATTGGTGCTCATTGAATAAAGGCTTATAAGTGAAGCATAATGCATGGCATCACACAGTTTGGGATAGATTGGATTACTTCGAGGCTTTGTCGTATCTATTTGAGTTTGAAATTTTGTAATAGTATAGAAAATTAAGCCAGGATAACGTGGGCGTTGGATTAATGTCACTCTGAGCTCTAAATAAAAAGTTACGGACGATTTAGTGCGGACATGTCAAGTTGATTGGTCAGTTCAAATGATCATTCTAAGCTGCTCATTGGTGCTCATTGAGTAAAGGCTTATAAGTGAAGCATAATGCATGACATCACACAATTTGGGATAGATTTGATTACTTTGAGGCCTTGTCGTATCTATTTGAGTATGAAAATTTGTCATTGTATAGAATATTGAGCTAGCACTACGTGGGCATTAGTTTCATTTGATTCTGAGCTCTAAATACAAAGTTACGGATGATTTAGTGCGGACATGTCAAGTTGATTGGTCAGTTCAAATGATCATTCTAAGCTGATCATTGGTGCTCATTGAGTAAGGCTTATATGTGATGCATAATGCATGGCATCACGCAGTTTGGGATAGATTAGATTACTTGAAAGCTTTTTCGTATCTATTTGAGTCTGAAAATTTGTGAGTCTATAGAAAATTTAGCTACCATAATGTGGGAATTGGATTCATATCATTCCGAGCTCGAAATCAAAAGTTACGGATGATTTAGTGCGGACATGTCAAGTTGATTGGCCAGTTCAACTGGTCATTCTAAGTTGATCATTGGTGCTCATTGAGTAAAGGCTTATAAGTGAATCATAATGCATATATGACATCACTCAGTTTGGGATAGATTGGAATACTTCGTTATTTTGTCGTATCTATTTGAGTTTGAAATTTTGTAATATTATGGAAAATTTAGCTAGCATAACGTGGGCGTTGGATTAATGTCATTCTGAGCTCTAAATCAAAAGTTACGGATGATTTAGTGCGGACATGTCAAGTTGATTGGTTAGTTCAAATGATCATTCTAAGCTGATCATTGGTGCTCATTAAGTAAAGGCTTATAAGTAAAGCATAATGCATGGCATGACGCTGTTAGGGATAGATTAGATTACTTGGAGGCTTTGTCGTATCCATTTGAGTCTGAAAATTTGTCATTGTATAGAAAATTGAGTTAGCGTTACGTGGGCATTGGATTTATGTCATTCTGATTTCTAAATCAAAAGTTACGGACGATTTATTGGGCACATGTCAAGTTGATTGGCCAGTTCGACTGATCATTCTAAACTGATCATTGGTGCTCATTGAGTAAAGGCTTATAAGTGAAGCATAATGCGGAGCATCACACAATTTGGGATAGATTGGATTACTTGGAGGCTTTGTCGTATCTGTTTGAGTTTGAAAATTTGTCATTGTATAGAAAATTGAGGTAGCATAACGTGGGCATTGGATTCATGTTATTCTGAGATCTAAATCAAAAGTTACGGATGATTTAGTGCGGATATGTCAAGTTGATTGGCCAGTTCAACTGATCATTCTAAGCTGATCATTGGTGCTCATTGAGTAAAGGCTTATAAGTGAAGCATAATGGATGACATCACGCAGTTTGGATAAATTGGATTACTTTGAGGCTTTTTTGTATCTATTGAGTCTTAGAATTTTTCATTGTGTAGAAAATTGAGCAAGCATAATGTGGACATTGGATTCATGTCATTCTGAGCTCTAAATCAAAAGGTATGGATGATTTAATGCTGATAAGTCAAGTTGATTGGGCAGTTCAACTAATCATTTTAAGCTAATCATTGGTGCTCATTGAGTAAAGGTTTATAAGGGAAGCATAATGCATGGCATGACGAGTTTGGGATAGATTGGATTACTTGGAGGTTTTGTCATTTCTATTTGAGTTTGAAAATTTGTCAATGTATAGAAAATTGAGCTACCATATTGTGGGCGTTGGATTCATGTTATTTTGAGCCCTAAATAAAAAGTTACCGACGATGTATTGCGGACATGTCAAGTTCATTGGTCAGTTCAAATGATCATTCTAAACTGATCATTGGTGCTCATTGAATAAAGGCTTATAAGTGAAGCATAATGCATGGCATCACTCAGTTTGGGATATATTGGATTACTTCGAGGCTTTGTCGTATCTATTTGAGTCTGAAATTTGGTAATAGTATAGAAAATTGAGCTAGGATAACGTGGGCGTTGGATTAATGTCACTCTGAGCTCTAAATGAAAAGTTACGGATGATTTAGTGCGAACATGTCAAGTTGATTGGTCAGTTCAAATGATCATTCTAAGCTGATCATTGGTGCTCATTGAGTAAATACTTATAAGTGATGCATAATGCATGGCATCACACAGTTTGGGATAGATTGGATTACTTGAAGACTTTGTCGTATCTATTTGAGTCTGGAAATTTCTTATTGTATAGAAAATTGAGCTCCCATTACGTGGGACATTGGATTCATATCATTTTGAGCTCAAAATAAAAAGATACGGATGATTTAGTGCGGACATGTCAAGTTGATTGGCTAGTTCAACTGATCATTCTAAGCTGATCGTTGGTGCTCATTAAGTAAAGGCTTATCAGTAAAGCATAATGCATGGCATCACGTAGTTTGGGATAAATTGGATTACTTGGAGGTTTGTCGTATCTATTTGAGTTTGAAATTTTTTCATAATATAGAAAATTGAGCCATAACATGGGCGTTGGATTCATATCATTCTGAGCTCTAAATCATAAGTTACGGACGATTTAGTGCGGGCATGTCAACTTGATTGGTCAGTTCAAATGATCGTTCTAAGTTGATCATTGGTGCTCTATGAGTAAAGCCTTATAAGTGATGCATAATGCGTGGCATCACACAGTTTGGGATAGATTGGATTACTTGGAGACTTTGTCGTATCTATTTGAGTCTGAAAATTTCTCATTGAATAGAAAATTGAGCTACGATTACGTGGGGCATTGGATTCATAGCATTTTGAGCTCAAAATCAAAAGATACGGATGATTTAGTGCGGACATGTCAAGTTGATTGGCCAGTTCAACAGATCATTCTAAGCTGATCATTGGTGCTCATTAAGTAAATTCTTATCAGTAAAGCATAATGCATGGCATCACGCAGTTAGGGATAAATTGGATTACTTGGAGGTTTGTCGTATCTATTTGAGTTTAAAAAATTTTCATAGTATATAAAATTGAGCTAGCATAACATGGGTGTTGGATTCATATCATTCTAAGCTGCTCATTGGTGCTCATTGAGTAAAGGCTTATAAGTGAAGCATAATGCATGACATCACACAATTTGGGATAGATTTGATTACTTTGAGGCCTTGTCGTATCTATTTGAGTATGAAAATTTGTCATTGTATAGAATATTGAGCTAGCACTACGTGGGCATTAGTTTCATTTGATTCTGAGCTCTAAATACAAAGTTACGGATGATTTAGTGCGGACATGTCAAGTTGATTGGTCAGTTCAAATGATCATTCTAAGCTGATCATTGGTGCTCATTGAGTAAGGCTTATATGTGATGCATAATGCATGGCATCACGCAGTTTGGGATAGATTGGATTACTTGAAAGCTTTTTCGTATCTATTTGAGTCTGAAAATTTGTGAGTCTATAGAAAATTTAGCTACCATTATGTGGGAATTGGATTCATATCATTCCGAGCTCGAAATCAAAAGTTACGGATGATTAGTGCGGACATGTCAAGTTGATTGGCCAGTTCAACTGGTCATTCTAAGTTGATCATTGGTGCTCATTGAGGAAAGGCTTATAAGTGAATCATAATGCATGACATCACTCAGTTTGGGATAGATTGGATTACTTCGTTATTTTGTCGTATCTATTTGAGTTTGAAATTTTGTAAGATTATGGAAAATTTAGCTAGCATAACGTGGGCGTTGGATTAATGTCATTCTGAGCTCTAATTCAAAAGTTACAGACGATTTAGTGTGGACATGTCAAGTTGATTGGTTAGTTCAAATGATCATTCTAAGCTGATCATTGGTGCTCATTAAGTAAAGGCTTATAAGTAAAGCATAATGCATGGCATGACGCTGTTAGGGATAGATTAGATTACTTGGAGGCTTTGTCGTATCCATTTGAGTCTGAAAATTTGTCATTGTATAGAAAATTGAGTTAGCATTACGTGGGCATTGGATTCATGTCATTCTGAATTCTAAATCAAAAGTTACGGACGATTTATTGGGCACATGTCAAGTTGATTGGCCAGTTCGACTGATGATTCTAAACTGATCATTGGTGCTCATTGAGTAAAGGCTTATAAGTGAAGCATAATGCAGGGCATCACACAATTTGGGATAGATTGGATTACTTGGAGGCTTTGTCGTATCTATTTGAGTTTGAAAATTTGTCATTGTATAGAAAATTGAGGTAGCATAACGTGGGCATTGGATTCATGTTATTCTGAGATCTAAATCAAAAGTTACGGATGATTTAGTGCGGATATGTCAAGTTGATTGGCCAGTTCAACTGATCATTCTAAGCTGACCATTGGTGCTCATTAAGTAAAGGCTAATAAGTGAAGCATAATGGATGACATCACGCAGTTTGGGATAAATTGGATTACTTTGAGGCTTTTTTGTATCTATTGAGTCTTAAAATTTTTCATTGTATAGAAAATTGAGCAAGCATAATGTGGACATTGGATTCATGTCATTCTGAGCTCTAAATCAAAAGGTATGGATGATTTAATGCGGACAAGTCAAGTTGATTGGGCAGTTCAACTAATCATTTTAAGCTAATCATTGGTGCTCATTGAGTAAAGGTTTATAAGGGAAGCATAATGCATGGCATGACGAGTTTGGGATAGATTGGATTACTTGGAGGTTTTGTCATTTCTATTTGAGTTTGAAAATTTGTCAATGTATAGAAAATTGAGCTACCATATTGTGGGCGTTGGATTCATGTTATTTTGAGCCCTAAATAAAAAGTTACCGACGATGTATTGCAGACATGTCAAGTTCATTGGTCAGTTCAAATGATCATTCTAAACTGATCATTGGTGCTCATTGAATAAAGGCTTATAAGTGAAGCATAATGCATGGCATCACTCAGTTTGGGATATATTGGATTACTTCGAGGCTTTGTCGTATCTATTTGAGTCTGAAATTTGGTAATAGTATAGAAAATTGAGCTAGGATAACGTGGGCGTTGGATTAATGTCACTCTGAGCTCTAAATGAAAAGTTACGGATGATTTAGTGCGAACATGTCAAGTTGATTGGTCAGTTCAAATGATCATTCTAAGCTGATCATTGGTGCTCATTGAGTAAATACTTATAAGTGATGCATAATGCATGGCATCACACAGTTTGGGATAGATTGGATTACTTGAAGACTTTGTCGTATCTATTTGAGTCTGGAAATTTCTTATTGTATAGAAAATTGAGCTCCCATTACGTGGGACATTGGATTCATATCATTTTGAGCTCAAAATAAAAAGATACGGATGATTTAGTGCGGACATGTCAAGTTGATTGGCTAGTTCAACTGATCATTCTAAGCTGATCGTTGGTGCTCATTAAGTAAAGGCTTATCAGTAAAGCATAATGCATGGCATCACGTAGTTTGGGATAAATTGGATTACTTGGAGGTTTGTCGTATCTATTTGTGTTTGAAAATTTTTCATAATATAGAAAATTGAGCCATAACATGGGCGTTGGATTCATATCATTCTGAGCTCTAAATCATAAGTTACGGACGATTTAGTGCGGGCATGTCAACTTGATTGGTCAGTTCAAATGATCATTCTAAGTTGATCATTGGTGCTCATTGAGTAAAGCCTTATAAGTGATGCATAATGCGTGGCATCACACAGTTTGGGATAGATTGGATTACTTGGAGACTTTGTCGTATCTATTTGAGTCTGAAAATTTCTCATTGAATAGAAAATTGAGCTACGATTACGTGGGGGCATTGGATTCATATCATTTTGAGCTCAAAATCAAAAGATACGGATGATTTAGTGCGGACATGTCAAGTTGATTGGCCAGTTCAACAGATCATTCTAAGCTGATCTTTGGTGCTCATTAAGTAAATTCTTATCAGTAAAGCATAATGCATGGCATCACGCAGTTAGGGATAAATTGGATTACTTGGAGGTTTGTCGTATCTATTTGAGTTTAAAAAATTTTCATAGTATATAAAATTGAGCTAGCATAACATGGGTGTTGGATTCATATCATTCTGAGCTGTAAATCATAAGTTACGAACGATTTAGTGCGGACATGTCAAGTTGATTGGCCAGTTCAAATGATCATTCTAAGTTGATCATTGGTGCTCATTGAGTAAAGCCTTATAAGTGATGCATAATGCATGGCATCACACAGTTTGGGATAGATTGGATTACTTGGAGGCTTTGTCATATTTATATGAGTCTGAAAATTTCTCATTGTATAGAAAATTGAGCTAGCATTACGTGGGCACTGGATTCATATCATTCTGAGCTCAATATCAAAAGTTACGATGATTTAGTGCGGACATGTCAAGTTGATTGGCTAGTTCAACAGATCATTCTAAGCTGATCATTGGTACTCATTGAGTAAAATCTTATAATTATGCATAATGCATGACATCACGCATCTTGGGATAGATTGGATTACTTGTAGGCTTTGTCGTATCTATTTGAGTATGAAAATTTGTCATTGTATAGAAAATTGAGCAAGCATTACGTGGGCATTGGATTCATATCATTCTGAGCTCTAAATCAAAAGTTACGGATGATTAATGCGGACATGTCAAGTTGATTGGTCAGTTCAAATGATCATTCTATGCTGATCATTGATGCTCATTGAGTAACGGCTTATAAGTGAAGCATAATCCATGGCATCACACAATTTGGGATATATTTGATTACTCGGAGGCTTTGTCGTATCTATTGCAGTATGAAAATTTGTCATCGCATAAAAAATTGAGCTAGCATTACGTGGGCATTGGATTCATGTCATTCTGAGCTCTAAATCAAAAGTTACGTATGATTTAGTGCAGACATGTCAAGTTGATTGGTCAGTTCAAATGATCATTCTAAGCTGATCATTGGTGCTCATTGAGTAAAAGTTTATAAGTGATGCATAATGCATGGCATCACACAGTTTGGGATAGATTGGATTACTTGGAAGCTTTTTGGTATCTATTTGAGTCTGAAAATTTGTCAGTGTATAGAAAATTGAGCTGGCATTACAGACGATTTAGTGCGGACATGTCAAGTTGATTGGTAAGTTCAAATGATCATTCTAAACTGATCATTGGTGCTCATTGAGTAAAGACATATAAGTGATGCATATTGCATGGCATCACACAATTTGGGATAGATTGGATTACTTGGAGACTTTGTCGTATCTATTTGAGTCTGAAAATTTCTCATTGAATAGAAAATTGAGCTATCATTACCTGGGCATTGGATTCATATCATTGTGAGCTCTAAATCAAAAGTTACTGATGGTTTAGTTCGGACATGTCAAGTTGATTGGCCAGTTCAACTTATCATTCTAATTTGATCATTGGTGCTCATTAAGTAAAGGCTTACAAGTGAAACGTAATGCATGGCATCACGTAGTTTGGGATAAGTTTAATTACTTGGAGGTTTGTTGTACCTATTTGAGTTTGAAAATTTTTCATAGTATAAAAAATTGAGCTAGCATAACATGGGCGTTGGATTCATGTCATTCTGAGCTCTAAATCAAAATTTACGGATGATTTAGTGTGGACATGTCAAGTTGATTGGTCAGTTCAAATGACCATTCTAAGTTGATCATTGGTGCTCATTGAGTAAAGCCTTATAAGTGATGCATTATGCATGGCATCACACAGTTTGAGATAGATTGGATTACTTGGAGGCTTTGTCATATCTATTTGAGTCTGAAAATTTCTGATTGTACAGAAAATTGAGCTAGCATTACGTGGGCGTTGGATTCATATTATTCTGAGCTCAAAATCAAAAGGTACGGATGATTTAGTGCGGACATGTCAAGTTGGTGGGTTAGTTGAACAGATCATTCTAAACTGATTATTGGTGCTCATTGAGTAAAGGCTTTTAAGTGATGCATAATGCATGGCATCACGCATCTTGGGATAGATTGGATTACTTGGAGGCTTTGTCGAATCTATTTATTTCTGAAAGTTTGTCATTGTATAGAAAATTGAGCTAGCATTCATGGGCGTTGGATTCATGTCATTCTGAACTCTAAATCAAAAGTTACGGATGATTAAAGCGGAAATGTCAAGTTGATTGGTCAGTTCAAATGATAATTCTAAGCTGATCATTGGTGCTCATTCAGTAACGGCTTATAAGTGAAGCATAATCCATGGCATCAAACAATTTGAGATATATTTGATTACTCGGAGGCTTTGTCATATCTATTGCAGTATGAAAATTTGTCATCGCATAAAAAATTGAGCTAGCATTACGTGGGCATTGGATTCATGTCATTCTGAGCTCTAAATCAAAAGTTATGTATGATTTAGTGCAGACATGTCAAGTTGATTGGTCAGTTCAAATGATCATTCTAAGCTGATCATTGGTGCTCATTGAGTAAATACTTATAAGTGATGCATAATGCATGTCATCACACAGTTTAGGATAGATTGGATTACTTGGAGACTTTGCCGTATCTATTTGAGTCTGAAAATATCTCATTGTATAGAAAATTGAGCTAGCATAACGTGGGCGTTGGATTCATGTCATTATTAGCACTAAATCAAAAGTTACGGACGACTTAGTTTGGCCATGTCAGTTTGATTGGTCAGTTCAAATAATCATTCTAAGCTGATCATTGGTGCTCATTGAGTAAAGGCTTATAAGGTAAGAATAATGCATGACATCTTGCAGTTTGCGAAAAATTGGATTACTTGGAGGCTTTGTCGTATCTATTTGAGTCTGAAAATTTATCATTGTATAGAAACTTGAGCTAGCATTCGGTGGGTGTTGGATTCATATCATTCTGAGCTCTAAACCAAAACTTACAAACAATTTAGTGCGGAAATGTCAAGTTCACTGGTCAGTTCAAATGATCATTCTAAGTTGATCATTGGTGCCCATTGAGTAAAGGCTTATAAGTGAAGCACAATGCATGGCATCACTCAGTTTGGGATAGATTGGATTACTGGGAGGCTTTGTCGTATCTATTTGAGTATGAAATTTTGTAATTGTATTGAAAATTGAGCTAGCATAAAGTGGGCGTTGGATTAATGTCATTCTGAGCTCTAAATCAAAAGTTACGGACGATTTAATGCGGACATGTCAAGTTGATTGGTCAGTTCAAATGATCATTCTAAGTTAATCACTGGTGCTCATTGAGTAAAGCCTTACAAGTGATGCATAATGCATGGCATCACACAGTTTGGGATACATTGGATTACTTGGAGGCTTTGTCATATTTATATGAGTCTGAAATTTTCTCATTGTATAGAAAATTGAGCTAGCATTACGTGGGCATTGGATTGATGTCGTTCTGAGTTGAAATCAAAAGTTACGGACGATATTGTTGGGACATGTCAACTTGATTAGCCAGTTCAACTGCTCATTCTAATCTGATCATTGGTGCTCATTGAGTAAAGGCTTATAAGTGAAACATAATGCGTGGCATCACACAGTTTGGGATAGATTGGCATAGTTGGAGGCTTTGTCGTATCTATTAGAGTTTGAAAATTTGTCGTTGTATAGAAAAATGAGCTGGCATAGCGTGGGCATTGGATTCATGTCATTCTGAGCTTTAAATCAAATGTTACAAACGATTTAGTGCGGACATGTCAAGTTGATTGGGCAGTTCAACCGATTATTCCAAGCTAATCATTGGTGCTCATTGAATAAAGGCTTATAGGTGAACCATAATGCATGACATCACGCAGTTTGGGATTGATTGGATTACTTGGAGGCCTTTTCGTATCGATTTGAGTCTGAATTTTTGGAATAATATAGAAAATTGGGCTAGCAGAACATTGGCGTTGGATTCATGTCAATCTGAGCTCTAAATCAAAAGTTACGGACGATTTAGTTTAGAGATGTCAAGTTGATTGATCAGTTCAAATGATCATTCTAACCTCATCAATGGTGCTCATTGAGTAAAGGCTTATAAGTGAAGCATAATGCATGGCACAACGCTGTCTGGGATAGATTGGATTACTGGGAGGATTTGTCGTATCTATTTGAGTCTAAAAATTTGTCATTGCATAGAAAAATGAGCTAGCATTACGTGGGCATCGGATTCATGTCATTCTAAGCTCTAAATCAAAAGTTACGGTTGATTTAGTGCGGACATGTCAAGTTGATTGGTCAGTTCAAATGATCATTTTAAGCTGATCATTGGTGCTCATTGAGTAAAGGCTTATAAGTGAAGCATAATGCATGGCGTCACGTAGTTTGGGATTGATTGGATTACTTCGCGGCTTTGTCGTATCTATTTGAGTCAGAAATTTTGTAATTGTATTGAAAACTTAGCTAGCATAACGTAGGCGTTAGATTAATGTCATTCTGAGCTCTAAATCAAAAGTTACGGATGATTTAGTGCGGACATGTCAAGTTGAGTGGCCAGTTCAACAGATCATTCTAAACTGATCATTGGTGCTCATAGAGTAACGCCTTGAAGTGAACATAATGCACAACATCATGCTGTTCGGGATAGATTGGATTACTTGGAGGCTTTGTCGAATCTATTTAAGTCCGAAAATTTGTCATTGTATAGAAAATTGAGCTAGAATTAAGTGGACATTGGATTCATGTCATTCTACGCTCTAAATCAAAAGTTACGTATGATTTGGTGCAGACATGTCAAATTGATTGGTCAGTTCAAATGATCATTCTAAGCTGATGATTGGTGCTCATTGAGTAAAGGCTTATAAGTGAAGCATAATGCGTGGCATCACGCGGTTTGGGATAGATTGGATTATTTGGAGGCTTTGTCGTATCTATTTGAGTCTAAAAATTTGTCATTGTATTGAAAATTGAGCTAGCATAACGTGGGCATTGGATTCATGTTATTTTGAGTTCTAAATAAAAAATTACGGACAATTTAGTGGGGACATGTCAAGATGATTGGCCAGTTCAACTGATCATTTTAAGCTGATCCTTGGTGCTCATTGAGTAAAAGCTTATAAGTGAAGCGTAATTCATGGCATCACACAGTTTGGGATAGATTGGATTACCTGGAGGCTTAGTCGTATCTATTTGAGTCTGAAAATTTGTCATTGTATAGAAAATTGAGCTAGCAAAACGTGGGCATTGTATTCATGTCATTTGGACCTCTAAATTAAAAGATACACACGATTTAGTGCGGAAATGTTAAGTTGATTGGGTAGTTCAACTGATCATTCTAATCTGATCATTGGTGCTCATTGAGTAAAGGCTTATAAGTGAAGCATAATGCATGACGTCACGTAGTTTGGGATTGATTGGATTACTTCGCGGCTTTGTCGTATCTATTTGAGTCAGAAATTTTGTAATTGTATTGAAAACTTAGCTAGCATAACGTAGGCGTTAGATTAATGTCATTCTGAGCTCTAAATCAAAAGTTACGGATGATTTAGTGCGGACATGTCAAGTTGATTAGCCAGTTCAACAGATCATTCTAAACTGATCATTGGTGCTCATAGAGTAAAGCCTTGAAGTGAACATAATGCACAACATCATGCTGTTTGGGATAGATTGGATTACTTGGAGGCTTTGTCGAATCTATTTAAGTCCGAAAATTTGTCATTGTATAGAAAATTGAGCTAGCATTAAGTGGACATTGGATTCATGTCATTCTGCGCTCTAAATCAAAAGTTACGTATGATTTGGTGCAGACATGTCAAATTGATTGGTCAGTTCAAATGATCATTCTAAGCTGATGATTGGTGCTCATTTAGTAAAGGCTTATAAGTGAAGCATAATGCGTGGCATCACGCAGTTTGGGATAGATTGGATTATTTGGAGGCTTTGTCGTATCTATTTGAGTCTAAAAATTTGTCATTGTATTGAAAATTGAGCTAGCATAACGTGGGCATTGGATTCATGTCATTCTCAGCTCTAAATCAAAAGTTACGGACGATTTAGTGCGTACATGTCAAGTTGAATGGGCAGTTCAACTGATCAATCTAAGCTGATCATTGGTTCTCATTGAATAAAGGCTTATATGGGAAGCATAATGCATGCCAACACACAGTTTGCGATAGATTGTATTACTTGGAGGCTTTGTCGTATCTATTCGAGTCTGAAAATTTGTCATTGTATAGAAAATTGAGCTAGAATTACGTGGGCATTGGATTCATGTTATTTTGAGTTCTAAATAAAAAATTACGGACAATTTAGTGGGGACATGTCAAGATGATTGGCCAGTTCAACTGATCATTTTAAGCTGATCATTGGTGCTCATTGAGTAAAAGCATATAAGTGACGCGTAATTCGTGGCATCACACAGTTTGGGATAGATTGGATTACCTGGAGGCTTTGTCGTATCTATTTGAGTTTGAAAATTTGTCATTGTATAGAAAATTGAGCTAGCAAAACGTGGGCATTGTATTCATGTCATTTGGACCTCTAAATCAAAAGATACATACGATTTAGTGCGGAAATGTTAAGTTGATTGGGTAGTTCAACTGATCATTCTAATCTGATCATTGGTGCTCATTGAGTAAAGGCTTATAAGTGAAGCATAATGCATGACGTCACGTAGTTTGGGATTGATTTGATTACTTCGCGGCTTTGTCGTATCTATTTGAGTCAGAAATTTTGTAATTGTATTGAAAACTTAGCTAGCATAACGTAGGCGTTAGATTAATGTCATTCTGAGCTCTAAATCAAAAGTTACGGATGATTTAGTACGGACATGTCAAGTTGATTAGCCAGTTCAACAGATCATTCTAAACTGATAATTGGTGCTCATAGAGTAAAGCCTTGAAGTGAACATAATGCACAACATCATGCTGTTTGGGATAGATTGGATTACTTGGAGGCTTTGTCGAATCTATTTAAGTCCGAAAATTTGTCATTGTATAGAAAATTGAGCTAGCATTAAGTGGACATTGGATTCATGTCATTCAGCGCTCTAAATCAAAAGTTACATATGATTTGGTGCAGACATGTCAAATTGATTGGTCAGTTCAAATGATCATTCTAAGCTCATGATTGGTGCTCATTTAGTAAAGGCTTATAAGTGAAGCATAATGCGTGGCATCACGCAGTTTGGGATAGATTGGATTATTTGGAGGCTTTGTCGTATCTATTTGAGTCTAAAAATTTATCATTGTATTGAAAATTGATCTAGCATAACGTGAGCATTGGATTC
This sequence comes from Pugionium dolabratum, assembly GCA_018901945.1. Classification (NCBI taxonomy): domain Eukaryota; kingdom Viridiplantae; phylum Streptophyta; class Magnoliopsida; order Brassicales; family Brassicaceae; genus Pugionium; species Pugionium dolabratum. The sequence continues at coordinate 855,417 of JAEVFF010000083.1, read as the reverse complement.
ATGTCATTCTGAGCTCTAAATCAAAAGTTACGGACGATTTAGTGNGATGGTTTAGTTCGGACATGTCAAGTTGATTGGCCAGTTCAACTTATCATTCTAATTTGATCATTGGTGCTCATTAAGTAAAGGCTTACAAGTGAAACGTAATGCATGGCATCACGTAGTTTGGGATAAGTTTAATTACTTGGAGGTTTGTTGTACCTATTTGAGTTTGAAAATTTTTCATAGTATAAAAAATTGAGCTAGCATAACATGGGCGTTGGATTCATGTCATTCTGAGCTCTAAATCAAAATTTACGGATGATTTAGTGTGGACATGTCAAGTTGTTTGGTCAGTTCAAATGACCATTCTAAGTTGATCATTGGTGCTCATTGAGTAAAGCCTTATAAGTGATGCATTATGCATGGCATCACACAGTTTGAGATAGATTGGATTACTTGGAGGCTTTGTCATATCTATTTGAGTCTGAAAATTTCTGATTGTATAGAAAATTGAGCTAGCATTACGTGGGCGTTGGATTCATATTATTCTGAGCTCAAAATCAAAAGGTAATGATGATTTAGTGCGGACATGTCAAGTTGGTGGGTTAGTTCAACAGATCATTCTAAACTAATTATTGGTGGTCATTGAGTAAAGGCTTTTAAGTGATGCACAATGCATGGCACCACGCATCTTGGGATAGATTGGATTACTTGGAGGCTTTGTCGAATCTATTTAAGTCTGAAAGTTTGTCATTGTATAGAAAATTGAGCTAGCATTCGTGGGCGTTGGATTCATGTCATTCTGAACTCTAAATCAAAAGTTACGGATGGTTTAGTTCGGACATGTCAAGTTGATTGGCCAGTTCAACTTATCATTCTAATTTGATCATTGGTGCTCATTAAGTAAAGGCTTACAAGTGAAACGTAATGCATGGCATCACGTAGTTTGGGATAAGTTTAATTACTTGGAGGTTTGTTGTACCTATTTGAGTTTGAAAATTTTTCATAGTATAAAAAATTGAGCTAGCATAACATGGGCGTTGGATTCATGTCATTCTGAGCTCTAAATCAAAATTTACGGATGATTTAGTGTGGACATGTCAAGTTGTTTGGTCAGTTCAAATGACCATTCTAAGTTGATCATTGGTGCTCATTGAGTAAAGCCTTATAAGTGATGCATTATGCATGGCATCACACAGTTTGAGATAGATTGGATTACTTGGAGGCTTTGTCATATCTATTTGAGTCTGAAAATTTCTGATTGTATAGAAAATTGAGCTAGCATTACGTGGGCGTTGGATTCATATTATTCTGAGCTCAAAATCAAAAGGTAATGATGATTTAGTGCGGACATGTCAAGTTGGTGGGTTAGTTCAACAGATCATTCTAAACTAACTATTGGTGGTCATTGAGTAAAGGCTTTTAAGTGATGCACAATGCATGGCACCACGCATCTTGGGATAGATTGGATTACTTGGAGGCTTTGTCGAATCTATTTAAGTCTGAAAGTTTGTCATTGTATAGAAAATTGAGCTAGCATTCGTGGGCGTTGGATTCATGTCATTCTGAACTCTAAATCAAAAGTTACGGATGATTAAAGCGGAAATGTCAAGTTGATTGGTCAGTTCAAATGATTATTCTAAGCTGATCATTGGTGCTCATTCAGTAACGGCTTATAAGTGAAGCATAATCCATGGCATCACACAATTTGAGATATATTTGATTGCTCGGAGGCTTTGTCATATCTATTGTAGTATGAAAATTTGTCACCGCATAAAAAATTGAGCTAGCATTACGTGGGCATTGGATTCACGTCATTCTGAGCTCTAAATCAAAAGTTACGTATGATTTAGTGCAGACATGTCAAGTTGATTGGTCAGTTCAAATTATCATTCTAAGCTGATCATTGGTGCTCATTGAGTAAATACTTATAAGTGATGCAAAATGCATGGCATCACACAGTTTGGGATAGATTGGATTACATGGAGACTTTGTCGTATCTATTTGAGTATGAAAATATCTCATTGTATAGAAAATTGAGCTAGCATAACGTGGGCGTTGGATTCATGTCATTATTAGCTCTAAGTCAAAAGTTACGGACGACTTAGTGTGGACATGTCAATTTGATTTGTCAGTTCAAATGATCATTCTAAGCTGATCATTGGTTCTCATTGAGTAAAGGCTTATAAGTTAAAAATAATGCATGACATCTTGCAGTTTAGGAAAAATTGGATTACTTGGAGGCTTTGTCGTATCTATTTGAGTCTGAAAATTTGTCATTGTATAGAAACTTTAGCTAGCATTACGTGGGTGTTTGATTCATATCATTCTGAGCTCAATACCAAAACTTACAAACGATTTAGTGCGGAATTGTCAAGTTCACTGGTCAGTTCAAATGATCATTCTAAGTTGATCATTGGTGCCCATTGAGTAAAGGCTTATAAGTGAAGCACAATGCATGGCATCACTCAGTTTGGGATAGATTGGATTACTTGGAGGCTTTGTCGTATCAATTTGAGTATGAAATTTTGTAATGGTATTTAAAATTGAGCTAGCATAAAGTGGGCATTGGATTAATGTCATTCTGAGCTCTAAATCAAAAGTTACGGACGATTTAGTGCGCACATGTCAAGTTTATTGGTCAGTTCAAATGATCATTCTAAGTTGATCATTGGTGCTCATTGAGTAAAGCCTTATAAGTGATGCATAATGCATGTCATCACACAGTTTGGGATACATTGGATTACTTGGAGGCTTTGTCATATTTATATGAGTCTGAAAATTTCTCATTGTATAGAAAATTGAGCTAGCATTACGCGGGCATTGGATTCATGTCATTCTGAGTTCTAAATCAAAAGTTACGGACGATATTGTTGGGACATGGCAACTTGATGAGCCAGTTCAACTGCTTATTCTAATTTGATCATTGGTGCTCATTGAGTAAAGGCTTATAAGTGAAACATAATGCGTGGCATCACACAGTTTGGGATAGATTCGCATACTTGGAGGCTTTGTCGTATCTATTTGAGTTTGAAAATTTGTCGCTGTATGGAAAAATGAGCCGGCATAACGTGGGCATTGGATTCATGTCATTCTGAACTCTAAATGAAATGGTACAAACGATTTAGTGCGGACATGTCAAGTTGATTGGGCAGTTCAACCGATCATTCCAAGCTGATAATTGGTGCTCATTGAATAAAGGCTTATAAGTGAAGCATAATGCATGACATCACGCAGTTTGGGATTGATTGGATTACTTGGAGGCTTTTTTGTATCGATTTGAGTCTAAAATTTTGTAATAATATAGAAAATTGAGCAAGCAGAACATTGGCGTTGGATTCATGTCAATCTGAGCTCTAAATCAAAAGTTACGGACGATTTAGTTTAGACATGTCAAGTTGATTGATCAGTTCAAATGATCATTCTAACCTCATCAATGGTGTTCATTGAGTAAAGGCTTATAAGTGAAGCATAATGCATGGCACAATGCTGTCTGGGATAGATTGTATTACTGGGAGGATTTGTCGTATCTATTTGAGTCTAAAAATTTGTCATTGCGTAGAAAATTGAGCTAGCATTACGTGGGCATCGGATTCATGTCATTCTGAGCTCTAAATCAAAAGTTACAGATGATTTAGTGCGGACATATCAAGTTGATTGGTCAGTTCAAATGATCGTTTTAACCTGATCATTGGTGCTCATTGAGTAAAGGCTTATAAGTGAAGCATAATGCATGGCCTCACGCAGTTTGGGATAGATTGGAGTACATGGAGGCTTTGTCGTATCTATTCAAGTTTAAAAATTTGTCATTGTATAAAAAATTGAGCTAGCATTACGTGGGCATTAGATTCATGTCATCCTGAGCTCTAAATCAAAAGTTACGGATGATTTAGTGCGGACATGTCATGTTGATTGGTCAGTTCAAATGATTATTCTAAGCTGTTCAGTTGTGCTCATTCAGTAAACGCTTATTAGTGAAGTGTAATGCATGACATCACGCAGTTTGGGATAGATTGGATTACTTCAAGGCTTTTTCGTATCTATTGGAGTCTGTAATTTTGTAATAGTATAGAAAATTCAGCTAGCATAAGGTGGGCGTTGGATTAAAGTCATTCAGAGCTTTAAATCAAAAGTTACGGACGATTTAGTGAGGACACGTCAAGTTGATTGGTTAGTTCAGATGATCATTCTAAGCTGATCATTGGTGCTCATTGAGTAAAGGCTTATAAGGGAAGCATAATGCATGGCACAACGCTGTCTGGGATAGATTGGATTACTGGGAGGATATGTCGTATCTATTTGAGTCTAAAAATTCGTCATTGGGTAGAAAATTGAGCTAGCATTACGTGGGCATCGGATTCATGTCATTCTGAGCTCTAAATCAAAAGTTACAGATGATTTAGTGCGGACATATCAAGTTGATTGGTCAGTTGAAATGATCGTTTTAACCTGATCATTGGTGCTCATTGAGTAAAGGCTTATAAGTGAAGCATAATGCATGGCCTCACGCAGTTTGGGATAGATTGGATTACTTGGAGGCTTTGTTGTATCTATTCGAGTTTAAAAATTTGTCATTGTATAAGAAATTGAGCTAGCATTACGTGGGCATTAGATTCATGTCATCCTGAGCTATAATGAAAAGTTACGGATGATTTAGTGTGGACATGTCATGTTGATTGGTCAGTTCAAATGATTATTCTAAGCTGTTCAGTTGTGCTCATTCAGTAAACGCTTATAAGTGAAGTGTAATGCATGACATCACGCAGTTTGGGATAGATTGGATTACTTCAAGGCTTTTTCGTATCTATTGGAGTCTGTAATTTTGTAATAGTATAGAAAATTCAGCTAGCATAAGGTGGGCGTTGGATTAAAGTCATTCAGAGCTTTAAATCAAAAGTAACGGACGATTCAGCGAGGACACGTCAAGTTGATTGGTTAGTTCAGATGATCATTCTGAGCTGATCATTGGTGCTCATTGAGTAAAGGCTTATAAGGGAAGCATAATGCAAGGCATGATGAAGTTTGGGATAGATTGGATTACTTGGAGGCTTTGTCATATCCTCTTGTGTGTGAAAATTTGTCATTGTATAGAAAGTTGATCTTGCATTACGTGGGCATTGCATTCTTGTTATTCTGAGTTCTAAATCAAAAGTTACGTACGATTTAGTTGGTACATGTCAAGTTGATTGGCCAGTTCTACTGATCTTTATAAGCAGATCATTGGTGATTATTGAGTAAAGGCTTGTAAGTGAAGCATAATGCGGGGCATCACACAATTTGGTATAGAGTGGATTACTTGGAGGCCTTGTCGTATCTATTTGAGTCTGAAAATAGAGTACATGTACAGAAAATTAATCTACAATAACGTGGGCATTGGATTCATGTCTTTCTGAGCTCTAAATCAAAAGTTCCAGACGATTTAGTGCGGACATGTCAAGTTGATTGGTGAGTTCAACTGATCATTATAATCTGATAATTGGTGCTAATTTAGTAAAGGCTTATAAGTGAAGCATAATCCATGAAATCACTCAGTTTAGGATCGATTGGATTACTTTGAGGCTTTGTCGTATCTATTTGAGTCAGAAATTTTGTAATAGTATTGAAAACTTTTCTAGCATAACGTAGGCGTTAGATTCATATCAATCTGAGCTCTAAATCAAAAGTTGCTGACGATTTAGTTTAGACATGTCAAGTTGATTGATCAGTTCAAATGATCATTCTAACCTCATCAATGGTGCTCATTGAGTAAAGGCTTATAAGTGAAGCATAATGCATGCCACAACGCTGTCTGGGATAGATTGGATTACTGGGAGAATTTGTCGTATCTATTTGAGTCTAAAAATTTGTCATTGCGTAGAAAATCGAGCTAGCATTACGTGGGCATCGGATTCATGTCATTCTGAGCTCTAAATCAAAGGTTACAGATGATTTAGTGCGGACATATCAAGTTGATTGGTCAGTTCAAATGATCGTTTTAACCTGATCATTGGTGCTCATTGAGTAATGGCTTATAAGTGAAGCATAATGCATGGCCTCACGCAGTTTGGGATAGATTGGATTACTTGGAGGCTTTGTTGTATCTATTCGAGTTTAAAAATTTGTCATTGTATAAGAAATTGAGCTAGCATTACGTGGGCATTAGATTCATGTCATCCTGAGCTATAATGAAAAGTTACGGATGATTTAGTGTGGACATGTCATGTTGATTGGTCAGTTCAAATGATTATTCTAAGCTGTTCAGTTGTGCTCATTCAGTAAACGCTTATAAGTGAAGTGTAATGCATGACATCACGCAATTTGGGATAGATTGGATTACTTCAAGGCTTTTTCGTATCTATTGGAGTCTGTAATTTTGTAATAGTATAGAAAATTCAGCTAGCATAAGGTGGGCGTTGGATTAAAGTCGTTCAGAGCTTTAAATCAAAAGTTACGGACGATTTAGGGAGGACACGTAAACTTGATTGGTTAGTTCAGATGATCATTCTAAGCTGATCATTGGTGCTCATTGAGTAAAGGCTTATAAGGGAAGCATAATGCAAGGCATGATGAAGTTTGGGATAGATTGGATTACTTGGAGGCTTTGTCATATCCTCTTGTGTGTGAAAATTTGTCAGTGTATAGAAAGTTGATCTAGCATTACGTGGGCATTGCATTCTTGTTATTCTGAGTTCTAAATCAAAAGTTACGTACGATTTAGTTGGTACATGTCAAGTTGATTGGCCAGTTCTACTGATCATTATAAGCAGATCATTGGTGAATATTGAGTAAAGGCTTGTAAGTGAAGCATAATGCAGGGCATCACACGATTTGGTATAGAGTGGATTACTTGGAGGCCTTGTCGTATCTATTTGAGTCTAAACATAGAGTACATGTACAGAAAATTAATCTACAATAACGTTGGCATTGGATTCATGTCTTTCTGAGCTCTAAATCAAAAGTTCGAGACGATTTAGTGCGGACATGTCAAGTTGATTGGTTTAGGATCCATGAAATCACTCAGTTTAGGATCGATTGGATTACTTCGAGGCTTTGTCGTATCTATTTGAGTCAGAAATTTTGTAATAGTATTGAAAACTTTTCTAGCATAACGTAGGCGTTAGATTAATGTCATTCTGAGCTCTAAATCAAAAGTTACGGATGATTTAGTGCGGACATGTCAAGTTGATTGCCCAATTCAACTGATCATTCTAAGCTGATCATTGGTGCTCATTGAGTAAAGCCTTGAAGTGAAACATAATGCATGACATCACACAGTTTGGGATAGATTAGATTACTTGGAGGCTTTGTCAAACCTATTTAAGTCTGAAAATTTGTCAATGTATAGAAAATTGAGCTAGCAATAAGTGGGCATTGGATTCATGTCATTCTGAGCTCTAAATCAAAAAGTTACGGATGATTTAGTGCGGACATGTCAAGTTGATTGGTCAATTCAAATGATCATTGTAAGCTGATCATTGGTGCTCATTGAGTAAAGGCTTATAAGTGATGCATAATGCATGGACTCACACAGTTTGGGATATATTGGATTACTTGGAGGCCTTGTCGTATCTATTTGAGTCTTAAAATTTGTCATTGTATAGGAAATTGAGCTACCATAACGTAGGCGTTAGATTAATGTCATTCTGAGCTCTAAATCAAAAGTTACGGATGATTTAGTGCGGACATGTCAAGTTGATTAGCCAGTTCAACAGATCACTCTAAACTGATCATTGGTGCTCATAGAGTAAAGCCTTGAAGTGAACATAATGCAGTTTGGGATAGATTGGATTACTTGGAGGCCTTGTCAAATCTATTTAAGTCTGAAACTTTGTCATTGTATAGAAAATTGAGCTAGCATTAAGTGGACATTGGATTCATGTCATTCTGAGCTCTAAATCAAAAGTTACATATGATTTTGTGCAGACATGTCAAGTTGATTGGTCAGTTCAAATGATCATTCTAAGCTGATCATTGGTGCTCATTGAGTAAATGCTTATAAGTGGAGTAATGTGTGGCATCCGCAGTTTGGGATAGATTGGATTATTTGGAGGCTTTATCGTATCTATTTGAGTCTAAAAATGTGTCATTGTATTGAAAATTGAGCTAGCATAACGTGGGCATTGTATTCATGTCATTCTGACCTCTAAATAAAAAGTTACGGACGATTTTGGTGCGTACATGTCAATTTGAATGGGCAGTTCATTGGTTCTCATTGAAAAAGGCTTATATGGGAAGCATAATGCATGCCATCACGCAGTATGGGATAGATTGTATTACTTGGAGGCTTTGTCGTATCCATTTCAGTCTGAAAATTTGTCATTGTATAGAAAATTGAGCTAGAATTACGTGGGCATTGGATTCATGTTATTCTGAGTTCTAAATCAAAAATTAAGGACGATTTAGTGGGGACATGTCAAGATGATTGGCCAGTTCAACTGATCATTTTAAGCTGATCACTGGTGCTCATTGAATAAAAGCTTAAAAGTGAAGCGTAATTCGTGGCATCACACAGTTTGGGATAGATTGGATTACTTGGAGGCTTTGTCGTATCTATTTGAGTCAGAAAATTTGCCATTGTATAGAAAATTGAGCTAGCAAAATGTGGGCATTGTATTCATGTCATTCGGACCTCTAAATCAAAAGATACATACGATTTAGTGCGGAAATGTTAAGTTGATTGGGTAGTTCAACTGATCATTCTAAACTGATCATTGGTGCTCATTGAGTAAAGGCTTATAAGTGAAGCATAATGCATGACGTCACGCAGTTTGGGATAAATTTGATTACTTGGAGGCTTTGTCGTATCCATTTGAGTCTTAAATTTTGTCATTGTATAGAAAATTGAGCTAGCATAACGTGAGCATTGGATTCATGTCATTCTGATCTCTAAAAAAAGTTACGGATGATTTAGTGCGGAAATATCAAGTTGATTGGTCAGTTCAAACGATCATTCTAAGCTGATCATTGGTGCTCATTGAGTAAAGTCTTATAAGTGAAGCATAATGCATGTCATCACACAGTTTGGGATAGATCGGATTACTTGGAATATTTGTCGTATCGATTTGAGTATGAAAATTTGTCATTGTATAAAAAATTGAGCTCGAATTACATTGGCATTGTATTGCTGTCATTTTTAGCTCTAAATCAAAAGGTACAGATGATTTGGTGCGGACATGTCAAGTTAATTGGTCAGCTCAAATGATCATTCCAAACTGATAATTGGTGCTCATTGAGTAAAGGCTTATAAGTGATGCATAATGTATGGCGTCACGCAGTTCAGGGTAGATTGGATTACTTGGAGGCTTTGTCGTATCTATTTGAGTCTAAAAATTTGTCTTTGTATAAAAATTGAGCTAGCATTACGTGGGCATTGGATTCATGTCATTTTGAGCTCTAAATAAAAAGTTACGGATGATTTAGTGCGGACATGTCAAGTTGATTGTTCAGTTCAAATGATCATTCTAAGCTGATCATTGGGGCTCATTCAGTAAACGCTTATAAGTGATGCATAATGCATGGACTCACATAGTTTGGGATATATTGGATGACTGGGAGGCTTTGTCGTATCTATTTGACTCTGAAAATTTGTCATTGTATAGAAAATTGATTTGGTGAGTCTGAAAATTTCTCATTGTATAAAAAAGGTACAGATGATTTGGTGCGGACATGTCAAGTTAATTGGCCAGTTCAAATGATCATTCCAAACTGATAATTGGTGCTCATTGAGTAAAGGCTTATAAGTGATGCATAATGTATGGCATCACGCAGTTCGGGATAGATTGGATTACTTGGAGGCTTTGTAGTATTTATTTGAGTCTGAAAACTTGTCATTGTTTTGAAAATTGAGCTGGCATAACGTGCATATTGGATTAATGTCATTCTGAGCTGTAAATCAAAAGTTACAGACGATTTAGTGCGGACATGTCAAGTTGATTGGGTAGTTCTACTGATCATTCTAAGCTGATCATTGGTGCTCCTTGAGTAAAGCCATATAAGTGAAGCATAATGCATGACATCATGCAGGTTTGTATAGATTGGATTACTTGGAGAATTTTTCATTTTATATTTGAGTTTGAAATTTTGATATAGTATATAAAATTGAGCTACCATAACGTGGGCGTTGGATTCATGTCTTTCTGAGCTTTAAATCAAAAGTTACGGACGATTTAGTTCAGACATGTCAAGTTGATTGGTCAGTTCAAATGATCATTCTAACCTGATCAATGGTGCTCATTGAGTAAAGGCTTATAAGTGAAGCATAATGCATGGCATCACGCTGTCTGGGATAGATTGGATTACTGGGAGGCTTTGTCGTATCTATTTGAGTCTGAAAATTTGTATTTGTATAGAAAATTGAGCTAGCATAACGTGAGCGTTGGATTCATGTCTTTCTGAGCTTTAAATCAAAAGTTACGGACGATTTAGTTCAGACATGTCAAGTTGATTGGTCAGTTCAAATGATCATTCTAACCTGATCAATGGTGCTCATTGAGTAAAGGCTAATAAGTGAAGCATAATGCATGACGTCACACAGTTTGGGATAAATTTGATTACTTGGAGGCTTTGTCGTATCCATTTGAGTCTTAAAATTTGTCATTGTATAGAAAATTGAGCTAGCATAACGTGAGCATTGGATTCATGTCATTCTGAGCTCTAAAAAAAGTAACGGATGATTTAGTGCGGAAATATCAAGTTGATTGGTCAGTTCAAACGATCATTCTAAGCTGATCATTGGTGCTCATTGAGTAAAGTCTTATAAGTGAAGCATAATGCATGTCATCACACAGTTTGGGATAGATCGGATTACTTGGAATATTTGTCGTATCGATTTGAGTATGAAAATTTGTCATTGTATAAAAAATTGAGCTCGAATTACATTGGCATTGTATTGCTGTCATTTTTAGCTCTAAATCAAAAGGTACAGATGATTTGGTGCGGACATGTCAAGTTAATTGGTCAGCTCAAATGATCATTCCAAACTGATAATTGGTGCTCATTGAGTAAAGGCTTATAAGTGATGCATAATGTATGGCGTCACGCAGTTCAGGGTAGATTGGATTACTTGGAGGCTTTGTCGTATCTATTTGAGTCTAAAAATTTGTCTTTGTATAAAAAATTGAGCTAGCATTACGTGGGCATTGGATTCATGTCATTTTGAGCTCTAAATAAAAAGTTACGGATGATTTAGTGCGGACATGTCAAGTTGATTGTTCAGTTCAAATGATCATTCTAAGCTGATCATTGGTGCTCATTGAGTAAAGGCTTATAAGTGAAGCGTAATTCGTGGCATCACACAGTTTGGGATAGATTCGATTACTTGGAGGCTTTGTCGTATCTAGTTGAGTCTAAAAATTTGTCATTGTATAGAAAGTTGAGCTAGCAAAACATGGGCATTGGATTCAAGTCATTCGGACCTCTAAATCAAAAGATACGGACGATTAAGTGCAGACATGACAAGTTGATTGGGTAGTTCAACTGATCATTCTAAGCTGATCATTGGTGCTCATTGAATAAAGGCTTATAAGTGAAGCATATTGCATGGCATCACGCAGTTTCGGATAGATTGGATTACTTGGAGGCTTTGTCTTATCTATTTGAGTCCGAAAGTTTTTCATTGTATAGAGAATTGAGCTAGTGTAACGTGAGCATTGGATTCACGTCATTTTGAGCTCTAAATCAAAAGTTACAGATGATTTAGTGCGGACATGTCAATTTGATTGGGTAGTTCTACTGATCATTCTAAGCTGATCGTTGGTCTCCTTGAGTAAAGGCATATAAGTGAAGCATAATGCATGACATCACACAGTTTTGGAAAGAGTGGATTACTTGGAGAACTTTTCGTATGTATTTGAGTTTGAAATTTTGTCATAGTATAGAAAATTGAGCTAGCATAACATGGACATTGGAATCATGTCTTTCTGAGCTCTAAATCAAAAGTTATGAACGATTTAGTTCAGACATGTCAAGTTGATTGGTCAGTTCAAATGATCATTCCAACCTGATCAATGGAGCTCATTGAGTAAAGGGTTATAAATGAAGCATAATGCATGGCATCACGCTGTCTGGGATAGGTTGGATTACTGGGAGGCTTTGTCGTATCTATTTTGAGTCTGAAAATTTGTCATTGTATAGAAAATTGAGCTAGCATTACGTGGGCATTGGATTCATGTCATTCAGAGCTCTAAATCAAAAGTTACAGATGATTTAGTGCGGACATGTCAAGTTCATTGGTCAGTTCAAATGATCATTTTAAGCTGATCATTGCTGGTCATTGAGCAAAGGCTTATATGTGAAGCATACTGCATGGCGTCACATAGTTTGGGATAGATTGGATTACTTGGAGGCTTTGTCGTATCTATTTGAGTCTAAAAATTTGTCTTTGTATAAAAATTGAGCTAGCATTACGTGGGCATTGGATTCATGTAATTCTGAGCTCTAAATCAAAAGTTACAGATGATTTAGTGCGGACATATCATGTTGATTGGTCAGTTCAAATGATCATTCTAAGCTGATCATTGGTGCTCATTCAGTAAACGGTTATAAGTGAAGCGTAATGCATGGCATCACGCAGTTTGGGATAGATTGTATTACTTGGAGGCTTTGTCGTATCTACTTGATTTTGAAAATTTGTCATTGTATAGAAACTTGAGCTATCATTAAGTGGGCATTGGATTCATGTCATTCTGAGCTCAAAATCAAAAGTTACGTATGAATTGGTGCAGACATGTCAAGTTAATTGGTCAGTTCAAATGATCATTCTAAGCTGATCATTGGTGCTCATTGAGTAAAGGCTTATAAGTGAAGCATAATTTTGCGTTGGCAATCACGCAGTTTTGGGATATGATGGGATATTTGGGAGGTTGTCGATTATTCTATTTGCAGTTTCAGAAATTTGTCATTGTATTGAAAATTAAATAAGTGGGTGGATTCATGTCATTTCTGAGCTCTAAATCAATATGTACAGACGATTTTAGTGCGTACATGTCAAGTTGAATGGGGGCAGCTCAACTGATCATCTAGTGATCATTGGTTCTCATTGAATTTAAAGGGTTATATGGGAAGTTTTAATGATGCCATCACGCAGTTTGGGATAGATTGGGTATGGTGTATTATTTTGAGTCTGAAATTTGTCATTGTATTAAGAAATTGAGTAGAATTTTACTGTGGGAGTTCATGGTCATTTCTGAGTTCTAATTTCAAAATACGACACGACTTTAGTGGGGACATTTGTCAGATGATTGGCCAGTTTCAACTGATCATTTTAAGCTGATCACTGGTGCTCATTGAATAAAAGCTTAAAAGTGAAGCGTAATTCGTGGCATCACACAGTTTGGGATAGATTGGATTACTTGGAGGCTTTGTCGTATCTATTTGAGTCAGAAAATTTGCCATTGTATAGAAAATTGAGCTAGCAAAATGTGGGCATTGTATTCATGTCATTCGGACCTCTAAATCAAAAGATACATACGATTTAGTGCGGAAATGTTAAGTTGATTGGGTAGTTCAACTGATCATTCTAAACTGATCATTGGTGCTCATTGAGTAAAGGCTTATAAGATAAGCATAATGCATGACGTCACGCAGTTTGGGAGAAATTTGATTACTTGGAGGCTTTGTCGTACCCATTTGAGTCTGAAATTTTGTCATTGTATAGAAAATTGAGCTAGCATAACGTGAGCATTGGATACATGTCATTCTGAGCTCTAAAAAAAAGTTATGGATGATTTAGTGCGGAAATATCAAGTTGATTGGTCAGTTCAAACGATCATTCTAAGCTGATCATTGGTGCTCATTGAGTAAAGTCTTATAAGAGAAGCATAATGCATGTCATCACATAGTTTGGGATAGATCGGATAATTTGGAATATTTGTCGTATCTATTTGAGTATGAAAATTTGTCATTGTATAAAAAATTGAGCTCGAATTATATTGGCATTGTATTGCTGTCGTTTTTAGCTCTAAATCAAAAGGTACAGATGATTTGGTGCGGACATGTCATGTTAATTGGTCAGTTCAAATGATCATTCCAAACTGATAATTGGTGCTCATTGAGTAAAGGCATATAAGTGAAGCATAATGCATAATGTATGGCATCACGCAGTTCGGGATAGATTGGATTACTTGGAGGCTTTGTTGTATCTATTTGAGTCTGAAAACTTGTCATTGTTTAGAAAATTGAGCTGGCATAATATGCGCATTGGATTAATGTCATTCTTAGATCTAAATCAAAAGTTACAGAGGATTTAGTGCGGACATGTCAAGTTGATTGGGTAGTTCTACTGATCATTCTAAAAAGATCATTGGCGCTCCTTGAGTAAAGGCATATAAGTGAAGCATAATGCATGACATCACGCAGGTTTGTATAGATTGGATTACATGGAGAATTTTTCATTATATATTTGAGTTTGAAATTTTGATATAGTATAGAAAATTGAGCTACCATAACGTGGGCGTTGGATTCATGTCTTTCTGAGCTTTAAATCAAAAGTTACGGACGATTTAGTTCAGACATGTCAAGTTGATTGGTCAGTTAAAATGATCATTCTAACCTGATCAATGGTGCTCATTGAGTAAAGGGTTATAAGTGAAGCATAATGCATAGCATCACGCTGTCTGGGATAGATTGGATTACTGGGAGGCTTTGTCGTATCTATTTTGAATCTGAAAATTTGTCATTGTATATAAATAGAGCTAGCATTACATGGCATCGGATTCATGTCATTCAGAGCTCTAAATCAAAAGATACAAGATGATTTAGTGCGGACATGTCAAGATGATTGGCCAGTTCAAATGATCATTTGAAGCTGATCATTGGTGGTCATTGAGCAAAGGCTTATAAGTGAAGCATAATGCATGGCATCACATAGTTTGGGATAGATTGGATTACTTGGAGGCTTTGTCGTATCCATTTGAGTCTGAAATTTTGTCATTGTATAGAAAATTGAGCTAGCATAACGTGAGCATTGGATTCATGTCATTCTGAGCTCTAAAAAAAAGTTACGGATGATTTAGTGTGGAAATATCAAGTTGATTGGTCAGTTAAAACGATCATTCTAAGCTGATCATTGGTGCTCATTGAGTAAAGTCTTATAAGTGAAGCATAATGCATGTCATCACACAGTTTGGGATAGATCGGATTACTTGGAATATTTGTCGTATCTGTTTGAGTATGAAAACTTGTCATTGTATAAAAAATTGAGCTCGCATTACATTGGCATTGTATTCATGTCATTTTGAGCTCTAAAATCAAAAGGTACGGATGATTGGTGCGGACATGTCAAGTTAATTGGTCAGTTCAAATGATCATTCTAAAATAATAATTGGTGATCATTGAGTAAAGGCTTATAAGTGTTGCATAATGTATGGGTTCAAGCTGTTCGGGATTGATTGGATTACTTGGTAGTTTTGTCGTATCTATTTGAGTCTGAAAACTTGTCATTGTATAGAAACTTGAGCTAGCATTACGTGGGCATTAGATTCATGTCATTTTGAGCTCTAAATCAAAAGTTACAAACGATTTAGTGCGGACATTTTAAGTTGATTGGGCAGTTCAACTAATCATTCTAAGCTGATCATTGGTGCTTCCTGAGTAAAGGCATATAAGTGAAGCATAATGCATGACATCACGCAGTTTTGGATAGATTGGATTAGTTGGAGAATTTTTCGTATGTATTTGAGATTGAAATTTTGTCATAGTATACAAAATTGAGCTAGCTTTACGTTGGCGTTGGATTCATGTTTTCTGAGGTCTAAATCAAAAGTTACGGAAGATTTAGTTCAGACATATCAAGTTGATTGGTCAGTTCAAATGATCATTCTAACCTGATCAATGGTGCTCATTGAGTAAAGGCTTATAAGTGAAGTATAATGCATGGCATCACAGTGTCGGGGATATATTGGATTATTCGGAAACTTTGTCATATCTATTTGACTCTGAAAATTTGTCATTGTATAGAAACTTGAGCTAGCACTACGTGAGCATCGGATTCATGTCATTCTGAGCTCTAAATCAAAAGTTACGGATTATCTAATGTGGACATGTCAAGTTGATTTATCAGTTCAAATGATAATTTTACGCTGATCATTGGTGCTCATTGAGTAAAGGTTTATAAGTGAAGCATAATGCAAGGCGTTGGGATAGATTGGATTACTTGGAGGCTTTGTCATATCTATTTGAGTCTGAAAATTTTGTCATAATATAGAAGATTGGGCTAGCATAACGTGGGCGTTGGATTCATGTCATTATGAGCTCTAAATCTAAACTTACTGACGATTTAGTGCGGACATGTCAAGTTAATTGGTCAGTGCAGATGATCATTCTAAGCTGATCATTGGTGCTCATTGAGTAAGGGCTTATATGTGAAGAATAATGCATGACATCACGCAGTTCGGGATATATTCGATTACTTAGAAGCTTTTTCGTATCTATTTGAGTGTGAAATTTTTTCATAGCATAGAAAATTGAGCTGGCATAACGTAGTGTTGGATTCATGTCATTATGAGCTCTAAATCAAAACTTACGGACGATTTAGTGCAGATATGTCAAGTTGATTGGTCAGTTCAAATGATCATTCTAAGCTGATCATTGGTGCTCATTGAGTACAGGCTTATAAGTGAAGCATAATGCATGATATCACGCAGTTATGGATAGATTGGATTACTTGAAGGCTTTATCATATCTATTTGAGTGAAAATTTGTCATTGTATAGAAAATTGAGCTAGCATAACATGGACATTGGATTCATGTCATTATGAGCTCTAAATCAAAAGTTACGAACGATTTAGTGCGAATATCTCAAGTTGATTGGTCAGTTCAAATGATCATTCTAAGTTGATCATTGGTGCTCATTGAGTAAAGGCTTGTAAGTGAAGCATAATGCATGACATCATGCAGTTTGGGATAGATTGGATTATTTGGATGCTTTGTTGTATCTATTTGATTCTGAAAGTTTTTCATAGTATAGAAAATTTAGCTAGCATACCGTGGGCGTTGGATTCATGGCATTATGAGCTTGAAATCAAAACTTACAGACGATTTAGTGCGGACATGTCAAGTTGATTCGTCATTTCAAATAATCATTCAAAGTTGATCATTTGTGCTCATTGAGTAAAAGCTTTTAAGTGAACCATAATGCATGACATCACGCAGTTTGGGATAGATTGGAATACTTGGAGGCTTTGTCATATCTATTTGAGTCTAAAAATTTTGTCACAGTACTGAAAATTGAGCTAGCATAACATGGGCGTTGGATTCATGTCATTATAAGCTCTAAATCAAAACTTACTGACGATTTAGTGCAGATATGTCAAGTTGATTGGTCAGTTCAAATGGTGATTCTAAGCTGATCTTTGGTGCTCATTGAATAATGGCTTGTAAGTGAAGCATAATGCATTACATCACGCAGTTTGGGATATATTGGACTATTTGGATGCTTTGTCGTTTCTATTTGAGTCTGAAATTTTGTCATAGTATAGAAAATTGAGCTACGATAACGTGGGCATTGGATTCATGTCATTATGAGCTCCAAATCAAAACTTACAAACAATTTAGTGCGAACATGTAGAGTTGATTGGTCAGTTCAAATGATCATTCTATGCTGTTCATTGGTTCTCATTGAGTAAAGGTTTATAAGTGAAACATAATATATGGCATCACGCAGTTTAAGATAGATTGGATTATTTGGAGGCATTGTCGTATCTATTAGAGTCTGAAATTTTGTCATTGTATGTAATATTGAGCTAGCATAACATGGGCGTTGGATTCATGTCATTATGAGCTCTAAATCAAAACTTACGTACGATTTAGTGTGGATATCTCAAGTTGATTGGTCAGTTCAAATGATCTTTCTGAGCTGATCATTGGTGCTCATTGAGTAAAGGCTTGTAAGTGAAGCATAATGCATGACATCACGCAGTTTGGGATAGATTGGATTTTTTGGACGCTTTGTCGTATCTATTTAAGTCTGAAAATTTTGTCATATTATAGACCATTGAGTTAGCATTACATGGGCGTTGGATTCATGTCATTTTGAGCTCTAAATCAAAACTTACGGACAATTTAATGTGGACATCTCAAGTTGATTCGTCAGTTCAAATGATCATTCTAAGCTGATCATTGGTTCTCATTGCGTAATGGCTTGTAAGTGAAGCATAATGCATGACATCACACTGTTTTGGATAGATTGGATTATTTACATGTTTTGTCTTATCTATTGGAGTCTGAAATTTTTTTCATATTATAGAAAATTGAGGTAGCATAACATGGGCGTTGGATTCATGTCATTATGAGCTTTAAATCAAAACTTACAAACATTTTAGTGCCGACATCTCAAGTTGATTGGTAAGTTCAAATGATCACTCTAAGCTGATCATTGGTGCTCAATGAGTAAAGGCTTGTAAGTGAAGCATAATGTTTTACATCACATAGTTTGGGATAGATTGGATTATTTGGATACTTTGTCGTATATTTGAGTCTGAAATTTTATCATAGTATAGAAAATTGAGCTACCATAACGTGGGCGTTGGATTCATGTCATTATGAGCTCCAAATCAAAACTTACAAACGATTTATTGCGGACATGTCAAGTTGATTTGTCAGTTCAAATGATCATTCTAAGCTGTTCATTGGTTCTCATTGAGTAAAGGCTTATAAGTGAAGCATATCGCATGGCATCACGCAGTTTAGGATAGATTGTATTACTTGGAGGCATTGTCGTATCTATTTGAGTCTGAAATTTTGTCATTGTATGGAATATTGAGCTAGCATAACATGGGCGTTGCATTCACGTCAATATGAGATCTAAATCAAAACTTACGTATGATTTAGTGTGGACATCTGAAGTTGATTTGTCAGTTCAAATGATCATTCTAAGCTTATCATTGGTGATCATTGAGTAAAGGCTTGTAAGGGAAACATAATGCATGAAATCACGCAGTTTGGGATAGATTGGATTACTTGGAGGCTTTGTCGTATCTATTTTAGTCTGAAAATTTTGTCATATTATAGAACATTGAGTTAGCATTACATGGGTGTTGGATTCATGTCATTCCGAGCTCTAAATCAAAAGTTACGGACAATTTACTGCGGACATGTCAAGTTGATTGGTCAGTTCAACTGATCTTTCTAAGGTGATCATTGGTGCTCATTGAGTAAAGGCTTATAAATGAAGCATAATGCATGACATCACGCAGTTTAAGATAGATTGGATTACTTGGAGGCTTTGTCGTATCGATTTGAGTCTGAAATTTTGTCATATTATAGAAAATTGAGCTAGTATAACGTTGGCGTTGAATTCATGTCATTATGAGCTCTAAATCAAAACTTACGGACGATTTTGTGCGTACATGTCAAGTTGATTGGTCAGTTCAAATGATCATTCTATGCTGATCATTGGTGCTCATTGAGTAAAGGCTTATTAGTGAAGCATAATGCATGGCGTCACGTAGTTTGGGATAGATTGAATTATTTGGATGCTTTGTCGTATCTATTTGAGTCTGAAATTATGTCATAGTATAGAAAATTGAGCTACCATAACGTGGGCGTTGGATTCATGTCATTATGAGCTCCAAATCAAAACTTACAAACGATTTAGTGCGGACATGTCAAGTTGATTGGTCAGTTCAAATGATCATTCTAAGCTGTTCATTGGTCCTCATTGAGTAAAGGCTTATAAATGAAGCATAATGCATGGCATCACGCAGTTCGGGATAGATTGGATTACTTGGAGGCATTGTGGTATCTATTAGAGTCTGAAATTTTGTCATTGTATTGAATATTGAGCTAGCATAACATGGGCGTTGGATTCTTGTCATTATGAGTTACATAACGTAGGCATTGGATTCATGTAATTGTGAGCTCTAAATCAAAAGTTACGGACGATTTAGTGCCGACATGTCAAGTTCATTAGGCAGTTCAAATGATCATTCTAAACTGATCATTGGTGCTCATTAAGTAAAGGCTTATAAGTGAAGTATAATGCATGGCATCACATTGTTTGGGATAGATTGGATTACTTGGTGGCTTTCTCGAATCTATTTGAGTCTGAAATTTTGTCACAATATAGAGAATTGATGTAGCATATCGTGGGCATTGGATTTTTGTCATTCTAAGCTCTAAATAAAAAGTCCCATATGATTCAGTGCGGATATTTCAAGTTGATTGGGCAGTTCAACTAATCATTCTAAGCTTATAAGTGAAGCATAATGCATGGCATCACGCATGAATCAATGGTAGTTATTATATTAACATATATTGTAGTTATTATATTAACTCAAATTCATTTACATATTTATGTGAAACTCACATAACATGACAATATAATATTTTTGTTAATAATACGTCAACATAAAGTTATTTTTTTAAAATAATCACGCATAATGATTGGGCTTATAAGTGAAGCATAATGCATGGCATCACGCAGTTTTAGATAGATTGGTTTACTTGGAGGCTTTGTCGTGTCTATTTGATTTTGAAATTTTCCACAATATAGAAAGTTGAGCTAGCATAATGTGGGCATTGGATTCATGTCATTGTGAGCACAAAATCATAAGTTACAGGCAATTTAGTGCAGACTTGTCAGGTTTATTGGTCAGTTCAAATGATCATTCTAACGTGATCATTGCTGCTTATTAAGTAACGGCTTATAAGTGAGCATAATGCATGGCATCAGGCAGTTTTGGATAGATTGCTTTACTTGGAGGCTTTGTCGTATCTATTTGAGTCTGAAATTTTGTCACAATATAGAAAATTGAGCTAGCATATAGTGGATGTTGGATTCATGTCATTCTGAGCACTAATTCAAAAGTTACAGACGATTTAGTGCGGACATGTCAAGTTGATTGGTCAGTTCAAATGATCATTCTAAGCTGAGCATTGGTGCTTATTGAGTAACGGCTTATAAGTGAAGCAGAATGCATGACATCACCAAGTTTTAGATAGATTGGTTTACTTGGAGGCTTTGTCATATCTATTTGATTCAAAAATTTTGTCACAATATAGAAAATTGAGCTTGCATAACGTGGGCGTTGGATTAATGTAATTCTGAGCTCTAAATCAAAAGTTACAGACGATTTAGTGCGGACATGTCAAGTTGATTGGTCACTTCAAATGATCAATCTAAGTTAACCATTGGTGCTCATTGAGTAAAGGCTTATTAGTGAAGCATAGTGCATGGCATCACACAGTTTGGGATAGATTGGTTTACTTGGAAGCTTTTTTGTATCTGTTTGAGTCTAAAATTTTGTCACAATATAGAAAATTGAGCTACCATAATGTGGGCGTTGGATTCATGTCAGTATAAGCTGTAAATCAAAACTTATGGATGAATTAGTGGGGACATGTCAAGTTGATTAGTCATTTCAAATGAGCATTCTAAGATGATGATTGGTGCTCATTGAGTAAAGGCTTATAAGCAAAGCATAATGCATGGCATATCGCAGTTTGGGATAGATTGGATTATTTGGAGGCTTCGTCGTTTCTATTTGAGTCTGAAAAATTGCCATAGTATAGAAAATTAAGATAGCATAACGTGGGCGTTGGATTCATGTAATTCTGAGCTTTAAATCAGAAGTTATGGACGATTTAAAGCGTTCATGTCAAGTTAATTCGTCAGTTCAAATGATCATTCTAAGCTGGTCATTGGTGCTCATTGAGTAAAAGCTTATAAGTGAAGCATAACACATGGCATCACACAGTTTTGGATAGATTGGTTTACTTGGAGGCTTTGTCGTATCTATTTGAGTCTGAAATTTTGTCACAATATAGAAAATTGGGCTAGCATAACGTGGGCGTTGGATTCATGTCATTCTGAACACTAAATCAAAAGTTACAGTTGATTTAGTTCGGACATTTCAAGTTGATTGGTTAGTTCATATGATCATTCTAAGCTTATAATTGGTGCTTATTGAGAAACGGCTTATAAATGAAGCATAATGCATGGCATTATGCAGTTATGGATAGATTGGTTTACTTGGTGGCTTTGTCGTATCTATTTGAGTCTGAAATTTTGTCAAAATATAGAAAATTGAGCTAGCACAACGTGGGCGTTGGATTCTTGTCATTCTGAGCACTAAATCAAAAGTTACAGACGATTTAGTGCGGATATGTCAAGTTGATTGGTCAGTTCAAATTATCATTCTAAGCTGATCGTTGGTGCTTATTAAATAACGACGTATAAGTGAGCATAATGCATGGCATCACGCAGTTTTGGATAGATTGGTTTACTTGGAGGCTTTGTCGTATCTATTTGAGTCTGAAATTTTGTCATAGTCTAGACAATTGAGCTAGCATAACATGGGCATTGGATGTATGTCATTCCGAGCTATAAACCAAAAGTTACGGACGATTTATTGCGGACATGTCAAGTTGATTGGTCAGTTCAAATGATCATTCTAAGCCGATCATTGGTGCTCATTGAGTAAAGGCTTATAAGTGAAGCATAAGATATGGCATCACGCAATTTGGGATAGATTGGATTACTTGGAAGCTTTCTCATATCTATTTGAGTGTAAAAATTTGTCATTGTATAGAAAATTGAGCTACCATAACATGGGCTTTGGATGTCATGTAATTCTAAGCTCTAAATCAAAAGTTACGAACGATGTAGTGCGGACATGTCAAGTTGATTAGTCAGTTCAAATGATTATTCTAAACTGATCATTCGTGCTCATTGAGTAAAGGCTTATAAGTGAAGCATAATGCATGGCATCACGCTGTTTTAGGATAGATTGGATTAGTTGGAGGCTTCGTCTTATCTATTTGAGTCTGAAAAATTGTCATCACATAGAAANTATTGCGGACATGTCAAGTTGATTGGTCAGTTCAAATGATCATTCTAAGCTGATCATTGGTTCTCATTGAGTAAAGACTTATAAGTGAAGCGTAAGATATGGCATCACGCAGTTCGGGATAGATTGGGTTACTTGGAGGCTTTCTCATATCTATTTGAGTCCGAAAATATGTCATTGTATAGAAAATTGGGTTACCATAACATGGGCGTTGGATTCGTGTCATTCTGAGCTCTAAATCAAAAGTTACGGACGATTTAGTGCGCACATGTCAAGTTGATTGGTCAGTTCAACTGATCATTCTTAGGTGATCATTGGTGCTCATTGAGTAAAGGTTTATAAATGAACCACAATGCATGACATCACGAAGTTTGGGATAGATTGGATTACTTGGAGGCTTTGTCGTATTGGTTTTAGTCTAAAATTTTGTCATATTATAGAAAATTGACCTAGCATAATGTGGGGGTTGGATTCATGTCATTATGAGCTCTAAATCAAAACTTACGACGATTTAGTGTGTACATATCAAGTTGATTAGTCAGTTCAAATGATCATTCTAAGCTGATCATTGGTGCTTATTGAGTAAAGGCTTATAAGTGAAGCATAATGCATGGCTTCACGTAGTTTGGGAAAGATTGAATTATTTGGATGCTTTGTCATATCTATTTGAGTCTGAAAATTTTGTCATAGTATAGAAAATTGAGCTAGCATAACGTGGGCGTTGGATTCATGTCATTATGAGCTCTAAATCAAAACTTACGAACAATTTAGTGCGGACAAGTCAAGTTAACTGGTCAGGTCAAATGATCAATCTAAGCTGATCATTGGTGCTCATTGAGTAAAGGCTTATAAGTGAAGAATAATGAATGACATCACGCAGTTTGGGATAGATTGGATTATTTGGAGGCTTTAACATATCTATTTGAGTCTGAAATTTTGTCATAGCATAGAAAATTGAGCTAGCATAACGTAGCGTTGGATTCATGTCATTATGAGCTCTAAATCAAAACTTACAGACGATGTGTAAAGGCTTATAAGTGATGTATAATGCATGGCATCACGCAGTTTGGGATAGATTGGATTACTCTGAGGCTTTGCCGTATGTATTTGACTCTGAAAATTTGTCATTGTATAGAAAATTGAGCTACCATAAAGAGGGCATTGGATTCATGTCATTCTAAGCTCTAAATCAAAACTTACGGACTATTTATGCGGACATGTCAAGTTGATTGATCAGTTCAAATGATCATTTTAAGCCGATCATTGGTGCTCATTGAGTAAAGGTTTATAAGTGAAGCATAATGCATGGCATCACGCAGTTTGGGATAGATAGGATTTTTTGGAGGTTTTGTCGTATCTATTTGATCTGAAAATTTGTCATTGCATAGAAAATTGACTAGGATAACGTGGGCATTGGATTCATGTCATTCTTAGCTCTAAATAAAAATTTACAGACGATTTAATGCGGACATGTTAAGTTGATTGGTCAGTTCAAATGATCATTCTAAGCTGATCATTGGTGCACATTGAGTAAATGCTTATAAGTGAAGCATAATGCATGGCATCACGCATTTTGGGATAGATTGGATTACTTTGAGGCTTTGTCGAATCTATTTGAGTCTGAAATTTTATCACAATATAGAAAATTTTGCTAGAATAACGTGGGCGTTGGATTCATGTCATTATGAGCTTTAAATCCAAACTTACGGACGATTTAGTGCGTACATGTCAAGTTGATTGGGAAGTTCAACTGATCATTTTAAGCTGATCATTGATGCTCATTGAGTAAAGGCTTGTAAGTGAAGCATAATGCATGACATCACACAGTTTGGGATAGATTGGATTACTTGGAGGCTTTGTCGTATCTATTTAAGTATGAAAATTTTGTCATAGTATAGAAACTTGAGCTAGCATAACGTGGGCGTTGGATTCTTGTCATTATGAGCTCTAAATGAAAACTTATGGACGATTTAGTGCGGACATGTCAAGTTGATTGGTCAGTTCAAATGATCATTCTAAGTTGATCATTTGTGCTTCATTGAGAAAACGCTTATAAGTGAAGCATAATGCATGGCATCACGCAGTTGGGATAGATTGGATTAGTTGGAGGCTTTGTCGTATCTATTTGAGTCTGAAAATTTGTTATTGTATAGAAAATTGAGCAACCATATCGTGGGCATTGGAGTCATGTCATTCTGAACTCTAAATCAAAAAATACGTACGATTTATGAGGACTTGTCCAGTTGATTGATCAGATCAGATGATCATTCTAAGCTGATCATTGGTGCTCACGGAGTAAAGGCTTTTAAGTGAAGCATAATGCATGACATCATGCAGTTTGAAATAGATTGGATTGCTTGGAGGCTTTGTCGTATCTATTTGAATCTGAAATTTTGTCATAGTATAGAAAATTGAGCTAGCATAACGTGGGTGTTGGATTCATGTCATTATGAGCTCTAAATCAAAACTTACGGACGATTTAGTGCGGACATATAGAGTTGATTGGTGCTCATTGAGAAAGGCTTGTAAGTGAAGCATAATGCATGACATCACGCAATTTGTGATAGATTGGATTTCTTGGAGGCTTTGTCATATCTATTTGAGTCTGAAAATTTTGGTCATAATATAGAAAATTGGGCTAGCATAACGTGGGCGTTGGATTCATGTCATTATGAGCTCTAAATCAAAACTTATAGACGATTTAGTGCGGACATGTCAAGTTAATTGGTCAGTTCAAATGATCATTCTATGCTGATCATTGGTGCTCATTGAGTAAAGGCTTATAATGAAGAATAATGCATGGCATCATGCAGTTCGGGATAGATTGGATTACTTGGAGGCTTTGTCGTATCTATTTGAGTGTGAAATTTTGTCATAGCATAGAAAATTGAGCTAGCATAACGTAGCGTTGGATTCATGTCATTATGAGCTCTATATCAAAACTTACGGATGACTTAGTGCGGACATGTCAAGATGATTGGTCAGTTGAAATGATCATTCTAAGCTGATCATTGGTGCTCATTGAGTATAGGCTTATAAGTGAAGCATAATGCATGATATCACACAGTTATGGATAGATTGGATTACTTGAAGGACTTATCGTATCTATTTGAGTCTGAAAATTTGTCATTGTATAGAAAATTGAGTTAGCATTACATGGGCATTAGATTCATGTCATTATGAGCTCTAAATCAAAAGTTGCGGACGATGTAGTGCGAACATCTCAAGTTGATTGGTTAGTTCAACTGATAATTCTAAGTTGATCATTGGTGCTCATTGAGTACAGGCTTGTAAGTGAAGCATAATGCATGACTTCAGGCAGTTTGGGATAGACTGGATTATTTGGATGCTTTGTCGTATCTATTTGATTCTGAAATTTTGTCATAGTATAGAAAATTTAGCTACCATAACGTGGGCGTTGGATTCATGTCATTATGAGCTCTAAATCAAAACTAACAGACGATTTAGTGCGGACATGTCAAGTTGATTGGTCATTTCAAATAATCATTCTAAGCTGATCATTGGTGCTCATTGACTAAAAGCTTGTAAGTGAACCATAATGCATGACATCACACAATGTGGGATAGATTGGATTACTTGGAGGCTTTGCCGTATGAATTTGAGTCTGAAAATTTCTTCATAGTATAGAAAATTGAGTTAGCATAATATGGGCGTTGGATTCATGTCATTATGAGCTCTATATCATAACTTACATACGATTAGGTGTGGACATCTCAAGTTGATTGGTCAGTTCAAATGATCTTCTTGAGCTTAGCATTTGTGCTCATTGAGTAAAGGCTTGTAAGTGAAGCACAATGCACGACATCACGCAGTTTGGGATAGATTGGATTATTTGGAGGCTTTGTCGTATCTATTTGAGTCTGGAAATTTTGTCATATTATAGAACATTGAGTTAGCAATTCATGGGCGTTGGATTCATGTCATTCTGAGCTCTAAATCAAAAATTACGGACGATTTAATGCGGACATCTCAAGTTGATTGGTAAGTTAAAATGATCATTCTAAGCTGATCATTGGTGCTCATGGAGTAAAGGCTTGTAATTGAAGCATAATACATTACATCACGTAGTTTAAGATAGATTGGATTATTTGGAATATTTGTCGTATCGATTTGAGTCTGAAATTTCATGGTATCACGTTGTTTGGGATATATTGGATTACTTGGGTGCTTTGCCGAATCTATTTGAGTCTGAAATTTTGTCACAATATAGAAACTTGAGGTAGCATAACGTGGGCGTTGAATTTTTGTCATTCTAAGCTCTAAATAAAAAGATACATACGATTTAGTGTGGATATGTCAAGTTGATTGGGCAGTTCAACTGATCACTATAAGCTGATCATTGGTGCTCGTTGAGTAAAGGCTTATAAGTAACACATAATGCATGCATCACGCAGTCTGGGATAGATTGGATTAATTAGAGGCTTAGTCCATTCTATTTAAGTCTGAAATTTTGTCATAGTATAAAAAATTGAGCTAGCATAACGTGGGCGTTGGATTCATGTCATTCTGAGCTTTAAATAAAAAGTTACAGACGATTTAGTGCGGACATGTCAAGTTGATTGGTCAGTTCAACTGATCATTCTAAGCTGATCATTGGTGCTCATTAAGTAAAGGCTTATAAGTGAAGCATAATGCATGAAATCACGCAGTTTGTAAAAGATTGGATTAGTTGGAGGCTTTGTCGTATCGATTTTGAGTCTGAAATTTTGTCATAATATTGAAAATTTAGCTAGCATAACGTGGGCGTTGGATTCATGTCATTATGAGCTCCAAATCAAAACTTACAAACGATTTGGTACGGACATGTCAAGTTGATTGGTCAGTTCAAATGATCATTCTAAGCTGATCATTGGTGCTCATTGAGTACAGGCTTGTAAGTGAAACATAATGCATGACATCACGCAGTTTGGGATAGATTGGATTACTTGGAGGCTTTGTTGCATCTATTTTAGTCTGAAAATTTTGTCACATTATAGAACAATGAGTTAGCATTACATGGGCGTTGGATTCATGTCATTCTGAGCTCTAAATCAAAAGTTACGGACGATTTAGTGCGCACATGTCAAGTTGATTGGTCAGTTCAACTGATCATTCTTAGGTGATCATTGGTGCTCATTGAGTAAAGGTTTATAAATGAACCACAATGCATGACATCACGAAGTTTGGGATAGATTGGATTACTTGGAGGCTTTGTCGTATTGGTTTGAGTCTAAAATTTTGTCATATTATAGAAAATTGAGCTAGCATAATGTGGGGGTTGGATTCATGTCATTATGAGCTCTAAATCAAAACTTACGACGATTTAGTGTGTACATATCAAGTTGATTAGTCAGTTCAAATGATCATTCTAAGCTGATCATTGGTGCTTATTGAGTAAAGGCTTATAAGTGAAGCATAATGCATGGCTTCACGTAGTTTGGGAAAGATTGAATTATTTGGATGCTTTGTCATATCTATTTGAGTCTGAAAATTTTGTCATAGTATAGAAAATTGAGCTAGCATAACGTGGGCGTTGGATTCATGTCATTATGAGCTCTAAATCCAAACTTACGGACGATTTAGTGCGCACATGTCAAGTTAACTGGTCAGTTCAAATGAAAATTCTAAGCTGATCATTGGTGCTCATTGAGTAAAGTCTTATAAGTGAAGAATAATGAATGACATCATGCAGTTCGAAATAGATTGGATTACTTGGAGGCTTTGTCGTATCTATTTGAGTCTGAACTTTTGTCATAGCATAGAAAATTGAGCTAGCATAACTTTGCGTTGGATTCATCTCATTATGAGCTCTAAATCAAAACTTACAGATGATGAGTAAAGGCTTATAAGTGATGCATAATGCATGGCATCACGCAGTTTGGGATAGAGTGGATTACTCTGAGGCTTTGTCGTATGTATTTGAGTCTGAAAATTTGTCATTGTATAGAAAATTGAGCTACCATAAAGAGGGCATTGGATTCATGTCATTCTGAGCTCTAAATCAAAAGTTACGGACTATTTATGCGGACATTTCAAGTTGATTGATCAGTTCAAAATGATCATTTTAAGCTGATCACTGGTGCTCATTGAGTAAAGGTTTATAAGTGAAGCACAATGCATGGCATCACACAGTTTGGGATAGATTGGATTTTTGGGAGGTTTGGTCGTATCTATTTGAGTCTGAAAATTTGTCATTGCATAGAAAATTGAGCTAGGATAACGTGGGCATTGGATTCATGTCATTCTTAGCTCTAAATAAAAATTGACCGACGATTTAGTGCGGACATGTTAAGTTGATTGGTCAGTTCAAATGATCATTCTAAGCTGATCATTGGTGCACATTGAGTAAATACTTATAAGTGAATCATAATGCATGGCATCACGCATTTTGGGATAGATTGGATTACTTTGAGGCTTTGTCGAATCTATTTGAGTCTGAAATTTTATCACAATATAGAAAATTTAGCTAGAATAACGTGGGCGTTGGATTCATGTCATTATGAGCTTTAAATCCAAACTTACGGACGATTTAGTGCGTACATGTCAAGTTGATTGGGAAGTTCAACTGATCGTTTTAAGCTGATCATTGATGCTCATTGAGTAAAGGCTTCTAAGTGAAGCATAATGCATGACATCACACAGTTTGGGATAGATTGGATTACTTGGAGGCTTTGTCGTATCTATTTAAGTCTGAAAATTTTGTCATAGTATAGAAACTTGAGCTAGCATAACGTGGGCGTTGGATTCTTGTCATTATGAGCTCTAAATGAAAACTTATGGACGATTTAGTACGGACATGTCAAGTTGATTGGTCAGTTCAAATGATCATTTGTGCTCATTGAGAAAACGCTTATAAGTGAAGCATAATGCATGGCATCATGCAGTTGGGATAGATTGGATTAGTTGGAGGCTTTGTCGTATCTATTTGAGTCTGAAAATTTGTTATTGTACAGAAAATTGAGCAACCATATCGTGGGCATTGGAGTCATGTCATTCTGAACTCTAAATCAAAAAATACGTACGATTTATGAGTACTTGTCTAGTGGATTGATCAGATCAGATGATCATTCTAATCTGATCATTGGTGCTCACGGAGTAAAAGCTTATAAGTGAAGCATAATGCATGACATCATGCAGTTTGAAATAGATTGGATTGCTTGGAGGCTTTGTGGTATCTATTTGAATCTGAAATTTTGTCATAGTATAGAAAATTGAGCTAGCATAACATGGGTGTGTGATTCATGTAATTATGAGCTCTAAATCAAAACATAGGGACGATTTAGTGCTGACATATAGAGTTGATTGGTGCTCATTGAGAAAGGCTTGTAAGTGAAGCATAATGCATGACATCACGCAATTTGTGATAGATTGGATTTCTTGGAGGCTTTGTCATATCTATTTGAGTCTGAAAATTTTGGTCATAATATAGAAAATTGGGCTAGCATAACGTGGGCGTTGGATTCATGTCATTATGAGCTCTAAATCAAAACTTAATGACGATTTAGTGCGGACATGTCAATTTAATTGGTTAGTTCAAATGATCATTCTAAGCTGATCATTGGTGCTATTGAGTAAAGGCTTATAAGTGGAGAATAATGCATGACATCATGCAGTTCGGGATATATTGGATTACTTGGAGGCTTTGTCGTATCTATTTGAGTGTGAAATTTTGTCACAGCATAGAAAATTGAGCTAGCATAACATAGCGTTGGATTCATGTCATTATGACCTCTAAATCAAAACTTACGGATGATTTAGTGCGGACATGTCAAGATGATTGGTCAGTTCAAATAATCATTCTAAGCTGATCATTGGTGCTCATTGAGTATAGGCTTATAAGTGAAGCATAATGCATGATATCACGCAGTTATGGATAGATTGGATTACTTGAAGGCTTTATCGTATCTATTTGAATCTGAAAATTTGTCATTGTACAGAAAATTTAGTTAGCATTACATGGGCATTAGATTCATGTCATTATTAGCTCTAAATCAAAAGTTGCGGACGATGTAGTGCGAACATCTCAAGTTGATTGGTCAGTTCAACTGATAATTCTAAGTTGATCATTGGTGCTCATTGAGTACAGGCTTGTAAGTGAAGAATAATGCATGACATCAGGCAGTTTGGGATAGACTGGATTATTTGGATGCTTTGTCGTATCTATTTGATTCTGAAATTTTGTCATAGTATAGAAAATTTAGCTACCATAACGTGGGCATTGGATTCATGTCATTATGAGGTCTAAATCAAAACTAACAGACGATTTAGTGCGGACATGTCAAGTTGATTGGTCATTTCAAATAATCATTCTAAGCTGATCATTGGTGCTCATTGACTAAAAGCTTGTAAGTGAACCATAATGCATGACATCACACAATGTGGGATAGATTGGATTACTTGGAGGCTTTGTCGTATGAATTTGAGTCTGAAAATTTCTTCATAGTATAGAAAATTGAGTTAGCATAACATGGGCGTTGGATTCATGTCATTATGAGCTCTATATCAAAACTTTCTGACGATTTAGTGCAGACATGTCAAGTTGATTGGTCAGTTCAAATGATCATTCTAAGCTGATCATTGTTGCTCATTGACTAAAGGCTTGTAAGTGAAGCATAATGCATTACATCACGCAGTTTGGAATATATTGCATTATTTGGATGCTTTGTCGTATCTATTTGAGTCTGAAATTTTGTCATAGTATAAAAAATTGAGCTACGATAACGTGGGCGTTGGATTCATGTCATTATGAGCTCCAAATCAAAACTTACAAACGATTTAGTGCGAACATGTAGAGTTGATTGGTCAGTTCAAATGATCATTCTAAGCTGTTCATTGGTGCTCATTGAGTAAAGGCTTATAAGTGAAGCATAATATATGGCATCACGCTGTTTGGGATAGATTGGATTACTTGGAGGCATTGTCGTATGTATTAGAGTCTGAAATTTTGTCATTGTATGTAATATTGAGCTGGCATAACATGGGCGTTGGATTCATGTCATTATGAGCTCTAAATCAAAACTTACGTACGATTAGGTGTGGACATCTCAAGTTGATTGGTCAGTTCAAATGATCTTTCTGAGCTGATCATTGGTGCTCATTGAGTAAAGGCTTGTAAGTGAAGCATAATGCACAACATCACGCAGTTTGGGATAGATTGGATTATTTGGAGGCTTTGTCGTATCTATAATAGTCTGGAAAGTTTGTCATATTATAGAACATTGAGTTAGCATTACATGGGCGTTGGATTCATGTCATTGTGAGCTCTAAATCAAAAATTACGGACGATTTAATGCGGACATCTCAAGTTGATTGATAAGTTCAAATGATCATTCTAAGCTGATCATTGGTGCTCATGGAGTAAAGGCTTGTAATTGAACCATAATACATTACATCACGTAGTTTAAGATAGATTGGATTATTTGGATGATTTGTTGTATCGATTTGAGTCTGAAATTCATGGTATCACGTTGTTTGGGATATATTGGATTACTTGGTGGCTTTGCCGAATCTATTTGAGTCTGAAATTTTGTCACAATATAGAAAACTGAGGTAGCATAACGTGGGCGTTGATTTTTTGTCATTCTACGCTCTAAATAAAAAGATACATACGATTTAGTGCGGATATGTCAAGTTGATTGGGCAGTTCAACTGATCACTATAAGCTGATCATTGGTGCTCGTTGAGTAAAGGCTTATAAGTAACACATAATGCATGCATCACGCAGTCTAGGATAGATTGGATTAATCGGAGGCTTTTTCCAATCTATTTAAGTCTGAAATTTTGTCATAGTATAAAAAATTGAGCTAGCATAACGTGGGCGTTGAATTTATGTCATTTTGAGCTTTACATAAAAAGTTACAGACGATTTAGTGCGGACATGTCAAGTTGATTGGTCAGTTCAACTGATCATTCTAAGCTGATCATTGGTGCTCATTGAGTAAAGGCTTATAAGTGAAGCATAATGCATCACATCACGCAGTTGGATTAGTTGGAGGCTTTGTCGTATCGATTTGAGTCTGAAAGTTTTTCATAATATTGAAAATTGAGCTAGCATAACGTGGGCGTTGGATTCATGTCATTATGAGCTCTGAATCAAAACTTACGGACGATTTAATGCGATATGTCAAGTTGATTGGTCAGTTCAAATGATCATTCTAAGCTGATCATTGGTGCTCATTGAGTAAAGGCTTATAAGTGAAGCATAATGCATGGCATCACATAGTTTGGGATAGATTGGATTACTTGGAGGCTTTGTCATATCTATTTGAGTCTGAAATTTTGTCAGAGTATAGAAAATTTAGCTACCATAACGTGGGCATTGGAATCATGTCATACTGAGCTCTAAATCAAATGTTACGGAAGATTTAATGCGTACATGTCAAGTGTATTGGTCAATTCAAATGATCATTCTAATATGATTATTGGTGCTCATTGAGTAAAGGCTTATAAGTGATGCATAAGATATGCCATCACGCAGTTCGGGATAGATTTGATTATTTGGAGGCTTTGTCATATCTATTTGAATCTGAAAATTTGTCATTGTATAGAAAATTGAGTTACCATAACATAGGCATTGGATTCATGTTATTCTGAGCTCTAAATCAAAAGTTACGGATGATTTAGTGCCGACATGTCAAGTTCATTGGTCAGTTCAAATGATCATTCTAAACTGATCATTGGTGCGCATTGACTAAAGGCAAATAAGTGAAGTATAATGCATGGCATCACGTTGTTTGGGATAGATTGGATTGCTTGGTTGCTTTGTCGAACCTATTTGAGTCTGAAATTTTGTCACAATATAGAAAATTGAGGTAGCATAACGTGGGCGTTGGATTTTTGTCATTCTAAGCTCTAAATAAAAAGTTACATACGATTTAGTGCGGATATGTCAAGTTGATTGAGCAGTTCAACTGATCATTCTGAACTGATCATTGGTGCTCGTTGAGTAAAGGCTTATAAGTGACGCATAACGCATGACATTACGCAGTTTGGGATAGATTGGATTAATCGGAGGCTTTGTCGTATCTATTTAAGTCTGAAATTTTGTCATACTTTAGAAAAAATTAAGCTAGCATAACGTGGGCGTTGGATTCATGTCATTATGAGCTCTAAATCAAAAGTTACGGACGATTTAGTTCGGACATGTGAAGTTTATTGGATAGTTCAACTGATCATTCTAAGCTGATCACTGGTGCTCATTGAGTAAAGGCTTATAATTGAAGCATAATGCATGACATCACGCAATATGGGATAGATTGGATTACTTGGAGGCTTTTTCGTATCGATATGAGTATGAAATTTTGGCATAGTTTAGAAAATTGAGCTAGCATAACGTGGGCGTTGGATGTATGTCATTCCGAGCTATAAACCAAAAGTTACGGAAGTTTTATTGCGGACATGTCAAGTGGATTGGTCAGTTCAAATGATCATTCTAAAATGATCATTGGTGCTCATTGAGTAAAGGCTTATAAGTGAAGTATAATGCATGGCATCACGTTGTTTGGGATAGATTGGATTACTTGGTGGCTTTGTCGAATCTATTTGAGTCTGAAATTTTGTCACAATAAAGAAAACTGAGCTAGCATAACGCGGGCGTTGGATTTTTGTCATTCTAAGCTCTAAATAAAAAGTTACATACGATTTAGTGCGGATATGTCAAGTTGATTGGGCAGTTCAGCTGATCATTCTGAACTGATCATTGGTGCTCGTTGAGTAAAGGCCTATAAGTGACGCATAACGCATGAAATTACGCAGTTTGGGATAGATTGGATTAATCGGAGGCTTTGTCGTATCTATTTAAGTCTCAAATTTTGTCATTGTATAGAAAATTGAGCTAGCATAACGTGGGCGTTAGATTCATGTCATTATGAGCTCTAAATCAAAAGTTACGGACGATGTAGTTCGGACATGTGAAGTTTTTGGGATAGTTCAACTGATCATTCTAAGCTGATCACTGGTGCTCATTGAGTAAAGGCCTATAAGTGAAGCATATTGCATGACATCATGCAATTTGGGATAGATTGGATTACTTGGAGGCATTTTCGTATCGATATGAAGTATGAAATTTTGTCATAGTTTAGAAAATTGAGCTAGCATAACGTGGGCGTTGGATGTATGTCATTCCGAGCAATAAACCAAAAGTTACAGACGATTTATTGCGGACATGTCAAGTTGATTGGTTAGTTCAAATGATCATTCTAAGCTGATCATTGGTTCTCATTGAGTAAAGACTTATAAGTGAAGCGTAAGATATGGCATCACGCAGTTCGGGATAGATTGGGTTACTTGGACGCTTTCTCATATCTAGTTGAGTCCGAAAATATGTCATTGTATAGAAAATTGGGTTACCATATTATAGGCATTGGATTCATGTCATTCTGAGCTCTAAATCAAAAGTTACGGACGATTTATTGCTGACATGTCAAGTTGATTGGTCAGTTCAAATGATCATTCTAAACTGATCATTGGTGCTCATTGAGTAAAGGCTTATAAGTGAAGCATAATGCATGGCATCACGCAGTTTGGGATAGATTGGATTACTTGGTGGCTTTGTCGAATCTATTTGAGTCTGAAATTTTGTCACAATATAGAAAATTGAGGTTATCGTCATTCTACTAAAAAAAAGTTATGATTGGATTTCTTGGAGGCTTTGTTGTATCTATTTCAGTTGAAATTTTTTCATAGTATAGAAAATTGAGCTACCATAACGTGGGCGTTGGATTCATGTCATTGTGAGGTCTAAATATAAAGGTACGGACGATTTATTGCAGACATGTCAAGTTGATTGGTCAGTTCAAAGGATCATTTTAAGCTGATCATTGGTGCTCATTTAGTAAAGGCTTATAAGTGAAGCATAATGCATGGCATCACGCAGTTTGGGATAGATTGGATTACTTGGAGGCTTTGTCGTATCTATTTGAGTCTGAAAGAATGTCATAGTATAGAAAATTGAGCTAGCATAACGTGGCGATTCATGTCACTATGATAAACCAAAGTTACGAACTATTTAGTGGGACATGTCAAGTTGATTGGTCAGTTCAAATCATCAATCTAAGCTGATCATTGGTGTCATTGAGTAAAGGCTTATAAGTGAAGCATAATGCATGGCATTACCCAATTTGGGATAAATTGGATTACATCGTTTCTATTTGATCTGAAATATTGTATAGAAATTCAGCTAGCATAACACGGCATTGGATTTATGTCATTAGAGCTTTAAATCAAAGTTACGGACGATTTAGTGCGGACATGTCAAGTTGATTGGTCAGTTCAAATCATCAATCTAAGCTGATCATTGGTGCTCATTGAGTAAAGGCTTATAAGTGAAGCATAATGCATAGCATTACGCAGTTTGGGATAAATTGGATTACTTGAGGATTTGTCGTTTCTATTTGAGTCTGAAATATTGTCATAGTGTAGAAAATTGAGCTAGCATAACGTCGGCGTTGGATTCATGTCATTCGGAGCTTTAAATCAGAAGTTACGGACGATTTAGTGTGGATATGTCAAGTTGATTGGTCAGTTCAAATGATCATTCTAAGCTGATCATTGGTGCTCATTGAGTAAAGGCTTATAAGTGAAGCATAATAGATGGCATCACGCAGTTTGGGATAGATTGGATTACTTGGAGCTTTTGTCGTATCTATTTGAGTCTAAAAAATTGTCATTGTATAGAAAATTGGGCTAGCATAACATGGGCGTTGGATTCATGTCATTCTGAGCTTTAAATTAGAAGTTACGGACGATTTAATGCGGACATATCAAGTTCATTGGTCAGTTCAAATGATTATTCTAAACTGATCATTGGCGCTAATTGAGTAAAGGCTTATAAGTGAAGCATAATGCATGGCATCACGCAGTTTGGGATAGATTAAATTACTTGGAGGCTTTGTCGTATCTGTTTGAGTCTGAAACAATTATAATAGTATAGAAAATTGATCTAGTATAACGTGGGCGTTGGAGTCATGTCATTCTGAGCTTTAAATCAGAAGTCATAAACAATTTAGTATGGACATGTCAAGTTGATTGGTCAGTTCAAATGATCATTCTAAGCTGATCATTGGTGCTCATTGAGCAAAAGCTTATAAGTGAAGCATAAGGCATGGCATCACGCAGTTTGGGATAGATTGGATTAGTTGGAGGCTTCGTCGTATCTATTTGAGTCTGAAACAATTGTCATAGTATAGAAAACTGAGCAAGCATAACGTCGGCGTTGGATTCATGTCATTCTGAGCTCCAAATCAAAAGTTACAGACGATTTAGTGCGGACATGTCAAGTTGATTGGTCAGTTCAAATGATCACTCTAAGCTGATCACTGGTGCTCATTGAGTAAAGGCTTATAAGTGAAGCATAATGCATGGTATCATGCAGTTTGGGGTAGATTAAATTACTTGGAGGCTTTGTTGTATCTATTTGAATCTGAAAAAATTGTGATAGTATAGAAAATTGAGCTAGCATAACGTGGGCGTTCGATTCATGTCATTCAGAGCTCTAAATCAAAAGTTACATACAATTTAGTGCGGACATGTCAAGTTGATTCTTCAGTTCAAATGATCATTCTAAGCTGATCATTGGTGCTCATTGAGTAAAGACTTATAAGTGAGGCATAATGCATGGCATCATGCAGTTTGGGATAGGTTGGATCACTTGGAGGCTTTGTCTAATCTATTTGAGTCTGAAAAATTGTCATAGTATAGAAAATTGAGCTAGTATAACGCGGGCGTTGGATTCATGTCATTCTGAGCTCCAAATCAAAAGTTACTAACGATTTAGTGCGGACATGTCAAGTTGATTGGTCAGTTCAAATGATCAATCTAACCATGATCATTGGTGCTCATTGAGTAAAGGCTTATAAGTGAAGCATAATGCATAGCATCACGCAGTTTGGGATAGATTGCATTACTCGGATGCATTGTCGTATATATTTGAGTCTGAAAAATTGTCATAGTATAGAAAACTGAACTAGCATAACGTGGGTGTTGGATTCATGTCATTCTGAGCTTTAAATAAGAAGTGACGAACGATTTAGTGAAAACATGTCAAGTTGATTGGTCAGTTCAAATGATCATTCTAAGCTGATCATTGGTGCTAATAGAGTAAAGGCTTATAAGTGAAGCATAATGCATAGCATCACGAAGTTTGGGATAGATTGGATTACTTGGAGTCTTTGTCGTATCTATTTTAGTCTGAAAGATTGTCATAGTATAGAAAATTGATCTAGCATAACGTGGGCATTGGATTCATGTCATTCTGATCTTTAAATCAGAAGTTACGGACGATTTATTGCGGATATGTAAAGTTGATTGGTCAGTTCAAATTATCATTCTAAGCTGATGATTGGTGGTCATTGAGTAAAGGCTTATAAGTGAAGCATAATGCATGGCATCACGCAGTTTGGGATAGATTAAATTACTAGGAGGCTAAGTCGTATCTATTTGAATCTGAAAAAATTGTCATAGTATAGAAAATTCAGCTAGCATAACGTGGGCGTTGGATTCATGTCATTTAGAGCTCTAAATCAAAAGTTACAACAATTTAGTGCGGACATGTCAAGTTGAATGGTCAGTTCAAATGATCAATCTAAGCTGATCATTGTTGCTCATTGAGTAAAGGCTTATAAGTGAAGCATAATGCATGGCATCAAGCAGTTTGGGATAAAATGGTTTACTTGGAGGCTTTGTCGTATCTATTTGAGTCTGAAATTTTGTTACAATATAGAAAATTTAGCTAGAATAATATGGGCGCTGGATTCATGTCATTGTGAGCTCTAAATAGAAAGTTAAAGACGAGTACGGACATATCTAGCTGATTGGTCAGTTCAAATGATCATTCTAAGCTGATCATTGGTGCTTATTGAGTAACGGCTTATAAGTGAAGCGTAATGCATGGCATCACACAGTTTTGGATAGATTGGTTTACTTGGAGGCTTTGTCGTATCTATTTTGAGTCTGAAATTTTGTCACAATATAGAAAATTGAGCTAGCATAACGTGGGCGTTGGATTCATGTCATTATAAGCACTAAATAAAAGTTATAGACGATTTAGTGCGGACATGTCAAGTTGATGTGTCAGTTCAAATGATCATTCTAAGCTGATCATTGGTGCTCATTGAGAAGCATAATACATGGCATCACGCAGTTTGGGACAGATTGGATTACTTGGAGCCTTTGTCGTATCTATTTGAGTCTGAAAAACTGTCATAGTATAGAAAATGGAGCTAGCATAACGTGGGTGTTGGATTCATGTCATTCTGAGCTCTGAATCAAAAGTTACTGACGATTTAACGCGGACATGTCAAGTTGATTGGTCAGTTCAAATGATTATTCTAAATTGATCATTGGTGCTGATTGAGTAAAGGCTTATAAGTGAAGCATAATGCATGGCATCACGCAGTTTGGGATAGATTAAGTTACTTGGAGGCTTTGTCGTATCTATTTGAGTCTGAAAAAATTATAATAGTACAGAAAACTGATATAGTATAACGTGGGCGTTGTCGTATCTACTTGGAGGCTTTGTCGTATCTATTTGAGCCATGTCATTCTGAGCTTTAAATCAGAAGTTATAGACAATTTAGTACGGACTTGCCAAGTAGATTGGTCAGTTCAAATGATCATTCTAAGCTGTCATTGGTGCTCATTGAGCAAAGGCTTATAAGTGAAGCATAATGCATGGCATCACGCAGTTTTAGATAGATTGTTTTACTTGGAGGCGTTGTCGTATCTATTTGAGTCTGAAACGATTGTCATAGTATAGAAAACTGAGCAAGCATAACGTGGGCGTTGGATTCATGTCATTCTGAGCTCCAAATCAAAAGTTACAGACGATTTAGTGCGGACATGTGAAGTTGATTGGCCAGTTCAAATGATCACTCTAAGCTGATCATTGGTGCTCATTGAGTAAAGGCTTATAAGTGAAGCATAATGCATGGTATCACGCAGTTTGGGGTAGATTAAATTACTTGGAGGCTTTGTTGTATCTATTTGAATCTGAAAAAAATTGTCATAGTATAGAAAATTGAGCTAGCATAACGTGGGCGTCGGATTCATGTCATTCGGAGCTCTAAATCAAAAGTTACATACAATTTAGTGCGGACATGTCAAGTCGATTGTTCAGTTCAAATGATCATTCTAAGCTGATCATTGGTGCTCATTTAGTAAAGGCTTATAATTGAGGCATAATGCATGGCATCACGCAGTTTGGGATAGATTGGATCACTTGTCTAATCTATTTGAGTCTGAAAAAATTATAATAGTATAGAAAACTGATCTAGTATAACGTGGGCGTTGGAGTCATGTCATTCTGAGCTTTAAATCAGAAGTTATAAACAATTTAGTACGGACATGTCAAGTTGATTGGTCTGCTCAAATGATCATTTTAAGCTGATCATTGGTGCTCATTGAGCAAAAGTTACAGGCGATTTAGTGCGGACTTGTCAAGTTGATTGGACCATTCAAATGATAATTCTAAGCTGATCATTGGGGCTTATTGAGTAACAGCTTATAAGTGAAGCATAATGCATGCCATCACGTAGTTTTAGATAGATTGGTTTACGAGGTTGCTTTGTCGTATCTCTTTGAGTCTGAAATTTTGTCACAATATAGAAAATTGAACTAGCATAACGTGGGCGTTGGATTTATGTCATTCTAAGCTCTAAATCAAAAGTTACAAATGATTGAGTGCGGACATGTCGTGTTGATTGATCAGTTCAAATGATCATTCTAAGCTGATCATTGGTGCTTATTGAGTAACAGCTTATAAGTGAAGCATAATGCATGGCATCACGCAGTTTTGGATAGATTGATTTACTTGGAGGCTTTGTCGTATCTATTTGAGTCTGAAATTTTTCATGTATAAAAAATTTAGCTACCATATCATGGGTGTTGATTCATGTCATTGTGAGGTCTAAATCAAAAGTTACGGACGATTTAGTGCGGACATGTCAAGTTGATTGGTCAGTTCAAAACGATCATTCTAAGCTGATCATTGGTGCTCATTGAGTAAAGGAGTAAGCATAATGCATGGCAACTCTCAGTTTCGGATAGATTGGATCACTTGGAAACTTTGACGTATCTATTTGACTCTAAAAAATTGTCATAGTATAGAAAATTGATCTAGCATAACGTGGGCATTGGATTCATGTCATTCTGAGCTCTGAATCAAAAGTTACAGACAATTTAGTGTGAACATGTCAAGTTGATTGGTCAGTTCAAATGATCATTTTAAGCTGATCATTGGCGCTTATTGAGTAACTATTATAAGTGAAGCATAATGCATTTCAACACGCTGTTTTGATAGATTGGTTTACTTGGAGGCTTTGTCGTATCTATTTGAGTCTGAAATTTTGTACAATATAGAAAATTGAGCTAGCATAACGTGGGCGTTGGATTCATGTCATTCTGAGCACTAAATGAAAAGTTACCGTTGATTTAGTTCAGACATGTCAAGTTAATTGGTCAAAAGATTATTCTAAGCTGATCATTGTGCTTATTGAGTAAGGCTTATAAGTGAAGCATAATGCATGGCAACTAGTTTTATAGATTGGTACTTGGAACTTTGACGTATCTATTTGATCTGAAAATTGTCACATTGAAAATTGAGCTAGCATAACGTGGGCGTTGGATTCATGTCATTCTGAGCAGTAAATCAAAAGTTACAGACGATTTAGTGACATGTCAGTTGTTTGGTCAGTTCAAATGCTGACCATTGGTTATTGAGTAACGGATTATAAGTGAAGCATAATGCATTTCATCACGCTGTTTTGGATAGAAAGTTTAGTTGGAGGCTTTGTCGTATCTATTTGAGTCTGAAATTTTGTCACAATATAGAAAATTTAGCTAGCATAACGTGGGCGTTGGATTCATGTCATTCTGAGAACTAAATCAAAAGTTACCGTTGATTTAATGCAGACATGTCAAGTTAATTGGTCAATTCAGATGATTATTCTAAGCTGATCATTGGTGCTTATTTAGTAACGGCTTATAAGTGAAGCATAATGCATGGCATCACGTAGTTTTAGATAGATTGGTTTACTTGGATTCTTTGACGTATCTATTTGAGTCCGATATTTTTCCACAATATAGAAAATTGAGCTAGCATAACATGGGCATTGGATTCATGTCATTCTGAGCAGTAAATCAAAAGTTACAGACGATTTAGTGCGGACACGTCATGTTGTTTGGTCAGTTCAAATGATAAATCTAAGTTGACCATTGGTGCTCATTGAGTAAAGGCTTATAAGTGGAGCATAATGAATGACATCACACAGTTTTGAGACGTATTGGTGTACTTGATGGCTTTGTCGTATCTATTTGAATTTGAAATTTTGTCACAATATTGAAAATTGAGCTAGCATAACGTGGGCGTTGGATTCATGACATTCTGAGCACTAAATCAAAAGTTATAGTTGATTTAGTGCAGACATGTCAAGTTGATTGGTCAGTCCAAATGATCATTTTAAGCTGATCTTTTGTGCTTATTGAGTAACGGCTTATAAGTGAAGCATAATGCATGGTGTCACGCAGTTTTGGATAGATTGGTTTACTTGGAGGCTTTGCTGTATCTATTTGAGTATGAAATTTCATCACAATATAGAATATTCAGCTAGCATAACGTGGGCTTTGGATTCATGTCATTCTGAGCACTAAATCAAAAGTTGCAGACGATTAAGTGCGGACATGTCAGGTTGATTGGTTAGTCCCAATGATCATTCTAAGGTGATCATTGGTGATTATTGAGTAACGGCTTATAAGTGAAGCATAATGCATGCCATCACGTAGTTTTAGATAGATTGGTTTACGAGGAGGCTTTGTCGTATCTATTTGAGTCTGAAACTTTGTCAGAATATAGAAAATTGAGCTAGCATAACGTGGCCGTTGGATTTATGTCATTCTAAGCTGTAAATCAAAAGTTACAAACGATTGAGTGCGGACATGTCGTGTTGATTGGTCAGTTCAAATGATCATTCTAAGCTGATCAATGGTGCTTATTGAGTAACGGCTTATAACTGAAGCATAATGCATGGCATCACGCAGTTTTGGATAGATTGATTTACTTGGAGGCTTTTTCGTATCTATTTGAGTTTTAAATTTTGTCACAATATAAAAAATTGAGGTAGCATAACGTAGGAGTTGGATTCATGTCATTCTGAGCACTAAATCAAAAGTTACGGACGATTTAATGCGGACATGTGAAGTTGATTGGTCAGTTCAAGTGATCATTCTAAGTTGTTCATTGGTGCTCATTGAGTAAATCCTTATAAGTGAAGCATAATGCATGACATCACGGAGTTTGGGAATGATTGGATTTCTTGGAGGCTTTGTCATATCTATTTGAGTCTGAACTTTTTTCATAGTATAAAAAATTTAGCTACCATATCATGGGTGTTGATTCATGTCATTGTGAGGTCTAAATCAAAAGTTACAGACGATTTAGTGCGGACATGTCAAGTTGATTGGACAGTTCAAACGATCATTCTAAGCTGATCATT
Organism: Pugionium dolabratum; assembly: GCA_018901945.1. NCBI lineage: Eukaryota > Viridiplantae > Streptophyta > Magnoliopsida > Brassicales > Brassicaceae > Pugionium > Pugionium dolabratum. Next base: position 812,186 of record JAEVFF010000083.1, on the reverse strand, counting down.
GGTGCTCATTGAGTAAAGGCTTATAAGTGAAGCATAATGCATGGCAACTCTCAGTTTCGGATAGATTGGATCACTTGGAAACTTTGACGTATCTATTTGACTCTAAAAAATTGTCATAGTATAGAAAATTGATCTAGCATAACGTGGGCATTGGATTCATGTCATTCTGAGCTCTGAATCAAAAGTTACAGACAATTTAGTGTGAACATGTCAAGTTGATTGGTCAGTTCAAATGATCATTTTAAGCTGATCATNGCGTTGGATTTATGTCATTCTAAGCTCTAAATGAAAAGTTACAAACGATTTAGTGCGGACATGTCGTGTTGATTGGTCAGTTCAAATAATCATTCTAAGCTGATCATTGGTGCTTATTGAGTAATGGCTTATAAAGCATAATGCATGGCATCAAGCAGTTTTGGATAGATTGATTTACTTGGAGGCTTTTTCGTATCTATTTGAGTCTAAAATTTTGTCACAATATAAAAATATTGAGGTAGCATAACGTGGGCGTTGGATTCATGTCATTCTGAGCACTAAATCAAAAGTTACGGATGATTTAATGCAAAGATGTGAAGTTTATTGGTCAGTTCAAATGATCATTCTAAGTTGTTCATTGGTGCTCATTGAGTAAAGCCTTATAAGTGAAGCATAATGCATGACATCACGCAGTTTGGGAATGATTGGATTTCTTGGAGGCTTTGTCGTATCTATTTGAGTCTGAAATTTCTTCATAGTATAAAAAATTTAGCTACCATATCGTGGTTGTTGGATTCATGTCATTGTGAGGTCTAAATCAAAAGTTACGGACGATTTAGTGCGGACATGTCAAGTTGATTGGTCAGTTCAAACGATCATTCTAAGCTGATCATTGGTGCTCATTGAGTAAGGGCTTATAAGTGAAGCATAATGCATGGCAACTCTCAGTTTCGGATAGATTGGATCACTTGGAAGCTTTGACGTATCTATTTGACTCTGAAAAATTGTCATAGTATAGAAAATTGAGCTAGCATAACGTGGGCGTTGGATTCATGTCATTCTGAGCTCTGATTCAAAAGTCATTCTGATCATTGGTGCTTATTGAGTAACGGATTATAAGTGAAGCATAATGCATTTCATCACGCTGTTTTGGATTGATTTGTTTACTTGGAGGCTTTGTCGTATCTATTTGAGTCTGAAATTTTGTCACAATATAGAAAATTGCGCTAGCATAACGTGGGCGTTGGATTCATGTCTTTCTGAGAACTAAATCAAAAGTTAAGACGATTTAGTGCGGACATGTCAAGTTGATTGGTCAGTTCAAATGATCATTTTAAGGTGATCATTGGTGCTTACTAAGTAACGGCTTATACGTGAGCATAATGCATGGCATCACGCAGTTTTGGATAGATTGGTTTACTTGGAGGCTTTGTCGTATCTATTTGAGTCTGAAATTTCGTCACAATATAGAAAATTGAGCTAGCATAACGTGGGCGTTGGATTCATGTCATTCTGAGCACTAAATCAAAAGTTAAGACGATTTAGTGCGGACATGTCAAGTTGATTGGTCAGTTCAAAAGATCATTTTAAGGTGATCATTGGTGCTTATTGAGTAACGGCTTATACGTGAAGTATAATGCATGGCTTCACGCAGGTTTGGATAGATTGGTTTACTTGGAGGCTTTGACGTATCTATTTGAGTATGAAATTTCGTCACAATATAGAAAATTGAGCTAGCATAACGTGGGCGTTGGATTCATGTCATTCTGAGCACTAAATCAAAAGTTACAGACGATTTAGTGCATACATGTCAAGTTGATTTGTCAGTTCAAATGATCATTCTAAGCTGATCATTGGTGCTTATTGAGTAACGGTTTATAAGTTAAGCATAATGCATGGCATCACGCAGTTTTGGATAGATTGGTTTACTTGGACGCTTTGTCATATCTATTTGAGTCTGAAATTTTGTCACAATATAGAAAATTGAGCTTGCATAACGTGGGCGTTGGATTTATGTCATTCTAAATTCTAAATGAAAAAGTTAAAAACGATTTAGTTCGGACATGTCATGTTGATTGGTCAGTTCAAATGATCAATCTAAGTTGACCATTGGTGCTCATTGAGTAACAGCTTATAAGTGAAGCATAATGCATGGCATCACGCAGTTCGGGATAGATTGATTTACTTGAACCCTTTTTCGTATCTGTTTTAGTCTAAAATTTTGTCACAATATAGAAAATTGAGCTAGCATAAGGTGGGCGTTGGATTCATGTAATTCTGAGCTCTAAATCAAAAGTTATGGATGGTTTGGTGCGGACACGTCAGGTTGATTAGTTATTTCAAATGATCTTTCTAAGCTGATCGTTGGTGCTCATTGTGTAAAGCCTTATAAGTGAAGCATAATGCATGGCATCACGCAGTTTGGAAATGATTGGATTTCATGAAGGCTTTGTCGTATCTATTTGAGTCATAAATGTTTTCGTAGTATAAAAAATTGATCTACCATAACGTGGGCGTTGGAATCATGTCATTGTGAGGCCTAAATCAAAAGTTACGGACGATAATGCGGACATGTCAAGTTGATTGGTCAGTTAAAACGATTATTCTAAGCTGATCATTGGTGCTTATTGAGTAAAGGCTTATAAGTGAAGCATAATGCATAGCATCACGCAGTGTTGGATAGATTGGTTTACTTGGAGGCTTTGTTGTATCTATTTGAGACTGAAGTTTTGTCACAATATTGAAAATTGCGCTAGTATAACGTGGGCGCTGGATTCATGTCATTCTGAGCACTAAATCAAAAGTTACAGACAATTTAGTGCGGACATGTCAAGTTGATTGGTCAGTGCAAGTGATCATTCTAGGCTGATCATTGGTGCTTATTGAGTAACGGCTTATAAGTTAAGCATAATGCATGGCATCGTGCATTTTTGGATAGATTGGTTTACTTGGAGGTTTTCTCATATCTATTTGAGTAAGAAATTATGTCACAATATAGAAAATTGAGCTAGCATAACGTGGGCGTTGGATTCATGTCATTCTGAGCACTAATTCAAAAGTTACAGACGATTTAGTGCGGACATGTCAATTTGATTGGATAGTTCAAATGATCATTCTAAGCTGATCATTGGTGCTTATTGAGTAACGGCTTATAAGTGAGCATAATGCATGGCATCACGCAGTTTTGGATAGATTGTTTTACTTGAAGGCTTTGTCGTATCTATTTGAGTTTAAAATGTTGTTACAATATAGAAAATTGAGCTAGCATAACGTGGGCGTTGGATTCATGTCATTCTGAGCACTAAATCAAAAGTTACAGACGATTTAGTGCGGACATGTCAAGTTGATTGGTCAGTTCAAATGATCATTCTAAACTGATCATTGGTGCTTATTGAGTAACGGCTTATAAGTGAAGCATAATGCATGGCATCACGTAGTTTTAGATAGATTGGTTTACTAGGAGGCTTTGTATTATCTATTTGAGTCTAAAATTTTGTTACAATATAGAGAATTGAGCTAGCAGAACGTGGGCGTTGGATTTATGTCATTCTAAGCTCTAAATCAAAAGTTACAAACGATTTAGGGCGGACATGTCATGTTGATTGGTCAGTTCAAATGATCAATCTAAGTTGACCATGTGTGCTCATTGAGTAAAGGCTTATAAGTCAAGCATAATGCATGGCATCACGCAGTTTATGATAGATTGGTATACTTGAAACCTTTTTCGTATCTGTTTGAGTCTAATATTTTGTCACAATATAGAAAATTAAGCTAGCATAACGTGGGCGTTGGATTCAAGTCATTCTAAACTCTAAATCAAAAGATATGGATGGTTTAGTGCGGACACGTCAGGTTGATTAGTCATTTCAAATGATCATTCTAAGCTTATCATTGGTGCTCATTGAGTAAAGCTTATAAGCAAAGCATAATGCATGACATATCACAGTTTGGGATATATTGGATTACTTGGAGGCTTCGTCGTATCTATTTGAGTCTCAAAAATTGTCATAGTACATAAAATTGAGCTACCATAACGTGGGTGTTGGATCCATGTCATTATGAGGTCTAAATAAGAAGTTACGGATGATTTAGGGCGTTCATGTCAAGTTAATTGGTTAGTTCAAATGATCATTCTAAGCTGATCATTGGTGCTCATGGAGTAAAGGCTTATAATTGAAGCATAATGCATGGCATCTCACAGTTTTGGATAGATTGGATCACTTGTAGGCTTTGTCGTATCTATTTGATTCTGAAAAATTGTCATAGTATAGAAAATTGAGCTAGCATAACGTGGACGTTGGATTCATGTCATTATGAGCTCTAAATCAATAGTTACAAACGATTTTGTGCAGACATGTCAAGTTGATTGGTCAGTTCAAATGATCATTTTAAGCTGGTCTTTGGTGCTTATTGAGTAACGGCTTATAAGTGAAGCATAATGCATGGCATCACGCATTTTTGGATAGATTGGTTTACTTGGAGGCTTTGTTGTATCTATTTGAGACTGAAGTTTTGTCACAATATGAAAATTTCGTAGGTTATAACGTGGGCGTTTGGATCATTGTCATTTGAGCACTAAATCAAAAGTTCAGACGATTTGTGGGACATCCAACGTTGATTGGTCAGTGCAAATTGACATTCTAGGTTGATCATTGGTGCTTATTGAGTAATGCTTTTAAAGTTAAGCTAATGCATGGCATCGTGCAGTTTTTGGATGATTGGTTTACTTGGAGGTTTCTAATATCTATTTGTGTAAGGAAATTGTTCACAATATTAGAAATTGAGCTGCATAAACGTGGGCGTTGGATTCATGTTCATTCTGAGCAAACTAAATTTCAAAGTTACAGACGATTTAGTGCGGGATCATGTCAATTTTGTTGGATAGTTTCAAATTGATCAATTCTAAGGTGATCATTTGGTGGCTTTTATTGAGTAACGGCTGTATAAGTGAGATAATGCATGGCATCATGCAAGTTTTGCATAGATTGGTATTACTTGAAGGCTTTGTGTATTCTATTTGAGTCTGAAATTTTGTCCAAAGTATAGAAAAATTGAGTAGATAACGTGGGCGTTGGATTCATGTCATTCTGAGCACTAAATCAAAAGTTATGGACGATTTAGTGCCGACATGTCAAGTTGATTGGTCACTTCAAATGATCATTCTAAACTGATCATTGGTGCTTATTGAGTAACGGCTTATAAGTGAAGCATAATGCATGGCATCACGCAGTTTTAGATAGATTGGTTTACTTGAAGGCTTTCTCGTATCTATTTGAGTCTGAAATTTTGTTCACAATATAGAAAATTGAGCTAGCATAACGTGGGCGTTGGATTCATGTCATTCTGAGCACTAAATCAAAAGTTACAGACGATTTAGTGCGGACATGTCAAGTTGATTGGTCAGTTCAAATGATCATTCTAAGCTGATCATTGGTGCTTATTGAGTAACGGCTTATAAGTGAAGCATAATGCATGGCATCATGCAGTTTCAGATAGATTGGTTTACTTGGAGGCTTTGTCGTATCTATTTGAGTCTGAAATTTTGTCACAATATAGAAAATTGAGCTAGCATAACGTGGGCGTTGGATTTATGTCATTCTAAGCTCTAAATCAAAAGTTACAAACGATTTAGGGTGGACATGTCATGTTGATTGGTCAGTTCAAATGATCAATCTAAGTTGACCATTGGTGCTCATTGAGTAAAGGCTTATAAGTGAAGCATAATGCATGGCATCACGCAGTTTGGGATAGATTGGTTTACTTGAAACCTTTTTCGTATCTGTTTGAGTCTAAAATTTTGTCACAATATAGAAAATTGAGCTCACATAACGTGGGCGTTGGATTCATGTCATTCTGAGCTCTAAATCAAAAGTTATGGATGGTTTAGTGCGGACATGTCAGGTTGATTAGTCATTTCAAATGATCATTCTAAGCTGATCATTGGTGCTCATTGAGTAAAGGCTTATAAGCAAAGCATAATGCATGACATATGCAGTTTGGGATATATTGGATTACTTGGAGGCTTCGTCGTATCTATTTGAGTCTGAAAAATTGTCATAGTAAAACAAATTGAGCTACCATAACGTGGGTGTTGGATCATGTCATTTTGAGGTCTAAATAAGAAGTTACGGATATTTAGAGCGTTCATGTCAAGTTAATTGGTCAGTTCAAATGATCATTCTAAGCTGATCATTGCTGCTCTTTGAGTAAAGGCTATAATTGAAGCATAATGATGGCATCTCGCAGTTTCGGATAGATTGGATCACTTGTAGCTTTGTCGTATCTATTTGAGTCTGAAAATTTGTCATAGTATAGAAAATTGAGCTAGCATAAAGTGGGCGTTGGATTCATGTCATTCTGAGCTCTAAATCAAAAGTTACAGACGATTTTGTGCAGACATGTCAAGTTGATTGGTCAGTTCAAATGATCATTTTAAGCTGATCTTTGGTGCTTATTGAGTAACGGCTTTTAAGTGAAGCATAATGCATGGCATCACGTAGTTTTGGATATATTGGTTTACTTGGAGGCTTTGTTGTATCTATTTGAGTCTGAAGTTTTGTCACAATATAGAAAATTGCGCTAGTATAACGTGGGCGCTGGATTCATGTCATTCAGAGCACTAAATTAAAAGTTACAGACGATTTAGTGCGGACATGTCAAGTTGATTGGTTAGTGCAAATGATCATTCTAAGCTGATCATTGGGTCTTATTGAGTAAGGGCTTATAAGTTAACCATAATGCATGGCATCACACAGTTTTGGATAGATTGGTTTACTTGGAAGCTTTGTCGTATCTATTTGAGTCTGAAATTTTGTCACAATATAGAAAATTGAGCTAGCATAACGTGGGCGTTGGATTCATGTCATTCTGAGCACTAAATCAAAAGTTACGGACGATTTGGTGCCGACATGTCAAGTTGATTGGTCAGTTCAAATGATCATTCTAAGCTGATCATTGGTGCTTATTGAGTAACGGCTTATAAGTGAAGCATAATGCATGGCATCACGCAGTTTTAGATAGATTGGTTTACTTAGGAGGCTTTGTCGTATCTATTTGAGTCTGAAATTTTGTTACAATATAGAAAATTGAGCTAGCATAACGTGGGCGTTGGATTTATGTCATTCTAAGCTCTAAATCAAAAGTTACAAACGATTTAGTGCGGACATGTCGTGTTGATTGGTCAGTTCAATGATCAATCTAAGTTGACCATTGGTGCTCATTGAGTAAAGGCTTATAAGTGAAGCATAATGCATGGCATCACGCAGTTTGACTTGAAACCTTTTTCGTATCTGTTTGAGTCTAAAATTTTGTCACAATATAGAAAGTTGAGCTAGAAAACGTGGGCGTTGGATTCATGTCATTCTGAGCTCTAAATCAAAAGTTATGGATGGTTTAGTGCGGACACGTCAGGTTGATTAGTCATTTCAAATGATCATTCTAAGCTGATCATTGGTGCGCATTGCATGACATATGCAGTTTGGGATATATTGGATTACTTGGAGGCTTCGTCGTATCTATTTGAGTCTCAAAAATTGTCATAGTACAAAAAATTGAGCTACCATAACGTGGGTGTTGGATCCATGTCATTATGAGGTCTAAATAAGAAGTTACGGATGATTTAGAGCGTTCATGTCAAGTTAATTGGTTAGTTCAAATGATCATTCTAAGCTGATCATTGGTGCTCATTGAGTAAAGGCTTATAATTGAAGCATAATGCATGGCATCTCGCAGTTTCGGATAGATTGGATCACTTGTAGGCTTTGTCGTATCTATTTGATTCTGAAAAATTGTCATAGTATAGAAAATTGAGCTAGCATAACGTGGGCGTTGGATTCATGTCATTCTGAGCTCTAAATCAAAAAGTTACAAACGATTTTGTGCAGACATGTCAAGTTGATTGGTCAGTTCCAATGATCATTTTAAGCTGGTCTTTGGTGCTTATTGAGTAACGGCTTATAAGTGAAGCATAATGCATGGCATCACGCAGTTTTGGATAGATTGGTTTACTTGGAGGCTTTTTTGTATCTATTTGAGACTGAAGTTTTGTCACAATATTGGAAATTGCGCTAGTATAACGTGGGCGTTGGATTCATGTAATTCTGAGCACTAAATCAAAAGTTACAGACGATTTAGTGCGGACATGTCAAGTTGATTGGTGAGTGCAAATGATCATTCTAGGCTGATCATTGGTGCTTATTGAGTAACGGCTTATAAGTGAAGCTAATGCATGGCATCGTGCAGTTTTGGATAGATTGGTTTACTTGGAGGCTTTGTTGTATCTGTTTGAGACTGAAGTTTTGTCACAATATTGAAAATTGTGCTAGTATAACGTGGGCGTTGGATTCATGTCATTCTAAGCACTAATTCAAAAGTTACAGACGATTTAGTGCGGACATGTCAATTTGATTGGATAGTTCAAATGATCATTCTTAGCTGATCATTGGTGCTTATTGAGTAACGGCTAATAAGTGAGCATAATGCATGGCATCATGAAGTTTTGGATAGATTGGTTTACTTGAAGGCTTTGTCGTATCTATTTGAGTCACTTTAAAACAGTGTTTATAGAAAATTGAGCTAGCATAAAGTGGACGTTGGATTCATGTCATTCTGAGCACTAAATCAAAAGTTACAGACGATTTAGTGCGGACATGTCTAGTTGATTGGTCAGTTCAATTGATCATTCTAAGCTGATCATTGGTGCTTATTGAGTAACGGCTTATAAGTGAAGCATAATGCATGGCATCACGCAGTTTTAGATAGATTGGTTTACTAGGAGGCTTTGTCGTATCTATTTGAGTCTGAAATTCTGTCACAATATAGAAAATTGAGATAGCATAACGTGGGCGTTGGATTTATGTCATTCTAAGCTCTAAATCAAAAGTTACAAACGATTTAGTGCGGACATGTCATGTTTGATTGGTCAGTTCAAATGATCATTCTAAGCTGATCATTGGTGCTTATTGAGTAACGGCTTATAAGTGAAGCATAATGCATTGCATCACGCAGTTTTTGATAGATTGATTTACTTCGAGGATTTTTTGTACCTATTTGAGTCTGAAATTCTGTCACAATATAAAAAATTGAGCTAGCATAACGTGGGCATTGGATTCATGTCATTCTGAGCACTAAATCAAAAGTTACAGACAATTTCGTGCCGACATGTGAAGTTGATGGGTCAGTTCAAATGATCATTCTAAGCTGACCATTGGTGCTTATTGAGTAACGGCTTATAAGTTAAGCATAATGCATGGCATCACCCAGTTCTGGATAGATTGGTTTACTTGGAGGCTTTGTCGTATCTATTTGAGTTTGAAATTTTGTCACAATATAGAAAATTGAGTTAGCATAACGTGGGCTTTGGATTCATGTCATTCTGAGCACTAAATCAAAAGTTACAGACGATTTAGTGCGGACATGTCAGGTTGATTGGTCAGTTCAAATGATCATTCTTAGCTGATCATTGGTGCTTATTGAGTAACGGCTTATAAGTGAAGCATAATGCATGGCATCACGCAGTTTTAGATAGATCTGTTTACTAGGAGGCTTTTTCGTATCTTTTTGAGTCTGAAATTTTGTCACAATATAAAAAATTGAGCTAGCAGAACGTGGGCGTTGGATTCATGTCATTCTGAGCACTAAATCAAAAGTTACGGACGATTTAATGCGGACATGTCAAGTTGATTGGTCAGTTCAAATGATCATTCTAAGCTGTTCATAGGTGCTCATTGAGTAAAACCTTATAAGTGAAGCATTATGCATGCCATCACGCAGTTTGGGAATGATTGGATTTCTTGGAGGCTTTGTCGTATCTATTTGAGTCTGAAATTTTCTCATAGTATAAAAAATTTAGCTACCATAACGTGGGCATTGGATTCATGTCATTCTGAGCTCTGAACCAAAAGTTACAGACGATTTAGTGCGGACATGTCAAGTTGATTGGTCAGTTCAAATGATCATTCTAAGCTGATCAATGGTGCTCATTGAGTAAAGGCTTATAAGCAAAGCATAATGCATGACATATTGCAGTGTGGGATATATTGGATTACTAGGAGGCTTTGTCGTATCTATTTGAGTCTGAAAAATTGTCATAGTGTAAAAACTTGAGCTACATAACGTGGGTGTTGGATTCATGTCATTATGAGGTCTAAATAAGAAGTTACGGACGATTTTGAGCGTTCGTGTCAAGTTAATTGGTCAGTTCAAATGATCATTCTAAGCTTATCATTGGTGCTCATTGAGTAAAGGCTTATAAGTGAAAAATAATGCATGGCTTCACGCAGTTTTGGATAAATTGGTTTACATGGAGGCTTTGTCGTATCTATTTGAGTTTGAAATTTTTTCACAATATAGAAAATTGAGCTAGCATAATGTTGGCGTTGGATTCATGTCATTCTGATCTCTAAATCAAAAAGTTAGAGGCGATTTAGTGCGGATTTGTCAAGTTGATTGGACAGTTCAAATGATCATTCTAAGCTGATCATTGGTGCTTATTGAGTAACGGCATATAAGTGAGCATAATGCATGGCATCACGCAGTTTTGGATAGATTGGTTTACTTCAAGGCTTTGTCGTATCTATTTGAGTCTGAAAATTTGACACAACATAGAAAATTGAGCTAGCATAACGTGGGCGTTGGATTCATGTAATTCTGAGCACTAAATCAAAAGTTACAGACGATTTAGTGCGGACTTGTCAAGTTGATTGGTCAGTTCAAATGATCATTCTAAGCTGATCATTGGTGCTTATTGAGTAACGGCTTATAAGATAACCATAATGGATGGCATCACGCAGTTTTGGATAGATTGGTTTACTTGGAGGCTTTGTCGTACCTATTTGAGCCTAAAATTTTGTCACAGTATAGAAAATTGAGCTAGCATAACATGGGCATTGGATTCATGTCATTCTGTGCACTAAATCAAAAGTTACAAACGATTTAGTGCGGACATGTCAAGTTGATTGGACAGTTCAAATAATCATTCTAAGCTAATCATTGGTGCTTATTGAGTATAGACTTATAAGTGAAGCATAATGCATGGAATCACGGAGTTTTAGATAGACTGGTTTACTTGGAGGCTTTGTCGTATCTATTCGAGTCTGAAAAGTTGTCATAGTAAAAAAAATTGAGCTAGCACAACGTGGTCGTTGGATTCATGTCACTCTGAGCTCTAAATCAAAAGTTACAGCCGATTTAGTGCGTACATGTCAAGTTGATTGGTCAGTTCAAATGATCATTCTAAGCTGATCATTGGTGCTTATGGAGTAACGGCTTATTAGTGAAGCATAATGCATTGCATCACGCAGTTTTAGATTGATTGATTTACTAGGAGGCTTTGTCGTATCTATTTGAGTCTGAAATTAATGTCGCAATATAGAAAATTGAGCTAGCATAACGTGGGCGTTTGATTTATGTAATTCTGAGCTCTAAATCAAAAGTTACAAACGATTTAGTGCGGATATGTTGTGTTGAATGGTCAGTTCAAATGATCAATCTAAGTTGACAATTGGTGCTCATTGAGTAAAGGCGTATAAGTGAAGCATAATGCATGGTATTATGCAATTTGGGATAGATTGGTTTACTTGGAAGCTTTTTCGTATCTTTTTGAGTCTAAAATTTTGTCACAATATAGAAAATTGATCTAGCATAACGTGGGCGTTGGATTCATATCATTCTGAGCTTTAAATCAAAAGTGATGGATGATTAAGTGCTGACATGTCAATTTGATTAGTCATTTCAAATGGTTATTTTAAGCACAATATAGAAAATTGAGCTAGCATAACGTGGGCGTTGGATTCATATCATTCTGAGCTTTAAATCAAAAGTGATGGATGATTAAGTGCTGACATGTCAATTTGATTAGTCATTTCAAATGGTCATTTTAAGCTGATCATTGGTGCTCATTGAGTAAAGGCATATAAGCAAAGCATAAATGCATGGCATATCGCAGTTTGGAATATATTGGATTACTTGGAGGCTTCGTTGTATCTATTCGAGTCTGAAAATTTGTCATAGTATAGAAAATTGAGCTAGCATAACGTGGGTGTTGGATTCATGTCATTTTGAGCTTTAAATCAGAAGTTACGGATGATTTAGAACGTTCATGTCAAATTAATTGCTCAGTTCAAATGATCATTGTAAGCTGATCATTGCTGCTTGTTGAGTAAAGGCTTATAAGTGAAGCATAACGCATGGCATCACACAGTTTTGGATAGATTGGTTTACTTGGAGGCTTTGTCGTATCTATTTGAGTTTGAAATTTTGTGACAATATAGAAAATTGAGCTAGCATAACGTGGGCATTGGATTCATGTCATTTTCAGCACTAAATCAAAAGTTACTAGCAATTTAGTGCGAAACTGTCAAGTTGATTGGTCAGTTTAAATGATCATTCTAAGCTGATCATTGTAGCTTATTGAGTAACGGCTTAAAAGTTAACCACAATGCATGGCATCACGCAGTTTTGGATAGATTGGTTTACTTGGAGGCTTTGTCATATCTATTAGAGTCTGAAAAATATTCATAGTATCGAAATTTGAGCTAGTATAACGTGGGCGTTGGATTTATGTCATTCTGAGCTCTAAATCAAAAGTTACTGACGATTTAATGCGGACAGGTCAAGTTGATTTGTCAGTTCAAATGTTAATTCTAAGCTGATCATTGGTGCTTATTGAGTAACGGCTTATAAGTTAACCATAATGCATGGCATCACGCAGTTTTGGATAGATTGGTTTACTGGGAGGCTTTGTCGTATCTATTTGAGTCTGAAATTTTGTCACAATATAGGAAATTGAGCTAGCATAACGTGGGCGTTGGATTCATGTCATTCTGAGCTCTAAATCAAAAGTTACGAATGATTTAGTGCGGGCATGTCAGGTTGATTAGTCATTTCAAATGATAATTCTAAGCTGATCATTGGTGCTCATTGAGTAAAGGCTTATAAGCAAAGCATAATGCATGACATATCGCAGTGTGGGATAGATTGGATTACTTGGAGGCTTCGTCGTATCTATTTGAGTCTGAAAAATTGTCGTAGTATAAAAAATTGAGCTACCATAATGTGGTGTTGAATTCATGTCATTATGAGGTCTAAATAAGAAGCTGCAGACGATTTAGAGCGTTCTTGTCAAGTTAATTGGTCAGTTCAAATGATCATTCTAAGCTGATCATTTGTGCTCATTGAGTAAGGGCTTATAAATGAAGCATAATGCTTGGCATCATGCAGTTTGGGATAAATTGGCTTACATGGAGGCTTTGTTGTATTTATTTGAGTCTGAAATTGTGTCACAATATAGAAAATTGAGCAAGCATAATGTTGGCGTTGGATTCATGTCCTTCTGATCTCTAAATCAAAAAGTTAGAGGCGATTTAGTGCGGATTTTTCAAGTTGATTGGATAGTTCAGATGATCATTCTAAGCTGTTCATTTGTGCTTATTGAGTAACGGCTTATAAGTGAGCATAATGCATGTCATCATGCAGTTTTGGATAGATTGGTTTACTTGAAGGCTTTGTCGTATCTATTTTGTTACAATATAGAAAATTGAGCTAGCATAACGTGGGTGTTGGATTCATGTCATTCTGAGCACTAAATCAAAAGTTAGAGACGATTTAGTGCGGACATGTCAAGTTGATTGGACAGTTCAAATGATCATTCTAAGCTGATCATTGGTGCTTATTGAGTATCGGCTTATAAGTGAAGCATGATGCATGGAATCACGCAGTTTTAGATAGATTGGTTTACTTGGAGGCTTTGTCGTATCTATTAGAGTCTGAAAAGTTGTCATAGTATCAAAATTTGAGCTAGTATAATGTGGGCGTTGGATTTATGTCACTCTGAGCTCTAAATCAAAAGTTACTGACGATTTAATGCGGACAGGTCAAGTTGATTGGTCAGTTCAAATGTTCATTCTAAGCTGATCATTGGTGCTTATTGAGTAACGGCTTATAAGTTAACCATAATGCATGGCATCACACAGGTTTTGATAGATTGGTTTACTTGGAGGCTTTGTCGTATCTATTTGAGTCTGAAATTTCTTCACAATATAGAAAATTGAGCTAGCNAAGCATAATGCATGACATATCGCAGTGTGGGATATATTGGATTACTTGGAGGCTTCGTCGTATCTATTTGTGTCTGAAAAATTGTCATAGTATAAAAAATTGAGCAACCATAACGTGAGTGTTGGATTCATGTCATTATGAGGTCTAAATAAGAAGGTATAGACGATTTAGAGCGTTCATGTCAAGTTGATTGGACAGTTCAAATGATCATTCTAAGCTGATCATTGGTGCTCATTGAGTAAAGGCTTATAAGTGAAGCATAATGCATGGCTCCACGCAGTTTAGGATAAATTGATTTACATGGAGGCTTTGTCGTATCTATATGAGTCTGAAATTTTGTCACAATATAGGAAATTGAGCTAGCATAACGTGGGCGTTGGATTCATGTCATTCTGAGTTCTAAATCAAATGTTATGCATGAATTAGTGCTGGCATGTCAGGTTGATTAGTCGTTTCAAATTATCATTCTAAGCTGATCATTGGTGCTCATTGAGTAGAGGGGTATAAGCAAAGCATAATGCATGACATATCGTAGTGTGGGATATATTGGATTACTTGGAGGTTTCGTCGTATCTATTTGAGTCTGAAAAATTGTCATAGTATAAAAATTTGAGCTACCATAACGTGGGTGTTGGATTCATGTCATTGTGAGGTCTAAATAAGAAGGTATAGACGATTTAGAGCGTTCATGTCAAGTTGATTGGACAGTTCAAAATGATCATTCTAAGCTGATCATTGGTGCTTATTGAGTATCGGCTTATAAGTGAAGCATAATGCATCGAATCACGCAGTTTTAGATAGATTGGTTTACATGGAGGCTTTGTCGTATCTATTAGAGTTTTAAAAATTGTCATAGTATAGAAAATTGAGCTAGTATAACGTGGGCGTTGGATTTATGTCATTCTGAGCTCTAAATAAAAAGTTACTGAGGATTTAGTGCGGACAGGTCAAGTTGATTGGTCAGTTCAAATGATCATTCTAAGTAGATCATTGGTGCTTATTGAGTAACGGCTTATAAGTTAACCATAATGCATGGCATCACTGGATAGATTGGTTTAATTGAAGGCTTTATCGTATCTATTTGAGTCTAAAATTTTGTCACAATATAGAAAATTGAGCTAGCATAACGTGGGCGTTGGATTCATGTCATTCTGAGCACTAAATCAAATGTTACAGACGATTTAGTGGGGACATGTCAAGTTGATTGGTCAGTTCAAATGATCATTCTAAGCTGATCATTTGTGCTTATTGAGTAACGGCTTATAAGTGAGCATAATGCATGGCATCACGCAGTTTTGGATAGATTGGTTTACTTGAAGGCGTTGTCAAATCGATTTGAGTCTAAAATTTTGTTACAATATAGAAAATTGAGCTAGCATAACGTGGGCGTTGGATTCATGTCATTCTGAGCACTAAATAAAAAGTTAGAGACGATTTAGTGCGGACATGTCAAGTTGATTGGACAGTTCAAATGATCATTCTAAGCTGATCATTGGTGCTTATTGAGTATCGGCTTATAAGTGAAGCATAATGCATGGAAATCACGCAATTTTAGATAGATTGGTTTACTTGGAGGCTTTGTCATATCTATTAGAGTCTGAAAAATTGTCATATTATCGAAATTTGAGCTAGTATAACGTGGGTGTTGGATTTATGTCATTCTGAGCTCTAACTCAAAAGTTACTGACGATTTAGTGCGGACAGGTCAAGTTGATTGGTCAGTTCAAATGATCATTCTAAGCTGATCGTTGGAGCTTATTGAGTAACAGCTTATAAGTTAACCATAATGCATGGCATCACGCAGTTTTGGATAGATTGCTTTACTTGAAGGCTTTGTCGTATCTATTTGAGTCTAAAATTTTGTCACAATATAGAACATTGAGCTGGCATAATGTTGGCGTTGGATTCATGTCATTCTGATCTCTAAATCAAAAAGTTAGAGGCGATTTAGTGCAGATTTGTCAAGTTGATTGGACAGTTCAAATGATCATTCTAAGTTGATCATTGGTGCTTATTGAGTAACGGCTTATAAGTGAGCACAATGCATGGCATCATGCAGTTTTGGATAGATGGGTTTACTTGGAGGCCTTGTCCTATCTATTAGAGTCTGAAAAATTGTCATATTATCGAAATTTGAGCTAGTATAACGTGGGCGTTGGATTTATGTCATTCTGAGCACTGAATCAAAAGTTACTGACGATTTAGTGCGGACAGGTCAAGTTGATTGGTCAGTTCAAATGATCATTCTAAGCTAATCATTGGTGCTCATTGAGTAAAGGCTTATAAGAGAAGCATAATGCATGGCTTCACGCAGTTCGGGAGAAAATTGTTTACATGGAGGCTTTGTCGTATCTATTTGAGTCTGAAATTTTGTCACAATATAGAAAATTGAGCTAGCATAATGTTGGCGTTGGATTAATGTTATTCTGATCTCTAAAGCAAAAAGTTAGAGGCGATTTAGTGCGGATTTGTCAAGTTTATTGGACAGTTCAAATGATCATTCTAAGTTGATCATTGGTGCTTATTGAGTAACGGCTTATAAGTGAGCACAATGCATGGCATCACGCAGTTTTGTATAGATTGGTTTACTTGGAGGCTTTGTCGTATCTATTAGAGTCTGAAAAATTGTCATATTATCGAAATTTGAGCTAGTATAACGTGGGCGATGGATTTATGTCATTCTGAGCTCTGAATCAAAAGTTACTGATTGGACAGTTCAAATGATAATTCTAAGCTGATCATTGGTGCTCATTGAGTAAGGCTTATAAGTGAAGCATAATGCATGGCATCACGCAGTTTGGGATAAATTTGTTTACATGAAGGCTTCGTCATATCTATTTGAGTCTGAAATTCTGTAAGAATATAGAAAATTGAGCTAGCACAACGTGGGCGTTGGATTCATGTCACTCTGAGCTCTAAATCAAAAATTACAGACGATTTAGTGCGCACATGTTAAGTTGAATGGTCAGTTCAAATGATCATTCTAAGCTGATCATTGGTGCTAATTGAGTAACGGCTTATAAGTGAGCAAAATGCATGGCATCACGCAGTTTTGGATAGATTGGTTTACTTGAAGGCTTTCTCGTATCTATTTGAGTCTAAAATTTCGTTACAATATAGAAAATGGAGCTAGCATAACGTGGGCGTTGGATTCATGTCATTCTGAGCAATAAATCAAAAGTTAGAGATGATTTAGTGCGAACATGTCAAGTTGATTGGACAGTTCAAATGATCATTCTAAGCTGATCATTGGTGCTTATTGAGTTCGGCTTATAAGTGAAGCATAATGCATGGAAATCACGCAGTTTTAGGTAGATTGGTTTACTTGGAGGCTTTGTCATATCTATTAGAGTCTGAAAAATTGTCATATTATCGAAATTTGAGCTAGTATAACGTGGGCGTTGGATTTATGTCATTCTGAGCTCTAACTCAAAAGTTACTGACGATTTAGTGCGGACATGTCAAGTTGATTGGTCAGTTCAAATGATCATTCTAAGCTGATCGTTGGTGCTTATTGAGTAACAGCTTATAAGTGAACCATAATGCATGGCATCACGCAGTTTTGGATAGATTGCTTTATTTGAAGGCTTTGTCGTATCTATTTGAGTCTAAAATTTTGTCACAATATAGAAAATTGAGCTGGCATAATGTTGGCGTTGGATTCATGTCATTCTGATCTCTAAATCAAAAAGTTAGAGGCGATTTAGTGCGGATTTGTCAAGTTGATTGGACAGTTCAAATGATCATTCTAAGCTGATCATTGGTGCTTATNGCGTTGGATTTATGTCATTCTGAGCTCTAACTCAAAAGTTACTGACGATTTAGTGCGAACAGGTCAAGTTGATTGGTCAGTTCAAATGATCATTCTAAGCTGATCATTGGTGCTAATTGAGCAACGGCTTATAAGTTAACCATAATGCATGGCATCACGCAGTTTTGGATAGATTGCTTTACTTGAAGGCTTTGTCGTATTTTTTCACAAATAGAAAATTGAGCTAGCATAACGTGGGCGTTGGATTCATGTCATTCTGAGCACTACATCAAAAGTTACAGACGATTTAGTGCAGACATGTCAAGTTGATTGGACAGTTCAAATGATCATTCTAAGCTGATCATTGGTGCTTATTGAGTATCGGCTTATAAGTGAAGCATAATGCATCGAATCACGGCGTTTTAGATAGATTGGTTTACTTGGAGGCTTTGTCGTATCTATTAGAGTCTGAAAGATCGTCATAGTATAGAAAATTGAGCTAGTATAACGTGGACGTTGGACTTATGTCATTCTGAGCTCTAAATCAAAAGTTACTGACGATTTAGTGCGGACAGGTCAAGTTGATTGGTCAGTTCAAATGATCATTCTAAGCTGATCATTTCGGTGCCTCATTGAGTAAAGCTTATAAGCTGAAGCATAATTGATGGCTTTCACGCAGTTTGGATAAATTCGGTAACAATGGCGGCATTTCATATATATTTGACGTCTGGAATATTTTTGTACAATATAGAAAAACTTGAGCTAGCCAATAATGTTGGCATTGGATTCATGTCATCCGATCATAATCATATAAAGTTAGAGGAGAGGATTTAAGTCGCGATTTTGTCAAGTTGATGGTCTAGTTAAAAGATTCATTCTCACCTGATCAATGGTCATTGAGTAACGCGCTATAAGTGAGCATAATGCATGGCATCACGCAGTTTTGGATAGATTGCTTTACTTGAAGGCGTTGTCATATCGATTTGCGTCTAAAATTTTGTTACAGTATAGAAAATTGAGCTAGCATAACGTGGGCGTTGGATTCATGTCATTCTGAGCAGTAAATCAAAAGTTAGAGACGATTTACTGCGGACATGTCAAGTTGATTGGACAGTTCAAATGATCATTCTAAGCTGATCATTTGTGCTTATTGAGTATCGGCTTATAAGTGAAGCATAATACATGGAATCACGCAGTTTTAGATAGATTGGTTTTCTTGGAGGCTTTGTTGTATCTATTAGAGTCTGAAAAATTGTCATAGTATCGAAATTTGAGCTAGTATAACGTGGGCGTTGGATTTATGTCATTCTGAGCTGTAATCAAAAGTTACTGACGATTTAGTGCGGACAGGTCAAGTTGATTGGTAAGTTCAAATGATCATTCTAAGCTGATCATTGGTGCTTATTGAGTAACGGCTTATAAATTAACCAAAATGCATGGCATCACACAGTTTTGGATAGATTGGTTCACTTGGACGCTTCTTCGTATCTATTTGAGTCTGAAATTTTGTCACAATATAGAAAATTGAGCTAGCATAATGTTGACGTTGGATTCATGTTATTCTGTTCTCTAAAGCAAAAAGTTAGAGGCGATTTAGTGCGGATTTGTCAAGTTTATTGGACAGTTCAAATGATCATTCTAAGTTGATCATTGGTGCTTATTGAGTAACGGCTTATAAGTGAGCACAATGCATGGCATCACGCAGTTTTGTATAGATTGGTTTACTTGGAGGCTTTGTCGTATCTATTAGAGTCTGAAAAATTGTCATATTATCGAAATTTGAGCTAGTATAACGTGGGCGATGGATTTATGTCATTCTGAGCTCTGAATCAAAAGTTACTGATTGGACAGTTCAAATGATAATTCTAAGCTGATCATTGGTGCTCATTGAGTAAGGCTTATAAGTGAAGCATAATGCATGGCATCACGCAGTTTGGGATAAATTTGTTTACATGAAGGCTTCGTCATATCTATTTGAGTCTGAAATTCTGTAAGAATATAGAAAATTGAGCTAGCACAACGTGGGCGTTGGATTCATGTCACTCTGAGCTCTAAATCAAAAATTACAGACGATTTAGTGCGCACATGTTAAGTTGAATGGTCAGTTCAAATGATCATTCTAAGCTGATCATTGGTGCTTATTGAGTAACGGCTTATAAGTGAGCAAAATGCATGGCATCACGCAGTTTTGGATAGATTGGTTTACTTGAAGGCTTTCGTCGTATCTATTTGAGTCTAAAATTTTGTTACAATATAGAAAATTGAGCTAGCATAACGTGGGCGTTGGATTCATGTCATTCTGAGCACTAAATCAAAAGTTAGAGACGATTTAGTGCGGAACATGTCAAGTTGATTGGACAGTTCAAATGATCATTCTAAGCTGATCATTGGTGCTTATTGAGTATCGGCTTATAAGTGAAGCATAATGCATGGAAATCACGCAGTTTTAGATAGATTGGTTTACTTGGAGGCTTTGTCATATCTATTAGAGTCTGAAAAATTGTCATATTATCGAAATTTGAGCTAGTATAACGTGGGTGTTGGATTTATGTCATTCTGAGCTCTAAATCAAAAGTTACTGACGATTTAGTGCGGACAGGTCAAGTTGATTGGTCAGTTCAAATGATCATTCTAAGCTGATCATTGGTGCTTATTGAGTAACGGCTTATAAGTTAACCATAATGCATGGCATCACGCAGTTTTGGATAGATTGGTTTACTTGAAGGCTTTGTCGTATCTATTTGAGTCTAAAATTTTGTCACAATATAGAAAATTGAGCTAGCATAATGTTGGCGTTGGATTCATGTCATTCTGAGCTCTAAATCAAAAAGTTAGAGGATGATTTAGTGCGGATGTCAAGTTGATTGGACAGTTCAAATGATCATTCTAAGCTGATCATTGGTGCTTATTGAGTAACGGCTTATAAGTGAAGCATAATGCATGGCATCATGCAGTTTTGGATAGATTGGTTTACTTGGAGGCCTTGTCGTATCTATTAGAGTCTGAAAAATTGTCATAGTATCGAAATTTGAGCTAGTATAACGTGGGCGTTGGATTTATGTCATTCTGAGGAATAAAAGTATGACGATTTAGTGTCAAGTTGATTGGTCAGTTCAAATGATCATTCTAAGCTAATCATTGGTGCTCATTGAGTAAAGGCTTATAAGAGAAGCATAATGCATGGCTTCACGCAGTTAGGAGAAAATTGTTTACATGGAGGCTTTGTCGTATCTATTTGAGTCTGAAATTTTGTCACAATATAGAAAATAGCATAATGTTGGCGTTGGATTAATGTTATTCTGATCTCTAAAGCAAAAAGTTAGAGGCGATTTAGTGCGGATTTGTCAAGTTTATTGGACAGTTCAAATGATCATTCTAATTGATCATTGGTGCTTATTGAGTAACGGCTTATAAGTGAGCATAATGCATGGCATCACGCAGTTTTGGATAGATTGGTTTACTTGGAGGCTTTGTCGTATCTATTAGAGTCTGAAAAATTGTCAATTATGAAATTTGAGCTAGTATAACGTGGGCGTTGGATTTATGTCATTCTGAGCTCTAAATCAAAAGTTATGGATTAGTGCGGGATGTCAGTTCAAATGATAATTCTAAGCTGATCATTGGTGCTCATTGAGTAAGGCTTATAAGTAAGCATAATGCATGGCATCACGCAGTTTGGGATAAATTGGTTTACTTGAAGGTTTGTCGTATCTATTTGAGTCTAAAATTTGTCACAATATAGAAAATTGAGCTAGCATAACGTGGGCGTTGGATTCATGTCATTCTGAGCTCTAAATCAAAAGTTACAGATGATTTAGTGCGACAGGTTAAGTTGATTGGTCAGTTCAAATGATCATTCTAAGCTGATCATTGGTGCTTATTGAGTAACGGCTTATAAGTTAACCATAATGCATGGCATCACGCAGTTTTGGATAGATTGGTTTACTTGAAGGCTTTGTCGTATCTATTTGAGTCTAAAATTTGTTACAATATAGAAAATTGAGCTAGCATAACGTGGGCATTGGATTCATGTCATTCTGAGCTCTAAATCAAAAGTTAGAGATGATTTAGTGCGACATGTCAAGTTGATTGGTCAGTTCAAATGATCATTCTAAGCTGATCATTGGTGCTTATTGCGTATCGGCTTATAAGTTGAAGCATAATGCATGGCATCACGCAGTTTTAGGATAGATTGGTTTACTTGGAGGCTTTGTCGTATATATTTGAGTCTAAAATTTTTTTCACAGTATAGAAAATTGAGCTAGCATAACGTGGGCGTTGGATTCATGTCATTCTGAGAACTAAATCAAAAGTTACAGAGGATTTAGAGCGGACATGTCAAGTTGATTGCACAGTTCAAATGATCATTCTAAGCTGATCATTTGTGCTTATTGAGTATCATCTTATAAGTGAAGCATAATGCATCGAATCACGCAATTTTAGATAGATTAGTCATAGTATAGAAAATTGAGCTAGTATAACGTGGGCGTTGGATTTATGTCATTCTGAGCTCTAAATCAAAAGTTACTGACGATTTAGTGTGGACAGGTCAAGTTGATTGGTCAGTTCAAATGATCATTCTAAGCTGATCATTGGTGCTTATTGAGTAACGACTTATAACTTAACCATAATGCATGGCATCACGCAGTCTTGGATAGATTGGTTTAATTGAAGGCTTTGTCGTATCTATTTGAGTCTAAAATTTTGTCACAATATAGAAAATTGAGCTAGCATAACGTGGGCATTGGATTCATATCATTCTGAGCACTAAATCAAAAGTTACAGACGATTTAGTGCAGACATGTCAAGTTGATTGGACAGTTTAAATGATCATTCTAAGCTTATCATTGGTGCTTATTGAGTATCGGCTTATAAGTGAAGCATAATGCCTGGAATCAAGCAGGTTTAGATAGATTGGTTTACTTGGAGGCTTTGCCGTATCTATTAGAGTCTATAAAATTGTCATAGTATAGAAAATTGAGCTAGTATAACGTGCGCGGTTGATTTATGTCATTCTGAGCTAGAAATCAAAAAATACTGACGATTTATGGCGGAGAGGTCAAGTTGATTGGTCAGTTCAAATGATCTTTCTAAGCTGATCATTGGTGATCATTGAGTAAAGGCTTATAAGTGAAGCATAATTCATGGCTTCACGTAGTTTGGGATAAATTGGCTTACATGGAGGCTTTGTCGTATCTATTTGAGTCTGAAATTTTGTCACAATATAGAAAATTGAGCTAGCATAATGTTGGCGTTGGATTCATGTCATTCTGATCACTAAATCAAAAAGTTAGAGCTGATTGAGTGTGGATTTGTCAAGTTGATTGGACAGTTCAAATGATCATTCTAAGCTGATCATTGGTGCTTATTGAGTAACGGCTTATACTTGAGCATAATGCATGGCATCACGCAGTTTTGGATAGATTGGTTTACTTGAAGGCTTTGTCGTATCTATTTGAGTTTAAAATTTTGTAACAATATAGAAAATTGAGCTAGCATAACGTGGGCGTTGGATTCATGCCATTCTGAGCACTAAATAAAAAGTTACAGACGATTTAGAACAGACTTGTCAAGTTGATTGGACAGTTCAAATGATCATTCTAAGCTGATCATTGGTGCTTATTGAGTATCGGCTTATAAGTGAAGCATAATGCATGGCATCATGCAGTTTTTGGATATATTGGTTTACTTGAAGGCTTTGTCGTATCTACTTGAGTCTAAAATTGTCATAGTATAGAAAATTGAGCTAGTATAACGTTGGCGTTGGATTTATATCATTCTGATCTCTAAATCAAAAAGTTAGAGGCAATTTAGTGCGGACAGTTCAAGTTGATTGGTCAGTTCAAATGATCATTCTAAGCTGATCATTGGTGCTCATTGAGTAAAGGCTTATAAGTGAAGCATAATGCATGGCATCACGCAGTTTGGGATAAATTTGTTTACATGGAGGCTTCGTCGTATCTATTTGAGTCTGAAATTCTGTAACAATATAGAAAATTGAGCTAGCACATAGTGGGCATGGATTCATGTCACTCTGAGCTCTAAATCAAAAGTTACAGACGATTTAGCGCGGACATGTCAAGTTAATTGGTCAGTTCAAATGATCATTCTAAGCTGATCATTGGTGCTCATTAACTAAAGGCTTATAATTGAAGCATAATTCATGGCTTCACGCAGTTTGGTTTACATGGAGGCTTTGTCGTATCTATTTGAGTCTGAAATTTTGTGTCAATATAGAAAATTGAGCTAGCATAATGTTGGTGTTGGATTCATGTCATTCTGATCACTAAATCAAAAAGTTAGAGGCGATTTAGTGCGGATTTGTCAAGTTGATTAGACAGTTTAAATGATCATTTTAAGCTGATCATTGGTGATTATT